>JAFEMH010003633.1:0-254888 GCA_022495995.1 Adenophora triphylla var. japonica | reverse complement strand
TAGGTTGAAGAATATCTTCTTAATAGTTCCTTTGAAAAATTGCAAAATGCGAGATGCAAGATTAAAGGAACTACCTATGTGGGACATGAAGTTTTGCCGCTTCAACTTAGAAGCTAGGACACAGCTTCATATATGTTCACTTTATTGGATATGGACACATGGCTTGTATTATAGTGTCAAGGTTAAACAAAGAGAATTGTACTTGAACTTATGTGTATAGTATCTTGAGGGTATTCATATGAGTTGACGGGTTCAATCGTTATGACACCCCGATTCTCGAGTATTTGAAATGTGTATTATACTAAGATGAAAATTAGTACATCGCAAGACATTTTCATTTATGCATTCGTTTGTTTCGTTATTTATAAAGTTTCTGGGTGAAATCAAAGTGATTACACACTAAAATGGAGGGAATTTGTTGGTGATTTTGTAATCATCAACTTATTTTATTGTAATGGTGATTTACTTAAAGAGATCAACTGTGATTCGTAACTTAGACTCGGATAGATGAGCAAGGGAAAGTGTGGAAGTACACACTCGTTTGAGCTAAAAACGAAGTCAACCTCGATAAAGAAGTAAAAGTTAAAGTGGTACACATTTTCTTTGACTGTGCTCGGCCTGAGCGCAGTCCCTTGACTTTCGGCCAGCAGAGACATATCAGATCGGCCCCGAGTTTCGGGAGAGTCTTGCTCGGCCTTGGTGGGGCATATGCCTTGCCTCGGCCGAGAGCATGTAACAACACGGCACGTGCGGTTCATAAGACACGGACGTGCTGGCTTAGCGAGAACTCTTCACTAGACAATATGTGTTTCCTGGGCCTTGAGCGAGTCCCTTGACTCTTGGCGGGCGGGTTGAAGCTGAAAGCAAAAAGTGCACTTTTCAAAAGTGAAAAGACACATTTGCTTGCAGCTAAAGTCATGTCTTTTGAATGTACCCTTTTACTGATACCTCTCCATCTGTTTAAATACAGATGTTTGATCTCATTTGTAACATATATAACATACAAGAGTGATACAACAATATAACTAAAGCAAACAGCTGATTCTCTAAGTTTTAGATTTGTTCTCTTGCTTTGCCTAGAAACAAATTGAGTGATTGTCTTATCTCCAATAAGGATTTCGTGTAACCCACAGAGGCAATAAGGGTCGAAATACTTTATTCGGAAAGTGGATTATACACGATTCATAATCACGCCATCATCCGGCTTCTGAGGATAAAGATCAAGACCCTATATTTCCCCTACACGGAATCCTATCCTAGCCTTCACACAAATTGATACCAAAGTAATCAAGCTACGAAATTACAAGTGGAGGAAGGATTAAAGGAACCAAACAAAGAACTCTATCTCTATATGCTTTGAAGGTGTGTACTGGAAACTGGCGTATGTTGGCTTTTCTTCAAATGAAACCTTCCAAGCATATTTATAGTCTTCAATTTACTTGAAGGCTACTTAAAACAGCCTTGGGGATGTCTTGCACGTTGAGGAAGAGTGGGGAGAGTGGTTGAGTTTGTTCCTCACTTCATGTGCCCACTTCCTCAAAAATAGCAACCAGTTGTTTAATTACCAAGTCCAAGCTTCAACACCTTTTACTCCCAAGCTTTATCAGTCTTGTACCCTTTATTAAATCAGCAACAACTCCTTGACCAAGTCTCCACACGTTTTTAATTGTTGTTACCAAAGTAATGAATTTATGCATAAAATGTCATTTATGCATAAATCGTTTCTTCCAAATTCCTCACATGTATAGCTCTTTCTTTGATCATATTGCAATCTGAAATATGGACATAAACCATATACTATACAGATTATATTAGCACATTAGTCCATTAAATAATAAACAAGAAATGTTCAACTATGTAAATTCCAGCACAGAAAATCATCTGCGATATCATCTGGAATTTGGAAAATCATCTATGATATCACCTACAGTTTACACTAACAATCTCCCCCTTAGTTGGATATTTCTTCTCAAACCTAATGTGTTGCTCTCCTGCAATGTTAGTCCATAAGCAAATATACAGAGCATAGAACCAAAGTTTAACAACTCCATGAAAATTAACTCCCCCTTAATCAAGGAGCTAATCTAAACAATGACTTACCAAAATAAACAAATTTATTTCCAACTTAAAAAGTTTTCGAAATAAACTACGTTAAAACCATAAACCATTGTAGCAAAATATCATCCAAACTAGCAAAACAACCTAACGATTTAATGTTTTAAACAGACTAACTAAAGTGTTTTGCAACCAACATAAACAAAATAAAAGGAAATTGTTTAGAGAACCACATCTCACATCACCAAATAAAAAGAAATTGTTTTTAGGACACACAAACCCAATCCACCAATAAGATAGTGGCAACATCAACCTTCAGGTTCAACAACCTTCAGGTTCCAGCTTTCTTCTTCTTCAAACTCCTCTTCTTCTTCATCTTCCTTCTGATCTCCATCCCTATCACTTCCACCATCACTTGGGCCAGCACTGGTGGTAGCACCTGCAGTAGTACCAGCTCCAGAAGTTACAGCAACAGCAGATTCTCCCCCTGTTTGGGAAGAAATTTCATCAATGAAAGCATCAGTAGCCTGCTTAAGCTTAGCCCATCCCTTAACAAGTTCTCCCATTGCACTTGACTGTGTGTGCAAGAAGTTGAGCACTGTTGTCTTTGGGATTGATGGAGAAGTGTTGCCCAGAAGATTTATCATGTTGGACAGAATACTTGCAGCATTAGTTCCTGCAAACGTATTTGGGGTAGCACCTGGGGAAGCACTTGGGATATCACGTGAGATAGTACCAGGAAGAACAGAGGCAGTGTCATCAGATTTTTGCCAAGAAAGATCCTTTGTATACCTTTTACCCTATTTCAGTTGTTGATCAATGGTATAATACTCGGGTTCGGAGGTGAAAACATCGAGAGGAAACTTCAATAGGTAAGGATTGAAAGACTAACACTTTGAAGATTAAAGAAGGAAAGGGAAAAAGCTAATGTTCATTTCTTTCTTTCTACCCCATGAGGCTAAGTGTTTAAACACTAATCTTCCAAAGTTAATCCTTAGGTTCTTACCCAATCTGTACAAAATATTAGCATGCTCCAATGTAACAATAGGTTCATTCGTAGTAGGGAGCCAATTGAAGATGCAAAGCTTGTAAAGCCTGAGAATACGAGAAGTAAGCCTAGAAGCATGAAGTTTTTTCCTTTAAAGGCCGGGATTGAAGTTTGTTGTGAGTGAGCGGTTTGACCATTTCATCCCTATTAACCCTAATGCTCTCATCATCTAAATTTGGGAGGCCTAAAACCTTGTTAAATTAGGAAATTTGGAGTAAACGAATAAATCTTACCCCTTACAAAAACTTTCCCAAATTTTTCGAACCTTCATTATCCAAATGAGCATGCGGGTTAGCCAAAGAAATTTCTCACAACACTTTCAACAAACACAGGAGGCATGATTATTAGCCTTAAGAAAATTCATGTCCTTCAAAAATGAAACATTCCTTCCTTTTCTAACCGACCCTCATCAATGTGTTTTTCTTTTAATAATTTCTTACTTTCGAATTATTCAACCAAAACTCCATGTTTTCTTTCTTATAAAATTCCTAAAGTAAGAAATGATTTTGGAAAAGCTTTGTCCTCTTCATTTCGATTATGCTCATCACTGGATAATTCATTATCACTAGAAGAAGCAGTAGGAACAGAGGAGGTGGCGGGTGTTACCTCGAGATGATATCCCTCTTTCTTGGTAGCACCTTTAGTAGCACTCACTGAAGCTTTGCCCTTGCCCTTCTTCTTTTGAAAATCGACAAGGTTTCTTCATCTTCACCATCCACCCAAGCATCAAAGAGTCCACAGAATGTTCCTTTTCCTTGTTGGCATCGAAAATTCTCGTCACTCACATGAGGTGAGGACACATCTAAGGAACTTTCGAGACTTCAACCGGATCGAGGTGGTATTTGATGTAGCCTTGGACACGATTGACCTTATACGGTTGGAGGACCTCCTCTTTACCACTTGAGGAGATAGCTTGGCTGAGGAGCTTTCCTCTTCCTTTTCGGTTCATTTGGGATGAGAGTGACCTTGGAAATGTCATGTTCGAATGAGGCTATGGGGGCGAGAGTTGGAATTATAGCCATTATCGGAGGAGAAGAACTTGGTGTAATCATGGGAGATGTTTCCATGGCCACACGAGAAGCACGAGATGGGGCAATGCTTGGAGAGATGTCCATTTGGTGCGTGAGAAGGTTCGGTGTTGGATTTGGGTGGAGATGCCATTGAAATTTTGTAGGAATTTTTGGAACGAAATTGACCTAGAGTTGGGAGAGAGACGAAGGCTTATTTGGAAAGGGGATTTAAAGAGAGGAGTAACGGTTAGAGAGAGAGAGAGAGATAAGAAGAGGTAGAGAGAAAATAGAAGAGTAAAGAGGAAGAAAATGGATAGAGAACAATTTTATTAAATTGATTTGAAATTTAAATTCCATCCAACTTAAACCCTATAAACCCTCTCATATCCCTATTAAAACTCTTAATTAATCTACTCCACTCATTTAAATTAAACCACGACTACTCATATTTAAAACCCTAACAAACACACGGTTGTTAAAAAAATTAAAAAACTATATATATATATATATATATATATATATATATATATATATATATATATATATATATATATATATTTTAAGTATATCGAAAATAAAAATTGAGTAAACAAAATATTTTGTAACTAAGTCAGAAAATTATGAGCACAAAATCAAAGTAAATAAGGATTAGTTACTCAACTATGTTTACCAAAAATAAAGGAAACTTGTTGAAGACGTTTTCAAAATCGTAAACTCTTTAATTAAAAGACTTTGATTTTGAAAAATTAATCAACATAATTTCGAAAATAAAAAATAAAAAACTAATATAGCACACACTAATGTGTTAAGGCAATGAAAGTAACACCTAAGATAACACATGTGACATAAATCCCCTTGATAAATATTTTTCATTTTCAAGCATTTCAGGAATAACAAGTGAGCATTTTTCATGCACTTTAGACATTATAAGTCTATATATTTTTTTAAGTACATTGCTTGTTATAAGGATCAATACACTTTTTTAAACAAGAAAGCAACGTAGTAACGAGCTCCGTGCCTCAAGTTATATTTTAAGTGTAAAGATAAAGTGATCTATGCCTTTCAAGTAGGGTACACTGTAGCATGTCCCTAATACTTAGCATAAATCACCTCATACATTCTCATTGGCAAGAGTACATCGTTGTAGCGAATACAGTGCCTTGAGCTCGAGAGAATAGTATGGGAACAATTGCCTTTGTCTTTTATTTATCATAAAAGTGTTAGTGACAATGTCACTTTTAGCATATGAAGGGGAACGATATCAAACATGTTAACCTAAGTAATAACCTATCATAACAAAAAGGTCAGCATATGCCACAGTTAGAACTAAGCTAACCCGGATAAAACGAATATAAAAGCAATTTTTTATTTTTTATTATTTTTTTTAAATAAAGAGAAAAATAAAATACACTAATATACTGAAGTGTTACCACGAGTGATAACATCACTGGGTAGCACAGACAAGCAGAACTTAGAGATTACAAAGACCAAGAGATCTTTTCAAACTAGAAAATCTCTCGTGGTCTAAGGCCTTGGTAAAGATATCAGCCAGTAGATACTTAGTATCAATATGGTCAATGTTAATTAGGCCTTTATCTACCATATTTCTAAGAAAATGATGACGTATATCTATGTGGTTAGTACGAGAATGCTTTGAACGAGTTTTTGAAATATTGATAGCACTTTCAAGTTATCACGAGTACATAGTCAAAGAATTACTCTCTAGGCCATAATCATCTAGTATATGTTTTAGCCAAATAAGTTGTGAGCAACAACTACCAGCTGCAACATACTCAGACTCAGCCGTGAAAAGAAAGACACAATTTTGTTTACGACTATACCATGAAACTAAATTGTTACCCAAATAAAAGCACCTCCCACTAATACTCTTCCTGTAATCCATATCCCAGCCCAATCCGAGTCGCTAAAGCCTACCAAATTGGTGTTAGTATCCTTACTAAACCAAATCCCTAATTCACTTGTTCCCGAAACATATTTAATTATCTTTTGTGACAATTAAGGTGTGAGACTTTAGGATTGGCTTGATAACGTGCTTTCAAACGCACACACTAAACATGATATCAGGACGACTAGAAGTGAGATAGAGAAGGCTACCTATCATAGAACGATATAAAGTAGGATCAACATCCTCACCTACTTGGTCTCTACCAAGTTTAAGAGAAGAACACATAGGGATTTTTGAACTTTTTGCTCCTTCCAACCCAAATTGTTTCACTAGGCTCTTTGCTTACTTGCTTTGTGAAATGAATATCCCTTCATTTGATTGTTTCACTGTAAGCCTAGAAAGAATGTTAACTCACCAATCATGCTCATTTTAAATGTTGATGTCATAGCCTCTACAAAATCTTTTAAACACGTTTGAGAAGTAGAGCCATAGACTATGTCATCAACATAGATTTGAACAATGACTGTTTCTTTGCCATGCCTTAGGATAAATAAGGTCCTATCTGCTTCACTTCTTGTAAAACCATATTCAAGTAAGAAAGAGGTTAAGAGACCATACCATGCACGTGGAGCTTGTTTCAAGCCATATAAGGCTTTATCAAGTCTATATACATGGTTTGGTAGATGAGGATCTTCGGATCCTTTTGGTTGTTCAAGATAAATTTCTTCTTTTAAATAACCATTTAAAAGGTAGCTTTAACATCCATTTGAAACAAGGTAATTTTTAGATAACAAGCTATTTCCAAGAGGAGTCTTATGGATTCTATTCTAGCAACAGGAGCAAAGGTCTCATCAAAGTCAACACCTTCAATTTGGTGTAACCTTGAGCTACGAGATGAGCTTTGTTCCTAACAATATTTCCTTGCTCGTCGGATTTATTTTTGAAAATCCATTTTGTACCAATTATATTAGTATTAATGGGACGTGGTACTAAACACCAAACTTCATTACGAGCAAATTGTTCAAGTTCATCTTGCATGGCATGTATCCAAAAATTATCTTTTAAAGCTTGAAATATTTTTGGGTTCTAAAGAGGAAACAAAACAGGAATATTTTACCTTATGGTATGTGGTGGACATGCACACATACCTCACCATTTCATGATTACTAAAGGGCTCATTATTCCTTGTTCTTACCCCTTCACTTGCTTCTCCAATAATCTGAGATGAAGGATGATCTCTTCTGATCCTAGCTGGTGTATCCCTTCTTAAATCTTCATGCACATGATCAGACTGTTCATCCTTTTCGATTCTTTGGGTGGTCTTAGGTGATCTGGGAGATGCTATCCCTTCGGTGGCAACACTACGTCACACAGAGGTATCACTTGCTTGATATTGATCCTCCAGTTCTTCCAGCAATATCAATGGAGATTCCTGCACTCCATCACCTGTAACACTTGCTAAGTCATCAAAAACAACGTTAACTGATTCTTGAATAGTTTTTATCCTAAGGTTATAAACCCAATATGCTCGACTATCCTGAGCATACCCAAGAAATATAGCCTTATCACTTTTAGAGTCAAATTTAGCTAAGTAATCCGATCATTTAGAACAAAACACACACACCCAAATGTATGAAAATAATGAACTTTTGGTATCCTACCATTCAAAATTTCATAAGGTGTCATTGTAGTACCGGGTCTTAGAAAAACTCTATTGGCCGTGTGACAAGCCGTGTTTAAGGCCTCAGCCCAAAATCTTTTTGAAATTCTTTTTTAAAACAAGATCACACGTGCCATTTCAAGTAAGTTCCTAATTTTTCTTTCAGCCACCCCATTTTGTTGAGGTGTTTTAGGAGCAGAAAACTCATGTTTAATTCCTATTAATTCACAAAAAGTAAAAAATAATGAATTATCAAACTCCGTTCCATGATCAGACCTTATTCGCATGATAAGAGTACAAAACATGTTTTTGATTTTAGCATGTAAGATCTTAAACTTTTCAAAAGTTTCGATTTTTCTTTCAAAAATATACCCAAGTAAATCTAGAAAAATCATCAACTATGACAAAAGTATATCTCTTACCTCCTAAGCTGTCTACCTCATTGGACCCATTAAATCCATATGCATCAATTGGAAGCAGTGAGTTGTCCCAGAATACTCCTCATTGTGTTGGGTAGCACTATGGGCGGCACGTGTCTGTTTATCTTTGAGACAATCTTCACATATGATTTTCGTACTTATGTCCGAGACTAGGTATACCACTTATAGCTTCGGCCTTAATGAATTTCACAATGTTTCAAAAATGGACATGACCCAACTTTTGATGCCACAAGGTAGCATCATCAACTCTCATGAGAATGACACACTTGTTTATCCTCAACAAGATAACGGTTATTACTTGACCTAGTACCGGTCATAACACTGATTATTGGTACAATAAAAAACTTCACAAGTGTTTTTATTGAATTTTACTTCAAGATTGTCATCACAAAGTTGGCTAATATTAATTAAATTAGTTACAAGTCCATCAACATGCAAAACATTTTTCAAAGCGGAAATCCAGGTATATTTAAAATGCCTTTTCCTACTATATTACTCTTGCCATCACCACCATATGTTTACACTACCACCTTGAATAGGTTCATATTCTTTCAAAAACAATTTTATTCTGTCATGTGACGTGAACAACCACTATCAAAATACCATGAACCTTCAACATTGGTTTTTAAGGCGGTGTCTGCTGACATCACATATCGGAGTTAGACTTAGGTTTCCACACTTTTCTACTTTGATTCTTTCTCTTGGTGAGGTGATATCGACGTGCTAGAAAGCGACACCTCGGGTATCACGAGGAAGCTAATTTGTTTCTTTAAAATAATTTTACAATCATTTTTCAAATGTCCAGTAGAGTAACAGTAGTTACATATTTTCACCTTGTCAGAAGACTTATCAGAAGATATTAGTTCGATATTGTCTCTTTCTTTAACAAAAACTAACTTATCTTCCTTATTAGCCAAAGTGGATGTAATAGCATTTAAGGACTCTTGAAAATCCATACCTGCCTTGAGTGGTTTACTCAACCCAAGAATTGCATCCAACTTGAAAGAACTCGTGTTGAGTTTCTTAAACGTGGCCTCAGCTAGAGTAAGATTGGCCTTGACTTTGTCCAGCTCCACATCCTTCTTTGTGAGTTGAACTTCCAATCCCGTCAAGCCATCAGTCAGATCTTGAACCTCTTTGGACAGAGAAACCACCTTCTTGTTCTCTTTCTTCCATTCGTCAACCAATTCTTTGCAAAGGTTCTTAAGACCACAAATGAGTTCATCCTTGCTGAACTCCTTACTTTGTTCACCCTCTTGTGAAGTACCTGCATCCATGTTAACAGAACCTAGGGATGGCCAAACCGGACCGGAACCGGACCGGAACCGGAAAACCGGACCGGAACCGGACCGGAAAAGCCCGGAACCGCCATGAACCGTCACGACCGGAACCCAGGATAAAGCCCGGTTTGGATAAGGGCCGGTTAAGGGTCACAAAATGGTGAACCGGACCGGGGCAGGACCGTGAGCCGGACGAAATTCATTGTTTTTCAATAGAACCGGACTGAACCGGACGGAAAAGCCCGAACCGGACGACAGGAAAACCGGAACCCGGATTAACGGAACCGTGAACAATCGGGCAGTTAAGGTTCATACATTTTCCGAGCAGGCGGTTTAAGCCGAACCGGGCCCGAAACCGGTTTTGGTCATCCATAACAGAACCCACCAAACAAACATCATTAATTAAATTGAAATGCGTATACCTGTGGATGATATCTCGGGTGCTATCCTCTCTTAGATATCACGTGAGGTATCATTGACGAGTCCAGAGTCACAATTTGTGACCACCATTCTTTGTTTGATCTGAATCTTCAGATTGATTGGTCTTCTCATCTTCATTATCACTGAGGGATACCCATAGGTTCTTTCCCATCTTCCTTAGAGTGTTGGCACACTCGTTTGAGTAATGACCCCATCCAGAGCATGCATGACATTGGATTGATTCAAGATATTTCGGATCAGATCTAGATTGATCTGATGATGCTCTCCTTATGGGACCACCTTTCTGAGTAGATGGAAATGTCCTCTTCGGCATTAAATTGTACACCTTGGTTTGTTGCTCTTTAGCCTTCACCTGCACATTTTCTTTGTTAAATTTTCGTAACATAGAGTTATATTTCCTAGCAAGCAAGGCAACACTGGCATCTTCACCTAATTCCTCAAAAATTTCGTCCTCCTCATCAGTTGAAACACTAGAGGATTGAACTTTATAAGCAACACTCTTGCCTTTAGAAGCTTCACTTTGCTCAGCAAGGTTTGACTCAAAATTTTTTAAAATGCTCATTAAGGAATTGATGTCCATAGTAGAAAGATTGTGAGCATCTTCTATAGATGAAACCTTCATATTAAAACGCTCAGGGAGAGTTCTAATAGCCTTTGAAACCAATTGTTTGTTTGTAAAAGGTTCACCTAAAGTTGACACTCATTAGCAATGTCAAACAATTTTTCAAAATAAGAGGAAATGGTATCATTTTCACCCATTCTCAACCTTTCAAATTTGCCAGTAAGACCTCTAAGTTTGTTTTCACGCACACTAGAATCACCTTCACAAAACCTTTGTAAAATATCCCAAGCTTCTTTAGCTGTGGAACTATTTTGAACAAGTTTAAAAATGTGCATGTCAACCCACTCAAAAATAGCATTAAGAGCTTTCTCATTATAGTTAGCTAGGGTGATCTCTTCATTAGTCCACTCAGTGTCAGGTTTGACCTGAATATCACCATCCTCATCAGGAGGTAAAAGTGGAAGAGAGTACCCATTAACTATAGATCGCCACGCTTGAAGATCAATTGATTTGATATGCGAGCGAAGACGGATCTTTCAATATGCATAATTCGAACCATCTAAAACAGGAAGACGTTTTTGGTTTGAATTTGCAGGATCATAAGCCATGATACCTAGACCAAGCACTTAGTAACGTCAAATGACCTGTTCTGATACCAATTGAAATTGTCACGGCCAGAATCACAAGTGATATCCAAGGTTATAACAGCACCAACGATAGCACTTGGGATAGCACACACACACTTCAAAAATAAAATAATTTTGTAAGAGAGATTGCAGCAAAATAATAACACCAAAATTGTTTTTCTTAAGTTATATAAATAATATAACTTGAGAGTGCCTCTTAGGCAAGACTTTATAATCACTTTATAAAATAATTACAAAAGCCGAAATATTTCCTATGGCTATAACACTATGAGCTCTATGGAACAAGAGATAAAGAACGAAATCCTATCCTAGCCTTCACACAACTTGATACCAAAGTAATCAAGTGCGAAATTACAAGGGAGGAAGGATTAAAGGAACCAAACAAAGAACTCTATCTCTATATGCTTCGAAGGTGTGTATGAAATGGCGTATATTGGCTTGTCTTCAAATGAAATCTTCCAAGCATTATTTATAGTCTTCAATTTACTTGAAGGCTACTAAAAAAACAGCCTTGGGACTGTCTTGCATGTTGAGGAAGAGTGGGGAAGTGGTTGAGTTTGTTCCTCACTTCATGCGCCCACTTCCTCAAAAATAGCAACCGTGTTATTTAATTACCAAGTCCAAGCATCAACACCTTGTACTCCCAAGCTTTATCAGTCTTGTACCCTTTATTAAATCAGCAAAAACTCCTTGACCATGTCTCCACACGTTTTTAATTGTTGTTGCCAAAGTAGCAATTTATGCATAAAATGTTATTTATGCATAAACTTCTTTTCTTCCAAATTCCCCACTTGTCTAGCTCTTTATTTGATCATATTGTAACCTGAAATATGGACATAAACCATACACTATACATATTATATTAGCACATTAGTCCATTAAATAATAAACAAGAAATGTTCAACTATGTAAATTCCAGCACAGGAAATCATCTGCGATATCATGCGAAATTTGGGAAATCATCTATGATATCACCTGCAGTTTACACTAACACTTGTCAAACTGTTGACTTAGTCAAAGTCAACTTCTTTTTTTTTCCAGAAAAAATCCAGAAATTTGGACATTGAAAAAAACTTGATTTCAGTAATTTTTCAGATTTTTTTCAATGTGAAGAAGGTCACGAAACAGATTATAAGTTGAATGTTCTAATAACAGTGGAACGAACAATCTAATTAACTCAAGATATCATTAACAAACTTAATAATCAAACTATTTTAAAGAATTTCACGAAAAATCCGAAAATAAAAGAATTCAGAAATTTCGAGAAATATTCCTGAAAATAGTAAACTGAAAAAAAAAATCTGCTTGTCAAACTGTTGACTTAGTCAAAGTCAATTTTTTTCCGAAAAAATCCATAAATTTGGACATTGAAAAAAACTTGATTTCAGTAATTTTTCAGATTTTTTTCGATGTGAAGAAGGTCACGAAATAGATTATAAGTTGAATGTTCTAATAACAGTGGAACGAACAGTCCAATTAACGTTCCAATACCTTATATCTGAATCCTTTTCAAATTAGATCATTATATATATCATGTACATCAAAAGAAAAGAAGCAACACTTTGAGGATTTCTAGGGAATTAACAGTAAGGAAAATCAAAACAAAACTTAAAATCAAATCAAATCAAAATCCTGGGTAAACAAATTTTCAAAATTTATGATGTGATACAGATGCAAAAAAAAATTATAAATAAATAAATAAAAAAAAACAGAAGAAAAAGAATTAAACGAGCAAAATATTTCTCAGTGATACTCGATTGTACTCCCGATGTGCGTCACCAAGAGCAAATGTCTTTGATATTAAAATATGTGGATGTTTTATCAAATTATGTTACTATTGAAGAATCTTTTTTAGGATTTTTGAATTTGAATAATACAACTGCACAAGGACATTTTGATATTTTACAAAATGAATTAAAAGAACTTGATCTTGATATACTTGATGTGCGAGGTAAATGTTATGATAATGGTTCAAATATAAAGGAAAAAAAACAAGGAGTACAAAAAAGATTACTTGAAAAAAATTCTAGAGCTTTTTATACTCGTTGTGGTTATTATAGTCTAAACCTGACATTATGTGATATGACAAACACGTGTATTAAAGCCATATATTTTTTTGGAATTATAAACACATATATATAATTTTTGCATCCTCTACAAAGAGATGGCAAATTTTGAAAGAAAATGTGAAATAATTGACTTTAAAATCATTGTCATCTACTCATTGGTAAAGTCATGTTGATAGTGTAAAAGCTACTCCCTCCGTCCCAGACCAAGGGTTCTACTTTTCCTTTTGATCCGTCTCAGACCAAGATTTTCTTTCCATAAATGGCAAGTTTTTGAATATATTTATACCCTTATCATCTCCATATATTTACAAAAAAACCATTCATTATACCCTTATAATTTTAACATATTTACAAAAAAACCAATAATTAACTTACTATTCCTCCCACTCATTCTCTCTCCTATTAAAAAAACCAATCATTAACTACTATTCTCTATCCTATATTACAAAAAAACCATTCATTATACCCTTATAAAGTTAACATATTTACAAAAAAATCAATCATTAACTACTACTCCCTCCGTCCCAGCGGAGTGTGGATTTTTGGTCAACTTTGACCAACTTTGACCAATAATTTTAAAAAAAAATAATGATCCTAATAAAAATTCAAAAAATGTTATTGTTAATATTATTAAGCGTGATACAATAACAAATTTTTAAATTTTTATTAGGATCATTATTATTTATTTAAATTAGTGGTCAAAGTTGGTCAAAGTTGGTCAAAAATCCACACAGGGGACGGAGGGAGTATTCCCTATCCCACATTTAATTTTTATTCATTTTTTAAAAATTTTCTTAAGAAGCATGAAATCCCTCCCGATGACCCTTGGTCTGGAATGGAGGGAGTATAAGATTTCAAATTTCGTAGCTAGAAGAAGCGTTGCTTCAAATAGCGGATAATGATAATGATCCAATGTAAAGAGTGAAGCTAAATCTTTAGCAACCAATGAACTTGGTGGTTTTGAATTTTTTATTGCAATAATTATTTTGTATGAAATATTATGTTCTATTATGTTGCGAGTAATTTTTTACAATTAAAGAACATGCTTATTGACGTGCCTATTAATAAAATAAAATAAATGATTTGATTTCTTTCTTTGAGACCTATAGGGAGAATGGTTTTAATAATGCTTTATAATGTGCTAAAAAACTTGCCATTAAAATGAATATTGATTTTATCTTTCCTGATAAGCGTGAAAGACGAATAAAAAAACACTTTGATGAAAATTCAAGTATATCATCAATCACTCCATTATCCGGAGAGGAATCATTTATAGTAAATTATTTTATTTACATAGTCGATCAAGCTCTTAGTTCTCTTAATAGGAGATTTGAGCAATTTAAAAATTTTGAAAGTATTTTTGGGTTATTGTTTACTTCTCACAAGTTTAAGTCATTGGATGATATGAGTTTGAAGAATTCTTGTATTCAATTTGAAAATGCAGTTAAGCATAATGAGCTATTTGATATTGATGAAAATGAATTTTTTGTGGAATTGAAGTTGCTTATGGGGGTTTTACCCGGAGACATAGTGGGAGCTATTGATATTTTGAAAATTTTGAAGTATTTGAATTGTTTTTTCCCAATGTGTTTATTGCTTATAAAATTTTGTTGACTATTCATGTCAGCATTTGTATCTATGAAAAAAAACTTTTCAAAATTGAATTTGTTGATGCCTTATATGCGTTCTACAATGTTACAAGAAAGACTTAATGGATTAGCGATGATAGCGATTGAGAATGAGCTTTTGGAAAGTGTAGAATACGAAGACTTGATTGATGATTTTGCTTCAAAGAGTGCCCGAAGGATATCTTTTTTTAAATAAAATATTTAAGTTGTATTAAAAAGTTATGATCAATATAATAAGTTTTTTAAAGTACTTATCTATCTATCTATATAAATATATATATATATATATATATATATATATATATATATATATATATATATATATATTGTAATTTTTATATATATTAAGGGCCCATTATTTATAATTACAAGACCTAAAAAATTATTGGGACGGGTCTAATTGTGTTAGATAAGTGCCCACCCTACTACTATAATAACATTTATGAATTTTTTGGTTAGGTCAAATAGACTTAAGTTGTTTGTGCTCAATTGGTCTAGTACATGGTGTTTATGTAACAGATCGAATATTCGAACTCGGGTCATTACATAAGGTCTCGACAAACAATTATATAGGAAGAGGTCTTTACTTTGTAACCTCGAGGGATTAGTCTCGCATAATCGATCACAATGTAATGGCTTTAATATCTATCACTCAATCAGACCATATCAAAGATTTATGTATTTCATTCATTTTATATAGTCAAGTTGTAATATGCTCGACCTCGTGGAATGAATTCATAATTTAGCTCCTATCACCCACGTCACTAGTAAAGTAAAATCAATTCCAACTTCCCACTACCCCCTTTTGCAGTGCTAATCCGTTCGCCAACTGCCTTGTGTTGAGATTATAAATAAGGGTTTTCCCTTATTTACAGGTTCAAATCTTTTACATACTGAAACTCTGTTCATTTGGAATTACACTTTGAATTAATTTACTCTCATTCTGGAGGGTTTTTGTTGGAGATCATTGCATCAAGTTCACCCTTATTCATCCTTTTCAGGTAACGTTGTGCTGATTTATATGAACTGCTGGACTGAAAAATGACCCACCACATTTCTCGCATCATCAATACCAATTGATTTCGAATAACAGTTTTGTAATTCTTAAATAATGGCGAAGACCCTTATATGCTAGGATTTTACAAATTCAAAACTAATTAATGAACTATTAATGGCACAAAATGCTCACAAAAATTTTGCTTGAAATTTTTATTTGATATTTATGAAGGGTTTATTACAAAAAACTCACTCAAAAAGATGGCATTTACAAAAAAAAATATGTAAGATGGGAAATTACAAAAAACTACTTTTTTTCTTTTTTTACAAAAAACTTTTTTTATCAGTTTTGGTCAAACAACTGATAACTGAAATTATCAGTTGTTTGAAGATTAATTTGTGCTTCAAACAACTGATAATTTCAGTTATCAGTTGTAAACAAGTGATAACTGAAATTATCAGTTGTTTGAACAACTGATAATTAAAATTATCAGTTGTTTGACCGAAACTGATAAAAAAAAAACCAAATTTTTTTTTATTCTTTTTTGTAATTTCGAACTTATGTGTTTTTTTTTTTTTTTTTGTAATTTCCATCTTTCTTTCTAAAGTAGTTTTTTTGTAAATGCCTCATTTATGAATACAATGTTTACTTTATAAGTCCAAGAATTAGTAAATAGTTTTAAAAATTAATCAATGACAGTTAAATATAATTTTATAATTATTTTGTCCTTTAGCATTGCTCTTAACAAATAAAAAAACATTCATTGTACATAAATTGAGTTGTTGAAAGTCTAGGAAGAGGTAAGAGTGAGTTTGGTAACAAAATTATGTTTTTAATTCTGAATATTTAATAGATTATAAAATTAAGCTTGTTTGATAAGGAAATATCAATTCACTTAAAAAATAATAATGTATTAAAAAGAGTTACTAATTATAAGTTGAGAATGTGTGTCTTAAGAGGTGGAATAGAAAAAAAGAAAATACGTGTGAATCTATCTATCAACATATTGTTTTGCTATACTCAATACTTTTTTATTTTGATGTCCTAACTAAAACAGTCTAATAATTTAACACATAATTTTAATTAATAAATGATTATTTATTTATTTTGTATTTTCTTAATCTATTGAAATATGATTTTTGTTCTTTTCTTTTTAAAATAAAACTTTTCATTTGAGAATATATGAAAAAATATATAACGAAAGAAAAAGATTCAAATAAAATTTTTGAGTATTGTTTGAAATTTTAATTAAATTCGGATCTATTTGGTCTGTTATTATCAAATAAATTTAAACTCCTATAATTGAGCAGATTAATGGTTTCACCTCTACTTTTTTAGAGGATAAATTTATAGGACCCGACACCGCTCTGTTGTGAGCGGTGCGAGCTCGTTAACGTTATACTCTTTCACTTCATTCGGTTAAGATCATGGTGGTAAAATGTGGGTATTACTGAGCTCAAAATCAACTCGTTCGTTGAGCACCAAATGGGAAATCGTGGTCAGTGGTCACATCACTGCAGCTTGCAGCGACAAGCAATAACAGTGCCAAATTCTAATTTCTGTTCGGCCCATCTAATTATCTTTTTTTATTTTTTTTAATAAGTTATACTAAAGTTAAAAAAAACTTCTACAAAATCTTGCTCAGACCATCTCCAACCCACTTCAACCATCTCCAACCCACTTCAAATCCTCCTACTACAAAATTGTACATGAGAATTTCAAGTCATTGTCCGACCCTAGAGTGGCCCAACAAATTGTGCTCCTCCGAGCCACTAAGGTCAACCTACAAGTCAGCTCGTCACACCAATATGGGACCCAATAGTCCTCCTTTTTCATTAGCTCTGAGTCCGCCTCAGGCAAGGGGAACTCCCAACCTTTTTTACTCTAAGCAAATATCATATAACTGTTCTACCCAGAAACCTTATCGGGTAGGTTGATGAACAGTTTGGGGGCTTTGGCTTTGGCAGGGGTACTAATCCCAAAGGTTTTCTCGTTCATCACTATCTTGAAGAACCTCCGGAAGACATGCATACAAGGCTCGTATCCTACAAACCTGCTCACCATGGCAAAACACACCAACACCCTCACCATGTTGGCTCTGAGCTGCATAGGAACATCGGCCATACACTCCAAGAATTCGCATATGAATGGGTCGAGGGGTAGGCGCAGGCCGGCCTCAAACTGACCATAGTAAAAGGCCACCCTGGTCGAGCTCATGCCTAGTGAATCAAAGATTGGGCCTTCCTCTGCCTTTCAGTGAAGTGGGACAGTTAGAAGTCAGCCTGAGGCAACTCAAAGAAGTCATGGAGGATTTTGATGCGGGAGTCAGCGTTCTTCTTCCCTATAGCTGGCCTGGGGGCCACATATCCCCTCTCATTATGACCTAACACCACGGTAAATTTATCCACAATATTGCCTGAGGAGGAGCCAGGTGAGGTAGGGGTTGAAGCTTGTTGAGCAGCCATATCTACAGAAGACACAAAAATAGGGGAATCAGACCTAGTAGAAGATGAGTCCGAGCTATCTAAGGATGACCTAGATTCCCCTGGGAATGCTAACCTCTCTCTAGGAAAAGGGGGTTTATTGGACTTGATATAGAAGACAATGAGGTGGTCTATCAACTTATTAAAAAGACGGAAATGAATAATCCGTGGATTATCCGCCTCCAAATCCCCCATGCTCTCACCTACGGGAAACCCTATCTCGCCATAAAATAAACTCCACCTACGCTAGATAGTGATACACTCCTCTCTGGTCAACTCTCTTCATGGGCCTTCTAATCTTTTGTATATCCTACGGTTAGCACAGTTATATCCGTACCTAACCCCTAGCTCGAAGCCGAAGGTTTTAACCATGGCGAAATAACAGGGAAATCTCAAAATTAAACCTAAAGAAAATAAATTGAAGGGTACATTGTTGATTTTGGGAAAGGTGGAACTCAACGACGAAACGGGAAGCTTGATTGCACCGAAAAATCAAACTCTTTGCTTTTGCTCTTGCCAGATATTTGAATGCTTGAAGATGGTAAAGTTGGAAAAGGAATGAAATCCTTCCTTATATACTACTCATTTTCCTTGCCTGAATTGGAAAGGGTGGGGGACATAACCGTTCGAATGTCAGAGTAAAGACTCAACGCCAGTTCCCAATGCAGTTGTCCAATCGCCAGAAATGTCCCAATAAGGCAAAAATTACGGCGTATTAAATAGTGTATCCAACCTCCAAAAGTCAATCGTCGAGAGCGACCTACTTCTACCCAGTCGACCCTCCACTGGCGCACTACGTAAGCATCACAAATTTTTCTATAACTTCCTGATCGACAAACTTAGCTCAGAAAGTTGGGGGCCACTGAACGGAATAAAAGTAATGGGCCAGACCCAAGTTATAAGGCCCAAAGTTCATAACATTTCGAAAATACATCAAACGAAGTGGGCCTACAAAACAGCTACAATCTTACCAACCCGCCAGCATAGATCAGTCGATCAAGCTCATTATATGACCTTGCTTGTTCCCTACCTAGCTTTGTGCAACATACGATCTCCTAATTGTGTAATCTCTACCCAGCTAAAGCACGAATTCAGGTCGACCTCAAATGATCAGGCGATCTCGACTAAACAACACGTGTGTTTATCCACGTCTTGATTCATAACAGTCTCCTACAAACGCGGATGCCGTTACGCCCCCATTATCTCCGTGATCCAATGCATTCGTAAACATTCCATATCAACACTATATATAACAGACAACATCTGACGTTAAAATGTAATGTCATCTTTGGCAATTTTGAGATTACGTCATTTACATAAAGTTTATCATTACATAACTCGACATCTTATCATCACTTTTTATCCGAGACAAATTCGGCAATTAGTTTGTTCGTGTTTTCAGGTTATAGTAGATGTATTATAACCTATTGCTTTATTAAAGCTGATACAGACCGTTTCCTGCGTCATCAATCTCATTTATCAATTTTTTAATCATGAAAATTAGTTTCATTTTTAAATTATTAGAATAAAATTATTGAATTCCAAAACTGTCTAACTCCTGGCAAATCGGAGACGATCAACCACGATCCCAACTTTACCAACACCGGAGGTGTACTAATCAATGAAGCAAGACAGGAGAGAATAATATTTTGGGTGCTACTATTTGCACTACCAAATTTTAAAAAAATAGTGTAAACAACCTTGGTATTCTAAAAAGTTGTCATTGATTAGTTTTTGATGTTTGGACCAAATAATTTCCCTATATTTATTAATAGGTCTTAAATTTCAATGTTCCACCTTTTTTTCTTCCTCCATTATATTTTGCTATTTTTATAATTTTACAAGTTACATAGATTTATTTATTTTTAATTTTAATAAAAATGTAATGTTGTTTCAATCTCAATTTTTTTTAAAAAATAAATATTGCACTTTCTTTTTAAATTTGTTATAAATAAATATTGCATTTAAAAAAATGAAAATAATTCTAGTATAATTTTACTATTGTGCAAGTCATATATAAATAAATAAAACATAATATTATTTTAAAATGTTGACAAATTAAATATGATATTTTTATGAGACGAGTTGATAAACTATTTAAAAAGACATTAGATTCTCAAATTAAATTAGTATGTATACATACGAGTAGTAATAAAGTATGTAAAAAATGAGATACTTGGATTTGCTAAACTTAACAATAAATATTTTTAATTCATAATTTGGTTTAAAATAATTTTATATTTTAACTTAAATTTTTAATTGTTTTTTTTTTAATTAAGTTAACACAAAATTTCAGAAAAAACCTGTTTTACACTCGCTTAAGAAAAATGTCTTTTAGCTAAATAAAACTATTATATTAGTATAAAGAAATAAATATTTAACAAGATATAACATTAAAAATAAAAATACAAAAAATTCATTTCATAACTTCAGTCAATCCAATACAACAAATTCACTAGTACAATTAGAGCGCAAACGCAAATATTATTTATAAGTGTTAATTTGATCCAAGTATGATGTAACACATTCAACTGCACAATTATATCTGAAATGAATCCACTGTGGCATGTGAGTCGGCATCGGGTATCCTCCTGACAATGTTACTTTGACGTAATGATTATTATTAATGTGTCCGATTGCAATAACAACATGTTGATACCACGGTGGCGGAGAAGATCAGAGCGGTAAGTGTGTTATGCTACCTGATATGCTTAGAACATGAAATATCACATTGTACTTCGAAGCAATCAGGACATCCATATTAGGCATGCTCATCCAATGCTCAGGAGGTGCACATCTATTTGACTCCAAAAAATTAAAGGAGTTGTAAACATTAACCATCCTTGAACGCCAAACATCTCGACATATTCTAGTTTGTATGTGTCTAACTCTTCTATCAACTCATACCGAATAGTGGGCCATGCATCTTTATGAAGACCAAGACAAACAACTATTGCTCGAAATCCACAATTCCCATCAGCTCTTACATCGTGTACTTGCGTGATGTAAGAATGAAATATAACCGGAAATTTATGAATATATGGATGCGAGTATTGTTGGTCCAAAGAGTAACTGTGTCTTGTTGGTTCCAAAAACTGAGAACTTTTTAGCTCAACAAATCTCGCTGAAGAACAATTATGTCTACTGGGTTTTTGAGCTGGCACAGGCGGATCAACATCAACAAATCTTGCTGAAGAACAATTGTGTCTATTGTCTTTTTGAGCTGGCACAGGCGGATCAACATGACTTTTTCCGAATATTTTATCCTTGAAGGAGGGACGACCACGAGTCGTGTGAAAATCTGGTTCACAAACCAAAGTTGTTGACGACGCAATTTTCTCCCTTAACTTCCTCAAAAAATTGAACTTACCAGATTTCGGCTTTTCCTTGAACTGTGCCTTAAACATTTTAAACTCTAGTTCGCAACCAAAATCATCATCTTCTTCTAAGGATGTGCACGGTGTTAAATCAAGCTTCCTCCAAAACTTATCTATTGATTCAAGTGGGATAGGATGACCTTCACTGAAGTATATTACTTGTTCATGCGCACACGGCAACCCATGACTTGTGCGTAATTGACATCCACAATTCTTAGAAAAAAATTCAATAACTTTGGACCGCTCAAATTCCTTGAATAGTATTTCAAGTGCATAAGTTGAAATGAAACCATGCAATTATCGGAACAACGGTGCGTTGAATCGATGTCGAATGACAATTTTGCTATGTTCAAGACTTGCTTTGATCGATATGACTTGTGACTGGACGACCTGGTGGATATACGATAATGATGTTTTCAAATCCGATCGCGAGGACTTCAAGTATTTTTTTTAACTTGACATGCTGACTCTCCACTCTGTTAGTTGTGTGATTTCCAAAATTAAGAAATTTGTCGGTCCAAGCAGCTACAAACATTTCCTTAATTATAAGGTGTCAACCAATTTGCATTTAGATAACTAAGGACACCTGAAAATTCAAACAAATTTATTTCAATTTTATGAATATTATTTATAAATATAAACAAAATATGAATATATAATATAAGAATACCTGAAAAGTTTAGCAATGTTGCTTCAAGTTGTCCCAAATTGAATAAGTATGCTTCCTCGGTTACAGATTCAACCAACATATTCCATGCTTTATAGAACGAATTTCAAGATTCCTTTGATTTTAATCACTACAAGAAAACTGCCAAATAGCGACGGACCAAATTCTGTCGCTACTAGCGACGGAATAACGACGAAAGCAAAATAAAACGAAAAAATCAGCTACCGACGGATTTAGCGACACACATGAATCTGTCACTAATCCGTCGCAATAGTGGCGCCAAATAAGTCCGCCCATTTTAATGACGGAATAACGACGGATTACAAAATTTTTTAACGACGAATTTTTTCTGTCGCTATATAAATAAAAAAAATATTTTTTCTTTTTAAAATTAGCGACGAATTTTACAAAAATAAATTACCGACGGATATATTCTGTCGCTAAATAATAAACAATAAAAAAATGTTTTCTTTTTAAAATACCGAAGGATTTAACGACGGATTTTACAAAAACAAATTACCGACGGATATATTTTGTCGCTAAATAATAAAAAATAAAAAATATTTCTCTTTTTAAAATACCGACGGATATAGCGACGGATTTTACAAAAAAATTTACCGACGGATATATTCTGTCGCTAAATAATAATAATAAAAAAAATCTTTTTAAAATACCGACGGATATATTTTGTTTTTTTTTCTAAATTTTTTTATATAACTTTTTGAAAAAAACTTCAATACTAAAAAATGTCTAAAATATTTATTTATATTCATAAAAAATAAAAAAAACTATACATTTATAAATAAAAATTAAAAAATTTTACCCGTCCCTGATTTCTTTATTATACCTTCATTTGTTTATTTTTTTTCTAACTTTTTTTATATAACTTTTTGAAAAAAAAAAACTTTAATAGTAAAAAATGTCCAAAATATTTATTTATATTCATAAAAAATAAAAAAATATATATTTATAAATAAAAATTAAAGAATTTTACCCGTCCCTAATTTCTTTATTATACTTTCATTTGTTTAGTTTTTTTCTAACTTTTTTAATATAACTTTTTGAAAAAACTTCAATATTAAAAATGTCCAAAATATTTATTTATATTCATAAAAATTAAAAAAACTATACATTTATAAATAAAATTTAAATAATTTTACCCGTCCCTAATTTCTTTATTATACTTTCATTTGTTTATTTTTTTTCTAAATTTTTTATATAACTTTTTGAAAAAAAACTTCAATACTAAAAAATGTCCAAAATATTTATTTATATTCATAAAAAATAAAAAGAAACTATGCATTTATAAATAAAAATTAAAGAATTTTACCCGTCCCTTATTTCTTTATTATACTTTCATTTTTTATTTTTTTTCTAACTTTTTTTATATAAATTTTTGAAAAAAACTTCAATGCTAAAAAATGTCCAAAATATTTATTTATATTCATAAAAAAATATACATTTATAAATAAAAATTAAAGAATTTTACCCGTCCCTGATTTCTTTATTATACTTTCATTTGTTTAGTTTTTTTCTAACTTTTTTTATATAACTTTTTGAAAAAATACTTTAATACTAAAAAATGTCCAAAATATTTATTTATATTCATAAAAAAAAACTATACATTTCTAAATAAAAATTAAAGAATTTTACCCGTTCCTGATTTCTTTATTATACTTTCATTTGTTTATTTTTTTCTAACTTTTTTTATTTAACTTTTTGAAAAAAAACTTTAATACTAAAAAATGTCCAAAATATTTATTTATATTCATAAAAAATAAAAAAATTATATATTTATAAATAGGGTATAGTATATAGGGTATAGGGTATAGTAAATAGGGTATAGAGTATAGAGTATATTATATAGGGTATAGGGAATAGTATATAGGGTATAGAGTATAGGATATAGTATATAGGGTATAGGGTGTAGGGTATATTATATAGTATATAGGGTATAGGGTATAGTAAATAGGGTATAGGTTATAGTTTATAGGGTATAGAGTATAGGGTATATTATATAGGGTATAGGATATAGTATATAGGGTATAGGATATACTCCCTCCGTCCCACGTGAATGCAAACTTATTTCCTTTTTGGTCCGTCCCACGTGAATGCAAACTGCTCAAAATGGAAATAAATTTATTATTTTATATTCACCCTACCCCACCCACTCATTCTCTCTCTTCATTTCCTACCACACAATTTATTCAACCAACTCCACTCATTCTCTCTCTTCATTTCCTACCACACATTTTTATTATCTTAATAATATTTCTTAATTACCGTGCCCGGAAAAATGGTTCTCAATCACGTGGGATGGAGGGAGTATTATATAGGGTATAGGGTATAGGGTTTAGTATATAGTATATAGGGTATAGGGTATAGTATATAGGATATAGGGTATAGGGTATATGGTATATGGTACAAGATATAATGTATAAGGTATAGGGTATAATATATAGGGTATAGGGTATAGTATATAGAGTATAGAGTATAGGGTATATGGTATAGTATATAGGGTATAGGGTATATTATATATGGTATATAGTATAGAATATAATATATAGGGTATAAGGTATAGTATATAGGTTATAGGGTATAATATATATGGTATAGGGTATAGGGTATAGTATATATGGTATAGAGTATAGGGAATAGGGTATAATATATAGGGTATATGGTATAGGGTATAATATATATGGTATAAAGTATAGGGTATAGGGTATAGTATATAGGGTATATGGTATAGTATATAGGGTATAGAGTATAGGATATATGGTATAGTATATAGGGTATAGGGTATAATATCTATGGTATAGAGTATAGGGTATAGTATATATAGGGTATAGTATATAGGGTATAGGGTATAGTATATAGGGTATAGTATATATGTTATAGGGTATAGTATATAGTATATAGGGTATATGGTACAAGGTACAAGGAATAGGGTATAATATTAATAATTAAGCATTATTAATATTTTAAATGTATAATTATTATTGTTGTTCTAAAGTATTTTTTTTTCTAATTTATAACTATTATTATTATTATTATTTCTAACATGTATTATTCAATTATTACTTATTATTAATAATTTATAATATTAGTAATGATACTTCTTCTAGATATTTACTTATTTTATTACTAATTACTATTACTGTTATAATTATTTAATATTTTTATTTTTTCAATTATTATTATGAGATAATATTATTTTATAATCATGATGATTTTTTTTTTTGTGAAATACAAATAAATATAAGAAGTGGCAATACTTCATTGGACACACAAATATTCACTTGGATCACTAGCCTAAAACAATATCTTCACCATTAAATACATTACATTCAATGGTCCGAATTCATCCCATAAAAATAAAACTACACTTTCCTTTGATTGGCTCATTAATGTTCACATGGATTATCAATAAATCAATCTACACCATTAATCTCACACTCAAATCCAATGGTCCTAATTCACCTACTTTCCCTAACCCTAAACAAAACCCTACCCATTCTTTCCGCGCCTCCTTCATTCTTTCTGCCGTTCTGCGCCTCCCTCATCTCTCCTTCTCCCTCTTCTTCCTAGAAACCTTAGTTGGCGGTGAGTGGGTGGAGGTGGGCGGAGAAGGGAGGGTGTGGATGAATCTTCTTCTCCCCTAATCCCCAATTTCGCCAACCCAACTTCAATCCCTAACCAACTTCAATCTCTCTTACTCTTCTCTCCTCCCCTAGCCGTCTTCAACCCCTAGCCGTCTCCCCTTCATCGTCTCCGGCGACGGAAACGGTGGCTCCGTCTCTCTCTCTGGTTCGCACTCCGTCTTCGCCACAGATCTGGTTCGAAAACACTCCGTCTCTCTTTCTGTTTGATTTCGCCCCATTGTTTCTTCAATCTATGTTTTGATTTTTCAATCTCTCCTCACACTCCGTCTCTCTCTCAGTTTTGATTTCACCCCATTGTTGATTTTTGTTTTGTAGAAGCTTCATTTGTCAAGTTTTTCATTTTTTGATTTTTTTTAAAAAAATCTCTTGTTGGTATACATTTGATGATGGTGACAGTGGATGGATGGTGGTGGTGAATGGTGGTGGTGAAGGGTGGTGTGTAACTTTTGAAATATTAAAAACTGGTTTGAGAATAAAAAATGTTAAGGGACTGCTTTAAGAATAAAACAAGTTAAGGGACTGATTTGAGAATAAAAAAAGTTAAGAGACTGATTTGAGAATAAATATATATATTTTAAAATATATATATATATATATATATATATATATATATATATACAATTTTTTTTAATAAAAAATATCAAATTAGCGACAGAAATATCCATTGGTAATTTGGAATATCAAAAATAAAAAATATTGAAAAATTTAATTTAATTATAGCGACGAAATTATTTGTCGGTAAATTCCTCGTTAATTTGGTCGTGAAGTAGGAATTACACATTACCGACGAAAATTTATGTCGTTAAACTGTCGCTAAAACAATCAATTTGTCGGTTTTTTTTCAACAGTAGCGACGGAATTTTTAAGATAGCGACAGAATAATCCGTCGTTAAATTAACGACGGCCAATTAAATCTATCGTTATCATTTAACGACAAGGGTTTTAACGACGGAAATTTTCTGTCGCTAATCCGTCGGTAAATGCCTTTGGCAACGGATTTTTCCTCTTTAGCGACGGAAATTTCCGTCGCTAAAACGTGATTTTCTTGTAATGAATGATGGTCTGCACTTCTTCAAAATACTTCTGTAGATGTGCCATCTACAAAGTAATCCTTTAGCTTCCGAAAACACATTGTTGCATGCTTTCATAAAAGCCAACTCCCTATCTGTGACGACAACACGTGGAGCGGTACATCCATGCATTGTTGCCTTAAGACAACTTAATGCCCAAGTATAGTTTGATTCTGTTTCATTATGCATGAAGACAAATGCTACGCAAAATGTCATATTAGTTGAAGTTACACCAACAATTTCAAGGAGAGGCATCTTATATCTATTGGTTTTATATGTCGCATCCATCAACAACACATTTGGAAATGCACGCCATATCTCCAAAGATTTTGGATGAGCAAAGAATAAATCTTCTAATTCATTAATTGAATCATTTGTGCGAAACTCAAAAACATAGTCGTTTTGCTGTAAAAACGACATAACAACTTGCATTTGAGTTTTACCAGCTTTTTCCACCGTTCGAATCTTATGGCGTGCATTGTGTATGGTTTTGATACTAGACACATTATCCAAATTTTGTTGTTTTAGTGTTGTCAAGGTATCTCGTGGTTTCACGTTTTTTCTTGACAAATCTTCCACTAACCTAGCTTCATCTCCAGACAACCTCCTTGAATATGGATGACCTTCCATATGTAATGCAGGGTCGTGATTATGTAATTCACATATTACTTTCAGTCTCCAACAATCACCCATTCGTAAAAAAATTCCTTCTAATTCGATTGGACACCCAATTTTTTTTGTACCAGTAATTATGGAGATTTTATTACTTTTGTAGATACCTCCTCGATCACATTGAAATACAATTTTAGGAATCTTTTCAGATGAGTTTTTCACCGATCTTTTTATTACAATAGCATACCCAAGAGAAAATTTCATACTTTGTACCCAATTAATCAAATATTCTCGAGAATGGAACACCTAAAAAGATATAGAATGCTACGCAATGTTTTATTATAAAATGTAATTAAAATATTGGAATACCTAAAAAGATAAAGAATTCAGATTAATATAGTACTACTTCTTTAGACCCGAAATAAATGATAATTTTAATTTTAAATAAAATAAATAAATTATTTAATTTTGGATCTTTGTACATGCAAAAAAAAATGATTTTGTACATGTACATAGATTAATATAGTATTACTTCTTTCTTTCGTCTCGAAATAATGAAAATTTCAATTATATTTAAAATAAAAAATTATTTAATTTTGGATTTCTGAACATGCAAAAAAAAAAAAAAAAAAAAGATTATGTAGATGTACATAGTTTCGTCACAATTTTAATTTTATTTAAAATTAAATGATTATTTATTTTTGGACGGCTACTATTAGATAGAGATATATAATTTTATTTAAAAAAAGATTATTTATTTTTGTGAGGTTCAACACTTAATTGTTCAAACTTTATTGCTAACTACATTAAATAAATTTCCTAAAACTATGAGTTTTCTAAAGCCTAACACTTACAAGTAGTATTTTGAAATTGGGTGGGTGAAAATATTTAGTATAAACAAATTAAAGAAATGATAAAAATAAAGAATCAATAGAAAATCAGAACTAAATGTATCCAACCAAAATATTTAGTATATATATATATATATATATATATATATATATATATATATATATATATATATATATATATATATATATATATATATATATATATATATATATATATATATATATATATATATATATATATATATATATAATATATATATATATATATATATATATATATATATATATATATATATATATATCTATATATATGGGATAAATATCATACTGAGTATTATTCACATAAAAAAATATATTTTGAGAATAGAAACATTTATATAACTCAAATATATATTAATCGAGATAAATATTATACCGTATCAATAGAAAATTTGCTTGTGTCGTTGACATCCGATTCATTCTCATTTTCATTTTTATCACCTTGAGATAGTTTGTCATCCTTCTAAACAAACACATCTTAAAACATATAAGAACCAAATTAGTAATAATAAATAAAATAAAATGTACGATTTCAAATATAAAAAAATAAATTGTACAAAATATTAAATTAAAAATATCTTATCACTTGACTCATTAAACCATTGATCTTCTCTCTAGATCTCCATTTTCTCAAAATTTATATTTTATTTCTAGAAATTTAAAATATCACTAGTAATATATGTGTATGTTTATGTTTTAGTAATAGAAAGATTGAGTTAGTGAAAAGTGAAAGATTTATATTGTCAAACTCACTAACTCCCAACTACTATATTTTTTTTGAAACTGAAAAGTATTAATTAAATAAAGTTAACTCTATTTACTACTGTAGATTACCGTTGTTTTCCTTTTTTATATCTATGCACAAAAAAAAGAGTAAGACAATCTGAAAAGAATGCACAGAAAAAGAGTAAGGTAGTGTGAAAAGAAAAATAGTGAGAATAGAAATTCCCTATGAAAAGATGAGAGTCGATCAATGGATAAAAGATAAAAGCGAGTATTGAAGTAATAACCAAATATGTCATTCAGTGATAGTTAAATGAGATTTATAGGGCGGAGAGAATATGTTTTAAATATATATTTTTCTTTGATTATGTGCATAAAATTTATGTAATCAGATTTTTTTTTCATTAAAAAAAAAAAAAAGGATTTTAGTTGACCAGTTCAAACCCCAACCGACAACATAGGACCATATATCTAATTTCAATACTATAAAAAATAAATAAAATTAAATCACCATTAGATTAAGTGCAAAAACACGAAAATATTTATATTATAAATATTTTTATTAAAAATTAATTATATATGATTATGTTAAAAAAATATTTATATGGAATCGTGTCTAACTATTTAAAATGTAAAAACGTTTTTTTTCTTCTCTTGAAACACAAATAAAAGTATTGTACATAATTAAATGTACAACACTAATATTCAAAATTATTATATTTGATTTAAATGTAAAAATCAGCAACAATCTTCTTTTAAAACTCAAACCCATATTATGTGAATAATATTTGTTGGACAAAAGTGGGCACGTTACAGACAGGATGTGGGCACGTCGTGTGACCACGCGATCGTACCAGCAGGAGCGCGAACGCACATTTTGCACAGAGAATTGGAGCGATTGCACGCCCCATCCAGAGAGACCATGCCTTACAGTTTGGCGGCAGATCAGGAAAGAATTTTCCATATTTGAGAATATTGTGATTTCCTTATTTTGGTGGGAGTTTGTATTGTATAGAATATTATAGTTTGAATATGAGATTATATAGAATACTTTCCTAGTTTACATAGACTAGGACTCTCGATTGTTTTGTATATATATAGTGTATGTACAGGAGAAAGAAGTCAGACGAAAGAATTATTTTCCTTCCTACTTTCTCTCTTTCTCGATTTTAACTTGGTATCAGGGCCCGGTTCTAGGTTGGAACCATGCCATGTCTGTCGTCAAAGGAAGTGAGAAGAACGAAAGAAGGTCACCCTATTTTCTCTCGTCAAGTGTTGAAAGGGGAGATCTATGAAAAATGGGCTAGAGTTTTCAAGGGGTCTTTGAGGGCCAAGATGAAAACCGGCTTCATTGACGGAATGATCCAACTACCAACCAAAATAGATGAATTGGAGCTTTGGCAGACAGTGAATTCGATGGTGGTATCTTGAATTTTAACACCATCGAGCCGAACCTTTGTTCCATCGTGACGTATGTGGACGAGGCGAAGATGTTATCGAATGATTTGCAACAAAGATTTTCTGGGGAATGGACCAAGGATTCAACAACTGAAATCTGACCTTGCAAATTGTAAACAACAGAAAGGGGAGAGCGTGGCCACGTACTATGGTCGCTTGAAGAAATTGTGGGATGATCTCAATGACTTCGACAAGATACCAACGTGCTCTTGTGCAGGATGCAGGTGCAACATCAGTACAATGTTGGTTCAGCGTCGTGGAGAAGAAAGGGTTCATCAGTTTGTTATGGGTTTTGAAACACCGAAATTTGAGAATGCGAAATCAAACATTATTAACATTGAACCTTTGCCTAATGTGAACAAAGCATACGCGATGGTGATAAGAGAAGAACGTGTTCGAGGAACCGTGCAGGAGGAACACCCTGAACCAATGAGTTTCGCAACTCGTGTTGGTGGAGGAACTCGTGGTTCAGGGGGGAACGAAGAGATCTGCGTAACGCCACTTGCTCCCATTGCAAGAAGAAAGGAAACGAAGTGAAAACGTGCTTCAAGCTTGTCGACTATCCCGAATGGTGGGAAGAACAACGCTTGCGGAATAAAAAACAAAAGGTACTCAAAGTTTGAATTTTTCAACAGGAACAAGGGTCGTGATGGGTTCAACGCCAAGGTGAACACAGTGCAGGTTGGTGGAAAACATGTGTCCGGAATGACTGATGAAGAAAGGGCCAGCCTTCTCGGTCTTTCAAACGAAGAATGGAGTCTATTCAGAAATTATGTGCAAGCACGTTGCAATTCAGAGGATCGTTTGAATGGTAAAACTGTAAATGAAATTTGGCTCGTTGATAGTAGAGCCAATCGACATAACACTGGCAATATAAAGTTGCTTCTTAATGTCGCAATATTGAAGGCAGTCGCATTGGTCTGCCTAATGGAAAATATATCTTGGCCACGAAGGAGGGGGAAGTGAAAATAAACCCTAAATTGGTGTTGAAAAATGTGTTATATGCCCCGTTGTTTAATTGTAATCTTCTGTCTGTTTCTCAATTGATAAAAGAATAAAATAATTTAGTGCACTTCACTGACAAAATTTGTGTTATACAGGACCGAGCCTCGAGGACGATGACTAGTGCGGGTGAACAAGATAAGGGGCTATATTACTTGCAGGAATCGACTGAGGAAGTACAATTCAATTATGTAAAGAGTATCGGCAAACATCATTTGTGGCACCAAAGGTTGGGATACCCTTCAAGTGATGTAGTTAATTTATCCCTTTACTTAGTAATAGTAGTCGTAGTAAAGATGTTTGCGAGATTTATTGTCGAGCAAACAAACTAGGGATAAGTTTTTAGTCAGCGAGAATATTGCTATTTGTTGGTCCCAAATGTGGCAACAAGGGTGAAAAACAACTAGAGGGGGGGGGGGTGAATAGCTGTTACAATTTTTTTGCCCTCTTTTGAAAACTGAACCTCTTGCTTACAAAACCGCTTGTAGTCAATAAGAAACTGCAAGTAGAGTTGCAAAATGCACAGCGGAATATTTGAAGATACAAAGCGGTTTTGAGGTGCGGTTTTGATAAGTGGTTTTCAGTGTAGTTTATAAAACTGAAAAGTGAGGTTTTGACAAAGTTAAATCCAAACACAATTCACAATTATGGATAACTGTATATAAGATCAAACAGAGATAAAGATAAATAATTAGCAAGTACAGTAAATAAAATGCAGAAATAAAGAACACAATATTTGGAGTGGTTCAATCGATAAACGATCTACGTCCACTATCAAGATGATTAGTCTTGGATTTTCTAAGAGTTAGATTTTCTATTAGAGTATGAGAGATTACAAAGTACAAAGTACAATACTCAAATCTAAAATATATTCTATGAAGATCAATCCTAGACTATAACCGGTGTTTCTTAAATGAATAATCTATGTGATTAAACAAGTGAGGTGTGTGTGTGTATACAAGATCAAGGCTCTTTGAATCTAAGAGATGTAGAGCACAATGATTCTTGATGGTGTTTAAGGCTTGATTTCTGGGCTCGGAAATATTTCTTGAAGTAGGAAGATGAAGATTCAAAGGGCTGAATATTTTCTGGGCAGAGCTTCAACTACTTATGAACACACAACAAATTCAATTTTTCAAGAGATCTTCAAGTGTTGAAGATTAGGGGTATTTATACCCAAGCACCAAGGAACTAGCCGTTGGACACAGCTGTTGCAAGGACTGTACTGGTGCTTTCTGATTGGTCCACAATATCCACTTTTCTCATTTGGTACAACAGTTGCAGGTAAAGCTGACCAGACCTCAGCTGCAAATAAGGTGGTAAGGACATGTGTCACCTTTTCTAGATCCTTGCAAATCTTCTCTGACATTGAGTCACGTGACAAGATTTGTTGTTGACTTTTGTCATTACTGACGTGGATTCCAACAGTCATAATTAAGTGGTTCACTTCAAGTCTTCAATCATTGGATACGGCCTGGTATGAATGCGGTTGAGATAATGCGGTTTCACCAAAGGAGGTTTAAATCAGTGCGGTCTCAAGATCGAACTGCACAGCAGATTGCTAGTGCGGTTTACTAATGCGGTTGCACTGAGTTTGTAAAGGGACGGTTTCAGATAAAGGATTCCACAAAGCAATTGCTTAGAGCGGTTTGCTAGTGCGGTTTTGATGGAGCGGTCTGAAACCTTTGAACTGCAACCTCATATCCAATGAGTCTTGTGCTAGTCTTCAAGCCTAAATAAATCTATTCTATAAAATGGACTTAGCTAAAAAATTGAAGTCTAAGCTTCATTACATAGGGTCCTAAATTCCTTAAAATAGAGATGAGGTTGTGGTATCAATCAAATCTTAAGCTAATCTAGGAGGGTTAAAGTAAGCATACCCAACACTATTGAACCTTTTGAACTGATTCATTGTGATCTTTGGGGTGATTATAGAACGCATGCTTCTTGTGGGGCAAGGTATTTTTTACCTATCGTGGATGATTGTTCTCGTGCCGTATGGGTCTATTTGATGAGTACAAAAGACGATAGGCCGCGTCTTTTGAAAAATTATTTGGTCATGATAGAGCGACAATTTGAAAAAAAAGGTTAAAGTAATACGAACTGATAATGAGACGGATTTCACTTGTCTAGATAAATACTTTGCGGAGAACGGGATTATACACCACACTACGTGCATACGCACATCCCAACAGAATGGAAGGGTAGAACAAAAACATAGGCACATCTTGAACGTAGCTCGGGCATTACGATTTCAAGCTATTTTACCAATTAAATTCTGATGGGGGAATGCGTTTTGTCTGCTGGCTACCTAATTAATAGGACTCTATCAAAGTTATTGTCTGAAAAACTCCCTATGAGATTTTCTTTGGTAAATTTCCCTCATATAAAAATATTCGTGTGTTTGGATCTTTGTGTTATGCTCATTTTTCCCGAAGAGATAATGATAAATTTGCAAGTCGTAGTAGGCGGTGTATTTTCTTGGGGTATCCGTTTGGCAAGAAATGATGGCTATTGTATGAACTGGATAATCACCAATATTTTGTGTCATGTGATGTAGTCTTTTATGAAAACAAGTTTCCTTTTGCCACAAATGTTGTATCACCCTCTCCAGCTGATCTTGCATGGGAACCAAACACATTGGTCAGCGATGATGACAACAGTGACAGTGGGCACGTTGACACATATCCGATGCTTGAGCATCCGGCTACGGAAGTGCCTGACTCAACTTCTGACAATCCATTGTCGACTGAACAGGAAACTGAAGTTGAAATTTTGGGTCGAGGTCATCGTCATAATACACCTTCGACACGGTATAACTCTGATGAATATGAGTTTGGTTTTCCAAACACAAACGTTGTACAGGTTAGCTCCTTAGTCTGTTCATCTTTCCATTTTACGCCCTCAGGTACTCCCTATCCTCTATCACATTTTGTCAATTGCACTAAATTTTCTATGGCACATCGATCTTTTTTAGCTGTTATGGATGCAAGCAGTGAACCGACCCATTTTGTCGAGGCAGTCAGATCACCATAATGGTGAGAAGCCATGCATAAGGAACTCTCGGCACTTGATTAGAATGGGACGTGGGAACTCGTTGATGAACCTATTGGGAAAAATTCGTCGAGAGTAAATGGGTTTATAAGATAAAATACAAAGCGGATGGTTCAATTGAATGATACAAGGCTCAATTGGTAATCTTGGGAAATCGTTAAGTCGAAGGGATAGACTATAATGAGACTTTTGCTCCTACCGTGAAGATGGTTACAGTCCAAATATTTCTTGCTCTTGCTGCAGTACGGAAATGAGACCTTCATCAAATGGATGTCCATAATGCATTTTTGCACGGGGATCTTACTAAAGAGGTGTATATGCGGATTCCACCAGGATACCAGGCAACTCAGGCCGGTAAAGTTTATAAACTTCATAAATCTCTTTATGCATTTCGACAGGCACCTAGATGTTGGCTTGCGAAACTTTCCGCTGCCTTGATAAAATATGGGTTCGTTCAATCTACTTCACACTACTCCCACTTTTCTCTTCAGAAGTCGGGCTATGAGTTACATGTCCTTGTGTACGTTGATGATTTGGTGATTGGTGGGAGTGATTCCAACGCCATTACTCAGTTAAAGTCCTACCTCAGTCGCTGTTTCCATATGAAAGATTTGGGCCGCTTGAATTATTTTTTGGGGTTCGAAGTAGCTCGCCATCCTGATGGGATTTTCTTATCCCAACGAAAGTATGACCTATACATACTATCCGACACTGGTCTCACAGATGCTCGGCAAGCGTCCACTCCAATTGAACAAAATCATGGCTTGAGCTTTTTGAAGATGGCGACATGGAAGATCCTCACCCCTACCGATGGCTTGTTGGCCGACTTATTTATCTTTCTATCACGCGACCAGAGCTCAGTTATTGTGTGCATACTCTTGCACAATTTATGGCCCATCCAAAGCATTCTCATTGGTAAGAAACGATTCGTTTTGTTCGCTATCTTAAACATAGTACTAGACATGGAATTATATTACGGGCCGACTCCAACCTTCAGCTTCGTACTTTCTGTGACTCATGGGCAAGTTTTCTGCTTACCTGACGATCTCATACGACATACTTCGTGTTTCTAGTAAAATGGCATGTCACCTGAAAGACCAAAAAGCAACACATTGTTTCATGTTCCTCGATTGAAGCCGAATATCGTTCCATGGCCAGTACTACGTTTGAGTTGAAATGGTTGCATGGTTTGCTTTTTTCTTTTGGTGTGAAACATGAGACTCTAATGACTATTCATTGTGATAGTCAATCTGCTCTTCATATTTCCCAAAATTTGATTTCTCATGAACGAACCAGGCATATTGAAATGGATTGTCATCTCATCCGTGATGTAGTCCAATCAGGTCTCATTACACCTCAATTTGTTCCCACAACTTCTCAACTAGTGGACATCCTCACCAAAGCTTTAGGTGTTAGACGGTTTAACACATTACTTGGCAAGTTGGGCATTTACGACCTTCACGCTCCAACTTGAGGGGGTGTTCGACAGAACGTGGGTACGTTACGGACAGGATGTGGGCATGTCGTGTGACCGAGCGACCGCACCAGCGTGAGCGCGAACACACATTTTGTACAGAGAATTGGCGCGATCAGGTGCCCCATCCAGACCGACCGCACCTTACATTTTGGCGGCAGATCAGGGAAGGATTCTTTAGATTTGAGAATATTGTGATTTCCTTATTTTGGTAGGAGTTTGTATTGTGTAGAATATTATAGTTTGAATAAGAGATTGTATAGAATATTTTTCTAGTTTACATAGACTAGGACTCTCGATTGTTTTATATATATATAGGGTTTGTACAGGAGAAAAAAATCAGACGAAAAAAATATTTTCCTTCCTACTTTCTCTCTTTCTCGGTTTTAACTATATGTGAGGGGGAATAATCTGGGGAAGATGAGGGAGGGGCTGGCCGATGGGGAGGGGAGGGAGGGTTTGCCGGTGGAGAGGGGAGGGGGTTCACATAGGTTGAGGAGAGAAGAAAGAGAGAGGGAGACTGTGTGTGTGTGTTTGGGTAGTGTGTGAGGGAAGGATAATAAAATTTTATATTTTGGCTATTTCATTGATTTGCATTAAAACAATAATGAAATAGTTTTTGTTCAAAAATATTCTCTATATGACACATGACTTGCATATGATCATTTAATGATTTTTCTAATAAAACTCGTTAAGGTTTTTAACGTGATCAGACCTCAGCTGCAAATAAGGTGGTAAGGACATCTGTCACCTTTTCTAGATCCTTGCAGATCTTCTCTGTCATTGAGTCACGTGACAAGATTTGGTGGTTGACTTTTGTCATTGCTGACGTGGATTCCAACAGTCATAAATAAGTGGTTCACTTCAAGTCTTCAATCATTGGATGCGATCTGGTATGAATGCGGTTGAGATAATGCGGTTTCACCAGAGGAGGTTTAAATCAGTGCGGTCTCAAGATTGAACTGCACAGCAGATTGCTAGTGCGGTTTACTAATGCAGTTGCACTGAGTTTGTAAAGGGACGGTTTCAGATAAAGGATTCCACAAAGCAATTGCTTGGAGCGGTTTGCTAGTGCGGTTTTGATGGAGCGGTCTGAAACCTTTGAACTGCAACCTCATATCCAATGAGTCTTGTGCCAGTCTTCTAGCCTAAATAAACATATTCTATAAAATGGACTTAGCTAAAAAATTGAAGTCTAAGCTTCATTACATAGGGTCCTAAAGTCCTTAAAATAGAGATGAGGTTGTGGTATCAATCAAATCTTAAGCTAATCTAGGAGGGTTAAAGTAAGCATACCCAACAATCTCCCCCTATTTGATTGATGCCATTACCTACTATAACAAAAGCAAACATTGTTCTTGATAAAAATATGTCCATAAGAATTAACATGGTAAGTCATGTCCCAAGTTAATGTACACACTAGCTTAAGTTATAGATTTCTATACTATTTGTAGGAATAATAACTTACAATTTGAAAGTATAGATGCATTCAGTGCACTTGAAGAAATATGAGTTTAAGTTTAAAGTGCAGTTTAAACTGAATGTTTAAACTTCATTTCAAAAAAAATATGATTTTAAGTTAGAAAATATTTGAATGAGGTTTTAAACCTTTGCGGTTTCATTGTTCTACAAACAAGCAGTTTGATATGAATAAAGTTTTGGAACCAGTGATGCATTTTTCATTACTACCTTTGCAGTTACATGTTACAATGGTAGGAAAACAAAATACATGGTTACAAAAACAAAAGAAGTTGGACAAAAGAAATACAGTGAGAGTACGGTCCAACTTAAGCAAAAATTAGTGTTTCAGTAAAAAGAAATTACAGAAAAGGCGGTTCATTGCTGAGGAGGTTGATGACGCGGTCGATCACGAGGTTGATTTACTTCTTGCTCAGGAACACGCGGTCCAGAAGGTCTGAATGCAGAACTTTCTCCATGAATGATTCTTCTTAAAGCTCTGACCTCTTCAGTTGTTTTGCCAAGGGTTGTCTCCACTGCTCTTAATGCGGTCACAGACTGTGCAGCGGTTGAGTTGTTTGCACCAACTACTCTGGTGTTGGCAAGAACACTCTCTTTAAGCTCATCAGATTGTAATTCAATGGAGGAGTTAAGAGTGTTGTAGGAGGTGTGAATCTCCCCCTGAATTGCTGCGGTTTGAGTGGAGATGGCTTCTTTGATAGGCTCTAAATCTGCTGTTACCTTCAAGGAGGTTTTCAGCTCATTTATTTTGGTGCCAAGAGTGGAATTAAATCCTGCCTTCAAATTCTCCAATCGGTCGTTAACTTCCTCATTCAAAACATTGATCTTGGCTTTGAGGTTGTCTTCAACAATGTTCAATTTTACTCCAAGCTCTCCTTTCATAATATCAATCTCTTCCTGAGGACTTGCCTGCATGGAGTCTAATGCGGTCTGAATAGAAGCATATTGGATTGAAGCTGGCTGCTGCGGTCTGGCATTTAAAGCTTCAATCAGCTCAGTCTTTAATTTCTCCAAATCTTGCTCAACAGTATTACAGATCAGGTCTCCAGCAACTGCAAGCATATTCTTGACATCTTCATTGGAGGCAGAAACACCAACGTACTAGATTACATTGTCAGCCAACTGTTGTTTGAAATTGGACAAGCTAGATTCAACAATGGCTTTCACAATGTTTGTGGTTTGGTCACCCGCGATTGACTGTGATCTCTCCCCCTTAATGGCATCCATCAATTGGGATTTCAGAATAGCCATTTCTTGGGCTTGAGAGTCAACTCTGGCTTGAAGAGTTAGGTTGGAGGCTTCTAGAGAGCATTTGGACTCTGTCTCCTTAATCATGTGGCCTTGATTGACCAAGAGTTGATTTTGTATAAGGTGAAGAGTGGAAAGAATTTGGGAGTAGTCTGAAGGAGGGGCGGTTGAAGTGGAATGAGCGGTTTGGATGATGGGTGGGGTTTGGGTGGGAATAGTAGTTTGGGGCAGTTGGGTATTAATGGTTTGAAATATGTGGGCGGTTGGAATTGTGTGAGATTGGGTAGCTGGGAGTGGAATGGGAAGTGTTTGGGGTAAGGAGATACGAGGGGTTGCAAGGGGAGCGGTTTGGTTTGAAGGAGGAATGGTTGTAGTTGGAATGGAGGAGGTTCTGGGAGGTGAGTCTGAGGTGGAGTCTGTTTGAGAGGTGTGAACAGAAATAGAATGGATTTTCTGTTGCTGAGGGGATGGAGGAGGAGTAGGAGTTTTGGCAGGAGAAGGAGTTGGGGAAGGAGTTACATTGCGGTTTGAGAGAGGTGGAGTTTGGGTGCGGTTAGAAAGAGGAGGGGATTGAACGCGATTGGAATGAGGAGGTGAAGGAGTTGGAGTTCTGTTTTGGGACATAGAGATGGCTAGGCCTACTGAAGGTTTGGTGGTCCATTCAGAAAAAGCAGGGCCTAAAGAGTATTCATGGTCAGAAGGAGTTTGGTAGTCAGAATAGGAGGGTGAAGGTGAAGGAGAAGGAGAGGGAGAGGGAGAAGGAGGTGGAGATGGGGGTTGTTGGGCCACTCATTGTAGAAAACGTTTGGACCCTTTAGTTGGTGTTTTTCTTTTGGAAATTTGTTTGAATCTCCTTTTCTTGGGATTCTCCCCCTGAGCGATTGTAGCTGTAAGTGGTTGAGGGGAGGGTTGTTGATTGGGTGAAGGATATTTGGCATGTGAGGAGTGGTGAGATTGAATTGGGGAATGAATGGGTGATTGGACAGGAGTTTGAGTTAGAGGTGGAGGCGGTTGAGTTTGAGGAGTGGGCTGCGGTTGTGGTTGAGGTTGCGGTTGGGGGTCAGGTGCTTTTGACTTTCCTTTTGCAGCCCTTTTCTCAGCTGCTCTCTTCTCTATTCTGGCTATCTCAGCCTTATAATAGGCAGCCAAATCTTCTTCAGATAAATTGTCCAAAACAACCTTGGTTTGCTTGGCCTTCCTAGCTCTTGCAACCAGATTAGGAATTCCTTCATCTTCTTCTTCTTCTTCTTCATCAACCTCATCAATCAAGTCCATCTTTTTCTTTCCCTTGGAACTAGGACCAGCACCAGCAGCAGCAGTAGCACGCGATTTAGCTGGTGCGGTTCTTGCTTTCTTCACAGGCGGTTCAGCAGCAGGATTTCTCTTCCTTGAAGCCTTCTTGATCGCTTTGCCTATACCTTGACTGCGGTCTCAGGAGTCATTTCAACATATAACTCCTTGGGATGAAAGGTATCAGCTTCATAGAGGGATTTGTATTCATCATTGCCAAAGGAGTATCTGAAGTTGTGGCAAACCCTTAGACCTAGGGATTCTTCAGTACCCCAATGCACAGACAGTTCTAGGGTAGAGATCCTCAGCTCTTCCAGATGCTGGTAGTTGGCAATGATGGCAGTTAGAAGCCTGAAGAAAGGTCTCCATCTTGTATCTTCATGCTTTGTTTTAGACTGGTAAGTCTCAATACTGTTTGCAAGTTCCCTTAGAAGAATCTTGGGCCAATGGAGAGGGATTCCATTATAAATGGCACTGCAGTACATCCACTGCTGAGAGGTGAAGTTGTTGTGGTTTCCTGTCTTCCTACAAACAGACTTCCCAACTAGATAGCACAAGTGGCTCATTAGCTCACCAAAGGCTTTTCCGGGTTTCTTCTTGTAATAGCCAGTCAAGGTGTAGAGGTCACCAGTTGTTGTAGAAGCAGTTGCATCCATAACCGCTTGATCAACAGAGTCAGGAGAACTAGGAACGTTGAACCCGAAAGTACTTCGGATGTCCAGATAATCTATGGTGACATCAAAGCCTTCAACACTGGCAATCAGGTAGTTGATCTTATGTCCACTTTCAATTTCCCTCTAGCTTGGCTTGGCACTGGAATAGAACTGGTCCACGAATGAAGGAATTGTATAAGATTGCTTCTTGTTGAAGAGGGGAAGGATTTCTGAAGCATCCAACCTTCTGATCAGTTCTCTGCCTAGAGCATCAGTCTTCAACTCTGGCTCATTGATTTCCCAGCCTGGAAGAAAAAATTGAGAATCATACAAAGGAAGACATTAGGTTAGATCCATTCATGAATTCACTGTTTACAAGCGGTTTGAGCACCCATGCGGTTAGCAATGGTGCGGTTAGAAAAGTGAAAAATTTCAAACCCCAAGAAAACTGTGAAAACAAGGCAGGGAAATAAATAAGAAAATACAAAAGTATAATTACTAGTACGTGGCATTGTAATCCAAAGTTATCCCACACTTCTAAGAAGTGCCTGTTGGGAAATTTCTTGGTTTTCAGCCTATATACTAAGTAATACTTAAGTAAATTCAAACTGAAGTATAAAGCAGCATGCAGTTTCAAAAGAAGAATATATGCGGTTATCAACATGTGTTTTACTACTAAAATGAATATGCGATTTGAAACAAGAAAGATAAGCGGTTGAAAGCTTGCGGTTTCAAACCAATGAATCATGCGGTTGAGAAGTGATGCGGTTCAATATGCAAGACAAAATCCAAAGTTTTCAAAAATTATTCTAAGTTATGAAAAACATGATTAGAAATCATAGAATCCAAAACATAAGAAATTTTCAAAAAGGCATATGAACAGACGTTTGAAGGCACGAAGAACACGAAGAACATGGATGAACATGAAGAACAGAGATTTATCAAAAGTTAACCAAATTCAACAAATAACATGTCAAAATGATCACATTGGGAAAGGGAATAATAATATAACAATAAAAATTCAACCTTTGCCCAGAATCATCAAGAAATAGCAAGAACACGAAAATGGGTTTTCGAAAATGAAAAACCTAAAATTCCAAAATCAGTGTCCTAAACATTCATTGATCATAAAACAAAACATATAAATGGAATCCCAACATGAATCTGAACAAAACCCAACAAATTTTAATGAAAAAGAGTAAGAAATGAAGCAACAATAAGCAAAACTCAGTTTCATAGTTTCGAAGGTTCAAGGTTCATTAATGGCAGTTTCAATCAGTAATGATTTACAGAAAAAATAGAGAAGATGAAGTTCAGAAATCATACCATATCAGTGAAGGGTTTCTTGGGTGCCATTGATTTTGCAGATTATAAAGAAAAGATTTGAGAATTTGAAGGTTGCTGGAAGAGAGAGAAGTAGAGAGAGAAAGTGAGTTGGTAGAACTGACAAGGAAGGTATGAATTGCAGATGATATGACATGTAAAGAGTTGAAATTGTATTAATGGTTATCTATTTATAGGGAATGATCAGAGAGTAGGCAGGTGAAGAGACTGTTCCACTATCCCTACTCAGTGAATCATACCACAGTTGCACCCATTCGTCTTCCACACAAAACCCTATTACGACTGACATGAGGGCTTTAAATGCCAATGTTCCCTTTGCATTAAATGTATTTAAAATTTGAAAAATCGTGGGAAAACATTTTCAAAAATACCCTTATGTCAAAATAAGGACCAAAAAATAAATAAGAAGAAACATACCTGGTCCACGTGTCAAACATGCAAAATAAAAGAAAATGAGCAGTTTTTTTTTTTAAATAAGGATAAGAACTGAAAAGCAAAAAAAATACTCTAAGTTAAAACGCGGTTGAGATCCATGCGGTCAGTGCTGCAGTAAGCGGTTAGGAACTGGCGATTGGCTACATGCGGTTGACTGCATGCGATTTGATACACGCGGTTTCAACAGGGTGAGGTTTGAAACCTCAACATGAATTTCAACCTAAATTCAACATACTTAACACACAAGTTAGCAATAAAAATATGGACTTATTTGAGTTCAAGCATACCAATTTCTCCTCTGAGGAATGAAAACCTCTTAGAGTCCAGAGCTTTGGTGAGGATATCAGCAATCTGGTTGTCTGTCCCCACATACTCTAGATTGATATTCCCCTTTTCCATATGGTCTTTGAGGAAATGATACTTGATATCAATATGCTTGGTCTTTGAGTGCATGAAAGGATTGTTGGAGATTGAAATTGTTGATGTATTGTCACACATGATTGGGCAGTTGCCTTCATCAATTCCATAGTCTACCAACTGCTGCTTCATCCAAAGGATTTGACAGCAACAACTTCCAGCAGCAATGTATTCAGCCTCTGTGGTTGACACTGAAACTGAGGCTAGCTTCTTGCTGGCCCAAGCAACTAGTTTATTCCCGAGGAAATGACAAGTCCCACTAGTGCTTTTCCTGTCAATAGTGCAAGCTGCATAATCTGCATCTGAATAACCTACGAGATCGAAATTCGAATCTTTGGAATACTAAATTCCAAGGTTAGTGGTTCCAGATAGATAGCGGATTATACGCTTTACTGCACTTAAATGTGCTTCTTTAGGATCTGCTTGGTAGCGAGCACATACACAAACACTAAACATGATATCTGGCCTACTAGCAGTTAAATAAAGTAATTAGCCAATCATACCTCGATATAAGGTTTGATAAACCTTCTAACCTTTTAGACCTTTATCTAGCTTATTGCCGGTGGCCATTGGTGTATTGTATGCTTTTGCATTCTCTAGTCCAAACTTCTTTACTCCTTGGTGTATTTAGCTTGAATGAGGAAGATTCCTTCTTCGCATTGTTTGATTTGAAGCCCGAGGAAGAATGTTAATTCTCCCATCATTCTCATCTCAAACTTGCTTTTCATTAGCTTCTCAAAACGCTTACAAAGTAACTCATTAGTAGAACCAAAAAATAATATCATCAACATATATTTTAATAAGTAAGGAATGATTATTATATTTGTCAATAAAAAGAGTTGTATCAATTTTATCGCGTTTGAAGCCTTTTTCTAGTAAAAATTTAGAAAGAGTCTCATACCATGCCCTTGAAGCTTGCTTAAGTCCATACAAAGCTTTCTGGAGTTTGTAGACATGATTTGGAAATTTGGAGTCTTCAAATCTAGGAGGTTGGGCAACATACACGGTCTCTTGCAGTTCACCGTTGAGGAAGGCACTCTTCATGTCCATTTGATATAACTTGAAATGCTTGAAAGAGGCATAGGCTAAGAAGATTCTGATTGCTTCTAGTCTTGCAACTAGAGCAAAGGTTTCATCGTAATCAATTCCTTCTTCTTGCCTATATCCTTGTGCAACCAACCTTGCTTTGTTCCTTGTGATGCTTCCATTCTCATCCATCTTATTCCTAAACACCCACTTAGTTCCTATCACTCCTTGATCCTGAGGTCTAGGCACTAATGACCAAACCTTGCATCTTTCAAACTGGTTGAGTTCTTCTTGCATAACAACGACCCAACTGGAATCTTGGAGTGTTTCGTCAATCTTCTTGGGTTCAATTTGAGATAACAGAGAGGTATGTTCGTCATAGTTTGATCTCCTTGTTTGAACACCAGAAAACAAATCACCAATCACATTTGTGAGAGGGTGACTGCTAACTTCTCAAATTTTCGGGGGTAAATCTAGTTGAACTGAGGTTTGCTGAAGATCTTCAAGTGGAACATCGTTAGATCCTTCAGCGAAGTCATGGAAGGTAAGTTGATGAAGAGGTTCAATAAGCTGGATGGGTGAATTCTCAACTTCTTCTTCCCTTGCAGTTGCATCTGGAGTAGAGAATTCAGGTGCGGTTGGAAACGTGCGGTTTGAGGGGAATTCAGTTGAGGGTGTTGGATTTTGAGGTTGAGGTTTAGGTGCGGTTCTAGAACTTTCACCTGTTTCATTATGCTCAGCAAAATCATCAGCAACATTTGGAGCCATATGTGGCTCAAGGAGAGAATGTTCATCAAAAGTAATATGGACAGACTCAACTATCTTTAAACTAGTTTTATTAAATACACGAAAAGCTTTTGAATGTTTAGCTTACCTAACAAAAATATCTTCATCATCCTTGGCTCCGAATTTACCTCTATTTTCTCTTCCGTTGTAGAGGATAAATCATTTGTAGCCAAAGATCTTGAAGAATGCAATGTTGGGGGTTCTCCCTCTCCACAACTCATATGGAGTCTTGTTGTAGGTCTTGTTGATGAGGGAGCGGTTCTGAGTGAAGCATGCTGTGTTGATTGCTTCAGTCCAGAAATACTGAGGCAGCTTGGCTTCAGATATCATTGTCTTCCCCGCTTCTATCAACGTCCTGTTCTTTCTTTCCACAACCCCATTTTGTTGTGGAACACCAGCGGTAGAAAAATTGTGATCAATCTCATGGTCATCAAAATACTGAGCAACACCGTTATTCTTAAATTCTGTTCCATTATCTGATCTCACACTAACGATATCGTCCTCTTTTTGGGTTTGGAGCCGTCTAAATAGTGAGGTTAAGATTTCATAGCAATCGTCCTTAGTGATCATCATCTCAACCCACATATATCTTGAATAATCATCCACCATCACTAAAGTATATCTATTTCCTCCAATGATGGCGGTGGTGGCGGGTCCAAACAAATTAATGTGAAGCAGTTGTAAACATCTTGCAGTTGAGGGCACGGTCTTGCTCGTGAAAGACGATGCAGTTTGCTTACCAAGTTGACATGCACTGCATTTCTCTGGATGGTGGTCAGCCACTTTGGGTAAACCACGAACGAGGTTTTCCCTTCCAATCTTTGCTAGATACTTGAAGTTCATGTGGCTCAACCGCTTGTGCCATAGCCAACTATCCTCGCTCACATTTTTAGCTACAAAACAGAGATTAGTAATACAACATGCAAAATTTAGATCAATAATGTAAATATTACTCTTACGGATCCCTGTGAGTAGGGTGACTCCGAAAATGCTATCTTTGATAAAGCAATTTGAAGAAGTGAAGTTGCAAAGAATTCCTTTGTCATAGAATTGAGATATTGAAAGGAGGTTGTGCTTGAGTCCTTCAACGAGAAAAACCTTCTCAATGGTTAGGTTTCCTCTCCTTATTACACCATACCCAATGGTTTTGCCTTTTTTGTTGTCACCAAAGGTTACAGATGGAACACTTGCTTCAATGACATCTTCTAATAATGATCTATCTCCAGTCATATGTCTTAAGCAGCCACTGTCAAGTTACCATTCATTAACCTTGGAGTGACCAGCCATTAAGCAGAGGACCTGAAAGATAAACATTAAGAACTAGGTCCCCTTTTATTCTTTGGGTCCTGAGGTTAGCAACTTTTGACGACCCATACCTGTTTGACAGAAGGAGTATTACTCTTCCTAGCATTGGGTGTGAACCTCAAAAGGCATTCTGCAGCCTTGTGACCTAAACCATCACACACAGAGCATTTATGAAAGCTAGTAGCAACATGAGGTTTTACTAACTCCTTACTTTTCTCACGATTAGCATGTGGTTTGGGAACATAGGTTTTAGCCTTGACAAAGGTAGGTATCTTTGGTTTGATCGTAGTTTTTCTAGGAACGCTCTTCTTGCCTTTGAAAGCTGGAGAAGCGGTCGAAGAAGAAGTGCGATCAGACTTGCAGTTGGCAGCACCACCTACTCCACCAGATGCGGTTGAAGTAGAGGTGCGGTCATCTGCATAAGAAACCTTCTCTGTGGTTTCATTCTCATAATATTTTCCTTTCATCTGAGAGTTCTTCCCAAACTATTTCTTTGGGTAGACATAATGGAAGTTAAGTGGAGCCTTTTATTCCTGTCCTTTACTCTTAGAAACAGCATGCTTTTCCTTAGGAATTTCTTTAGTTAGTTTCAAAATTTCCTCATCCTTTTCACAATAGGATGCACATTTCCCTTTTTCACCTGTTTGAAATCCCATACCTTCTTTAATTCCACTGGTCATTTGGGATTCTAAGATTTAATCCAAGGTGACACGTGATTTGGTCCACCCATCAATAATCTTCTGGAGATTGTTGTTTTGAGTGACCAGATCGTCATTCCTAAGTTGAAGTGCAGCAACCTTAGTTTCTAGGATGCGGTTTTGTTCAGTAAGAGGAGATGCAGATTTAACTTGGTCTTTAAGATTGGAAATTTCAGACCTCGTTACTGTTTTCTCAGTCTTAAGCTGAGAAATTTCATCATGAGCTAGAGATAAAGCTCTTAACATTAGAGAATTTTTGGATCATCATTTCAGCTTCCTGGAACATCCTTTCATGTTCCATGGGAGAAACCGCTTCCACCACCTTTTTTAAAATTTTCTTCTTTGGAATTATTTTCGAAGGTGGAGCATTTGTAGGAGGAAAAATAGGACGTGAGTACGAACAATTTCCTATCTTAATGCTAGGAGTAAGTTTTACATCATCATCCAATTTAAATTTGGAAATCTTTATAGGAATCTCTTCATCCTCCATATCAAGCGACTCGATTGACTCAGTATCTGAATCGTCAGAAGCGTCTGCAGCTAAGCAGAGATTAACCTCTTCGGTTTCATCATCATTTCCTTCCTCAGAATCTGTTTCAATCCAAGTAGCTAACTCTTTTGAGTTCTCTTCCTCTTCAGCAACCATTCCCTTGCGACGAGAAAATTTCGTAGGAGAGGTTTTATTTTTCATATACTCAAATCTTGGCTGGGGACACTCAGAAGCAAAGTGACCAGGTTTCCTACAGTTGTAGCAAACAAGATCACCCTTTTCTTTGTATCAGCAGCCTTTGAAAATGTTGCTAGAGGTTTTCCTTTTGAAAATGTTTTTGTGAAAGGTTTTGAAGATTTTCTAAATTTTTGAAATCTTTTCACGAACATGGCAAAATCATCATCATCCATTTCGATGAGTGATGAGGTTGATATGGAAGATTCAGCGGTTTGATTGGATGTGGTTGGTTTCTCCTCATGTTCCACTACGGACATGGAAAGTGATTTGGTTTTCTCTTCAACCTCTTCAAATATGATTTAATTTAATTTCATAGACTCTAAGGTTTGCATACAAGTTACTTAACGACCAAGTATTCAAAACTTTGGAGTCTTCAAGAGATGTGACTTTATTGACCCATCTCGAACCTAAAGCAGCTAAAAAAGTCATATTGACTTCTTTATCAGCTAAAGTTTTTCCAAGGGATCTACAAGAGTTAACTACCTCAACATATCGATCGTAGGTTTGACGCAAGGTTTTGTTGGATTTTCTGTTGAAGTTGTTGTAGGATCTTTCAACAGTGTATAATTTGTTCTCCTTGCATAGTTCATCACCTTCGAGGTAGCTCTCTATGGCATCCCACATCTGCTTAGCGGTTTTTGAATACATCACCTTTTGAAGGGTTGATATGGGTAGGGTTCCTGAAATGATATGCCTTGCTTTGTGAATGTGCGCTCGCCCGAAATGATTTTATTGTAAAGGAGTCGCCACGCCGTTTTTAGAGGAAACATTGAAAACCTTTTAAAGTGAGAAAATGGGTTCGGGGGTCAGGTTACGTGTTGGGAAGAACCGAGAGTTCACCCAACACGCCTTGTCCGTAGACGAGTCTTTCTAACATTCAACATTCAATTCATTCAAATGTGTGTGCAAGTGTGTGAGACGAGATATGTATAGTATGCATAGAATTGCTTTGTTTTATTGCTTCAAAGAAAAGAAAAAACAACTTGTAAGCCATTGATGATGGGAGGCCACATCCCATATTACAAAAAGGATGAACAAAACTTACAACTAAAACAAACCTGCTGCAGAGGCTTGTTGTGTCGCGTGACACAGGACTTGAGGAGTCACTTGTGTCGCGTGACACTACAGATCACTTTGCAGAGATTTTACATTATTAAACACTAAGGAAATAGATCTATCTAATCACTTCAAATGAATGTGGATATGGAAGATCCACACCCTAACTTGAGTGATAAAGGGGATGGGGAATAAACTTACAACTGAAATATAATCCTCTGCAGATAGGTCACTTATGTCGCGTGACACAGGACTTGATAAGTCACTTGTGTCGCGTGACACAGGTTTACCATCAGCAGGAATCTCACAATTCAAAACCAGAAACTAACAGGGATCGATTCAGATCTACCAAGTACACCAAATCAACTTGGATTAACACAGATTAGCAACGAATTACCCAAGGGAGCATGGATATGGGAGATCCATACTCCCTTGACCACCAAGCAGCCAAGGGAGGTCAAATCACAACACAAATAAGCAATTAAACCAAGTAAATCCAATTAAACAGAGATATGGCAGTTGCTACTTAATAATCTGAAGCAGATGGAGCTTGATTATCAAGTGGAGGAAGAACAATTGCAAATAAACAAGTAAATGAGGGAGAAAAGGGTGGAGAAATGCGTTACCCTTATAGTCCTCTACTTCTACACCAAGTTAGGTGTAGGAGTCTTTAATTCAGCTGCTAGGGGATGTGGTTGAGCACCAATTGACTGCTTCTCTTCAGATCTTCAAGGTGATGTGGGTTGTATGAAGGTGGGTGTATGATTTGGGTGAGGAAGAGATGAAATTGGAGGGGTTTGGTGTGGTTTGAGGAGAGAGAGTGGTTTCTGTCATCAATTGGCAGAGTAACTTTAGGGTATTGGAAAAGGATCCTGATATGAGAGGGGGAGGGTCCAATTTATAGGCTGCATGGAGTGGGTCACTTGTGTCGCACGGCCTCTCGCTTCGCTTTTCCGTGGCACATTGTGTCGCACGACCTGTCCAGCCATGTAACCGTTTTTGGCGTTAACAACTGATTCTGGAACCTTCTGTGATAATTCCCAATAGGTCCAAATCTGATAATTCCTGGTAGGTCCTTTTATGTGGAAAAATTACTCGCAAGTACTTCCTTCATAAGAATTTTAAGAAAAGTTTCCGGAAGACTTGGAATTGACCGAGAATTTACCAAAATGCCCCTAGTGCAATTTTATTACATTAAAAAGCACTTTTAAAGGGTCGCGAATTGGATTGGCATACTCACAGAGCCCCTCGGCAACATCACTTATGGAAGAAGTGAGGTATTCGACAAATAGGACCCAATCCCAATGAGCGGCTGGGGGATAAGGCGGAGGGCTGGACGATGACTTGGTGGATCGGATGGCTGGACCTTTTCAAAAAGGATTCCTACGTATCCCTGGGGGGGAATCAAGCCGGTTGTAGTTCGGAGTATTCGGAGGAGACCATTAGGAGGTGTCTGCCCCGATGAAAGACTATTAGGAGGTGTCTTGACCCAAAAAGACCATTAGGAGGTGTCTGACCCGAATAGACCATTAGGAGGTGTCTGACCCAATGAAAAGACTATTAGGAGGCGTCTTGACCCGAAAGGAAGACTATTAGGAGGCGTCTTGACCCGAATAGACCATTAGGAGGTGTCTGACCCGATGAAAAGACTATTAGGAGGCGTCTTGACCCGAATAGACCATTAGGAGGTGTCTGACCCGATTGAAGACTATTAGGAGGCGTCTTGACCCGAAAGGAAGACTATTAGGAGGCGTCTTGACCCGATTGACGAAAGGAACCGAAGGGAATGATTTTTTGAGTATATCAGACATAATGATTTGACAGTTTGGACGAGACATGTTTTCATACCTGTGCTGTGCTTACCTGTAGCTGCCGGAGGGACTAATGCTACTGTTAGTTCTACTAGGGATAGATGTAACTGCCGGGGACTCACGCTACTGTTTGTTGACGTCTTGCTGTTTTGTCTTGTCAGGGAACGACCTTTATTGACTCTTGGACAATTTTGGAATCACTGACCTTTGCTTGGTAGGGCAAGAATCCTGCTTGTTAAATTATCAGGGAAAAATAGACTTTGTTGGTGATTTGGCAACGGGGCTGATAATTTTAATGAACATTTGCTGGAAAGATCGCTGGATTTGCACTTCTTTTGTCTCAATTCTTGGTTGAGGTACAGTCCCCAAGATTTAATTGAGCTTAATTATACTCTGCGGGGGACACAACACTTCTAAGCAGTAAATTTTGGTTATGATACTCCTTGTTAGCAAAGATTAAACTATGTTAGTTTGTTTGCGCAAGTCTATCTGCTCAAGGAATGAGACGATGGTTAAATGGAGAAAAATGATCGTATATGAATGATAGGCTATGCCGGATTTGCTCATGAAATTGCATCGACTGGGGCGTGTATAGCGGTACATGTGGTGAAATGGGCCCTCTCCCGAGTGTTGTGTATCTTAGGATTGAATATGTATAGGTAGGTGTATGACGGCGACGGCGAGTTGGGAATTTTATGGCTGGTGTTTGGTGAGGGCCAGAAGTGTCGCCCGACATCCCAGACAAGTATGGCAAGTTGTGTCGCACGGCTTGAGGAAGTTCGTAACAGATGCCCCCTTTTAAACCAGCTTCGAATTCATTTTGCAAAAACTGTCTCTTCAACAACTCCAGTTTGAGAGTTAATCGATTTTTCTAGCCAAGATTGGAACTTTCGACTGCAATGGAACATTATAATGAAGAAATTACTTCCCGGGAACATCAATTTCGCCAAGATTTCATTGAAATTACTCATTTTCACCAGAAACAACATAGGAAGCTTATTGATACAAGGTATGGCATGTCCTGCATCTGGTCTTTGAAGGACTGGAGGATTGATTGGGAATTGCTCCAGGCTGCATCTTGCTTTTGGGATTCGGAGCGACATGTCTTCACTCTATCGTATAATGACTTGACACCGACCATGGAGGATTTTAGAGCATTAACAGGCTTGAAGGGGTCGACGATTGTAGCATTTCCGCGGGACAAACGATCGATTACAGAGCAGCTATCAGATTTCTTGGGCTTGCCTGCAGATCAGGTTTCATCTATTATCCTGGATGATGGGCTCATAGATTTGACTCGGGTAGCCAGGTTGCGCTTATCCAGTCCTGAGCTGTTCGATCTTTCCACATCTTTGGACATGTTCATGCTGTTCACCTTATCGGCTCATTACTTCTGTGGGTACATCGGAGTCTGTTCGGGTATGTTGTTGGAGATTGTCAGGCAACTTAGGGGTACTCGAGGTGTAGATCTCCGTCAAATTCAATCCGGCCAAGGGGGAATGGACATTGTACCACTGTTGCTGGCTGAGACCTACCATGGCATTGACAGGCTAGCGGGGGGATCAGACTTCATGGGTGCGGGCAGCCCCGGTTTGTTATCTTTATGGCTTTTTGAGCGGCTGCGCTTGATAATGCCTCTTCCGGAGGGTCAGACAACTATGCCCTGGGTGACTGGACAACGTAGAGTGTTAAGAGGTGCGACCGCTGATAGCTGCAAATTAGATTGGCGCGATACAGGACTGTTGATCTGAGCTTCTGGATTCCGGCGTGGAGGTTACATACTATGAGGGATATTCAGGAGGGGTCAGTGGTAGTCAGACTGCCAGGCTTGCATGTGTATTCATTCTTTGTCCCATCACTGGTGAGCAGGCAATATAGGTACCCTCAACAAATTATCCAGGATTTGAGAGACAGGTTGATGATTGATGATGTTTCGATGGTCATGACCGAGCCCCAAACTATGCAATTCTTCAACAAATCTTTCTTGGAGGGTTTCCTTCCCACACGGACGCTCCTTCTTCAAGCCAAAGGGTTTACATTTTTGACAACAGAGTACCTGATTTGGTATGAAGAGTAGCAGGGTCCCGTGTAACTGGCTATAGAGGCTCGCCGTCGGGAATACTTAGGAGCAGACTACCCATTCAGCCGATCTTTCCGAGATACAGAGGCCCAAGGGAATCCAGATAATGTCACCGGCGATGTTTCTGAGGATTATCGAAGGCAAGAGATTCGGAGAGCTGCTCTAAGGGATGATCCAGAGGTGATGGCTCACAGAGAGGTTTTGAGACAAGAGAGAGCTACCAGGTCTGCTTTGAGGGAGACTGGTCTGATCGAACCACCGACACGCATTATACCAGAACTGGGGCGGGCTCAAACTGACTTATTTGACATTCCTAGGCCAAGGACCTCCCGGGGACCAAGGAAAAGGAAAGACAGGGGTACAAGTTCGGGAGCGGGGACGAGCTTCTAGACACTTTATGAGAGATAGAAGAATTTTTTTGTATTTTGAGCAGGGGATTTATTGCATGGAACATGAGTATCCCTTGATTACTTATTGCAGACGAGATAGATGTTAGCACTTTGAAAATTATTGCTTTTTATTCATAGCAGGTTATTTGAATCAAAAGCAGGCCGTGCTTGAACTCATCAAAAAAAATATTAACTTAAAAATGAACCTTTGAAAAGCCTTAGAACTGTAATCAAAACACATCTTGGTAAGATTTGAAAATTTGCAGCAAATTTAGACCGAACCACGAGTGGTTGCCTACGTTCCCCTTTTACAAAGAGAACTAAAGGGCTCAGGTCTCCGTAGTTCGACTCAATCAACTTTTGTGTTTAAGAAAGGGGAAGACAGAAGGGGGACATGGTGCAACCCTATTTTTTACCTAGACCGCCCTTTTTTAGGGTTTTCAGCCTAGCTGGGTATATTCTTTTAGCACCGGGCGCGTCCCTTATTTTTGCATGGACTGCCTTTTGAGAGGTTTTCAGTCTCATCTGGGACAATTTTATTGCGCCTTTATTCTCATTTTGTTTTTTTTGTTTTTTTTTATTTACAGAGAGGAGAAGACTCAATCACACATAATACCTCCGCAACTTGTCTCCATTGACGGGGTGCAAAAATGGGTTACCATCCAAATCTGTCTGCTGCATTTCTCCTCCGGAGAATATCTTCTTTACTAGAAATGGTCCAACCCAAACAGGTGCCCATTTGCCCAATGCACTGCTCTGATTTGCGGGCTTCATCTTGAGAACTAGATCACCAACTTTGATATCCCTGGGCTTCACTCTTTTGTCAAAAGCACGGGCCATTCTTTTCTGATATGCCCGATTGTGCTCCATGGCCTTTAATCTGCGTTCATCTAACAGAGCCAATTCATTGTATCGACTTTGGAGCCATTCAATCTCATTTACCTCATTCTCGAGCAGCACTCTGAGGGATGAAATCTCTAGCTCAATGGGCATGACAACCTCCATTCCGTAGGTTAAGACGTATGGGGTTGCACTGATAGCGGTCCGAATTGAAGTGCGGTAGCCCCACAGTGCTAAATGTAGCTTCTCTGGCCAATCCCTCCCTCGCTCAGCCATCTTCTTTATGATCCTTCCAAGTTCTTATTGGCAACCTCAACAGCACCATTCGTCTGTGGTCTGTACGGTGAAGACTTGTGATGCTTGACCCTTCTTAGCTGTGAGCACTTTGTAGGATGCGGCTTCTACCCATTTTGTGAAGTAATCTACCGCAACCAATACAAACGAGTGCCCATTACTCCTGGGTGGAGTTATTTTCCCGATGACATCAATACCCCATGTTGCGAAGGGCCACGGAGTTGTCATACAGTAAAGGTCATGAGGAGGGATATGGTTCAAGTTGGAGAACCGCTGGCATTTATCACAAGTCCGCACAAACTGGATGCAATCAGTTTCCATAGTGATCCAGAAGTAGCCCAGTCTGATGATGCTGTGCATAAGGGATCGAGCGTTCATATGAAGTCCGCACGCGCCGTTGTGAACATCTTCCATTACTCTCTTAGCCTTTTCCTTGCTGATACAGAGCAGGAGAGGGCAACCTTCCCTTTTCTTCCATAACTCATTGCCAAGTATGACGTACTGAGCTGATAACCTTTTCAAAGCTCGCAAACTCTTGGCATGAATACCTTTTAGGTCTCCTTCTTTATCAACAGGAAAAGATGTTTCACCATGCTTGAGAATTAGAAAATTTGGTTGTACCACGGCTCATCAACAGTTTCGATCTCTATTTCACAACAGTATGCAGGATTTTCTCGCCTACCGACCCTGAACGGTTTGATTGATTTTCCTTCTGGGATTTCTACCAAAGAGGCCAGAGTAGCTAGGACATCGGCAAATCTGTTCTTTTCTCGTGGCAGGAATTGGAATGACACTTCCTTAAACTGTCCAATGAGTTTTGCACTGTAAGCGTGATACCTCTGGAGACACGGATCTGAGGTTTTCCATCTGTTGGCAGCTTGATTTATTATTAGTTGGGAATCACCAAACACTTCCAACTCATCCACATGTTGCTCTAGGGCAGCCTCAAGACCGGCTATGCAAGCTTCATATTCGGCTGCATTGTTGGTAACCGAGAAGTTCAGCTTGATAGCTATAGGGGTATGCATGTCATTCGGGTCTACTAGTACCATCCCGATGCCATTACCTCTTTTGTTCGCCGCGCCGTCGAAGAATAACTGCCACCGGTTGCCATTTTCTATAACAAGAATCTCTTCATCTGGAAACTAAAAATCTGGTCCTCGGGCTTCTGTACTGGGGGAATCAGCTAATTGATCTTCCAAAGCCTGTCCCTTGATTGACTTCCGGATCACATATTTGATGTCAAACTCAGCTAAGAAGAAGGTCCATTTTGCTAATCTGGTGGAAATGTTGCCTCTGTCACCCTGAAGCAGGTATCTGATCGGGTCCATCTTGGAGACCAGGTGCACTGTGTGGGATAACATATAATGCTTCAGCTTTCCGACCACCCAAACCAAAGCTGCGCATGTCTTCTCGAGGGCAAAGTAATTCAACTCGCTACCTTGGAATTTACGACTGACAAAATATATGGCATTCTCGACCTTTGAGTCCTTCTTCTCTTGCGCCAGCATGGCCCCGATAGCTGTGTCTGTGACCGTCAGATATAGAAGTAGAGGCTTGCTCCCGTGAGGTGGACAGAGAATGGGAGGATTAACAAGGTAAGCTTTGATTCTCTCGAAAGCTAGTCGACATTCCTCGTTCCAAACTACTTCCTGATTCTTCTTCAATAGCTTAAAGATTGGCTCACAAATGGAGGTTAGCTGGTTGATGAATCTGCTGATGTATTGTAGACGGCCCATGAAACCTTTTACCTTGGAAACAGTTCTGGGCGGCTTCATTTCAACAATTGCTTTGACTTTTCTGGGACCTACTTCGATGCCTCGCTCTGTGACCATGTAGCCCAAAACTTTACCCCGGATAACCCCAAAAGTGCACTTGGCTAGATTTAGCCTCATAGAATGCTCCCGAAGTCTGTTGAAGAACTTCCTTAAATTAGTGAAATGTTGCCCATCTGACCCTTTCGAGTGAATAATCATATCGTCCACGTACACTTCAATCTCCTTGTGGATCATGTCGTGAAACAGGGTAGTGATGGCCCTCTGGTAGGTAGCCCCGGCATTCTTCAACCCAAATGGCATCACAGTGTAACAATAAGTGCCCCAAGGAGTGGTAAATGCTGTCTTGTCTTGGTCTTCCTCAGCCATTTTAATCTGGTTATAACCCACAAAACCATCGACGAAGGATTTGACCTCGTAGTTCGCAGTTGCATCTACCAGCATGTCGATGTTTGGCAAGGGGAAGTCATCTTTGGGACTAGCCTTGTTAAGATCCCGGAAGTCTACGCAAACCCGAACCTTTCCATTCGCTTTTGTGACCGTGACTATGTTTGCCAACCAAGTCGGGTATTCGATCACCTTGATAAAACCCACCCGTAAGAGTTTCTCAATTTCTTCTTTGACTTGTAAGGACCACTCGGCCTTGATCCGCCTCAATTTCTGCTTTATTGGCTTAATCTCTGGATCTAGGGGTATCCGGTGTTCTACGATAGATGCATCCAACCCGGGCATGTCTTTGTAGGACCAGGCAAAGACGTCTACGAATTCTTTAAGCAACTCGATCAGGGCAACCCGTTCATCTCCGGAGAAATAGCTACCAATTTGCGTTTCTTTGGGCTCTTCGGCTGTTCCCAGGTTCACCGTCGTCAATACCTCATCGGCAGCTTGGGCCCGGCTTTCCTTTTGCTCGCAAACCTGCTTTGAATTATTTTCTAAAATTTGCTCATCTATTAAGTCTGCATTATCTTCAATTGAATCTGGCTTAATTATTTTTAAATCTTGATGATTAATTTTAGTTAAGCGTTCAATTGTTAGATTGGCAATCACGGGATACTCAGAAAGATCGACCATTTTATTCAAAGCGAAGGGAAAAACATTGTCTACAACGCGACGACGGTCTTCCGTCGTGAGGACGTCAGACCGATCTGAGGACTCAAATTCAATCACAAGGGACTCTGGGGACTGACTCAGGACACGGGGAACAAATTTGGACTCAGATGGACAAGGACGAGGCTTGAGCCCTAACGTTTTGATCATAGTCTCCCTGTCGGCAACCGGTCCCTGAAATGAAGTCCAGTTCTGTAGTGGCCTCTCTGCGGCGGTCTTCAAACTATTCAGATTTGCAACTGGCCCCTTTTCAAACTCCAACATAGCTACCACCTCATTATCAGAGGAAAAGTCAATCAAATCACTGAAATCACTAGCAGCAACCACCCCTCCTGTAGGTACTTCTGCCAAATATATGTCATCCTCAGGCTCTGGCAGCCCCTGCTCCTCAAACAGATCTGCCAAATCACCATCAATGTCCACGGGATCAGCACCGCGGATCTTGCATATTGTGGATTCGCCCAGAGCGAGCTTCTCGAACTGGTTCACATAATCAGGTCCCCAGAAATGGTAGCTGTTCTCGAATGTAGCGGTGACGCCTGGCCTTCTAGGCATACTCACAAGAATTTCCTTCACCGGATTTTGACTGTTGGCAAACCTCCGAATCAACTTCAACCTTTCTTCCATTTGGTTCATTTTCAACTCTGGGCAAACAAACATTTCTCCATCCTCTTTGACAAAGTGTTGGTTCAAAGACCAGCTGTACAGGCGCATCTCAGGCCTTTTATAACTCTTTCCAGCAGCTGAGGTCATCTTTTCTTTAAACACTTCGGTCTTATCGTACGCTTTGTCTTCTTTTGTCATGACATACCCTAGGCCTCGCCTGTTCCTCTTGGCTTCTGGCATCACAAGCTGACACGGTCCCTGTTGTCATTTTCCCAGCCCCAGACCAGGGATATAGCTCATACCTCTCATCATTTTCAACACAGGGGGAATCTTGTCTGAAGATGTCGTCAAATCTATGGTGCAGACCTGCCCTTTAGGTTTCTCAATCGTGAATCCACTGAGCATCGGGTTCTCCTGATCGAGCTTGATTTCCATCACTGGCATGGTACTAGCACTGGTCTCCCCAATAGTGATGCTATCCCCATAAATGGTCGTCAGAACTCCGTCTTGCACAAATTTCAAACACTGGTGGAGAGTGGACGCTACTGCTCCTATCTCATGGATCCACGGTCTACCCAATAGCACTGAGAATGTGACCGGAATGTCGATAACTTGGAAATCCACCATCATCTCTTTGCTCCCAAATAACAAATTCAGAGAAACTATCCCCAACACTGCCCTGTACGTGGAATCGTAGGCTTTTATGGTCTGTCTGGATGGTTTAAGGCTCTGCGCATCAATATCTAGCATACTCATCATTTTGGCAGGAAGTACATTCATAGCTGACCCATTGTCTACTAGTACATGGGGAATCCGGCGCCCCTCCAGTGGCACGGTGATTTGTAGGGATTCGTTATGCTTTGCACCGTAAGCAGGCAGATCAAGATCCGTAAACGTAATGATGTTCCCATACTGCGCAGTTCCAATCAACTGAAAGGCCTCATCTGGGGTGGCGTTGACAGACACTTTGGTTTTGGACAGTGCCTCTTCCAGCTTTAGCTTGTAAGGGTAGGAGGATGTGAGCAGAGACCATAAGGAAATATCGGCTTGCGTTCTCTTTAACTACGTCAATATCGGATCTTCCTGGACTTCTTCATCTCCTGTCGATCTGCAGGGATTCTGAGGGGATTGGGGATTCAAAACTGCAACTGCTTTACCTTTCCTGAATGGATCTACATTATTTGCTCCCAACATTCTTCCAGATCGAGTCAACAAATTAACCTCTTGGTCTTTTTCAACCACAAAGTTCTTACTGGCTTCCTTGAGCTCTGCTAGCGAAATCAGAACAGGACGAGTACTGTATAGCCATGCCGTTTTCCTTATCTCATTTATGGATAATGGTGCCTCTACATTAGCCGCTATCCTGAGTTCCTCCAGAGAGATTGGGGAATCCCTAGGAACCATGGAAGATATAGTGTTGGCAACCAGACTCTCTTCATAATCGTCATAATCAGCAGTATTATTCAAATCATACAGATCGTCAAGATACAAAACATAGCAGAAATTATCTTTCATTTCATCAGAACAGGAGATTACATCAGTCACAATCTTATTACAATCATTACTAACCTTTCCATCTATGGGCTCTCCAAATTCTATTACATTAACAAAATAGTCTTGGCCAAAATCCATGAGATTCACGGTGTTGTTAGGCAGGGGGTTGCTGACGACATTAGGACGAGGGGACTTTTCAATCTTCTTTTCATCTACCAACCCTTGGATAATCTTTTTGAGAGTGAAGCAAGTATTGGTGTGAAATGAACGCTCGCCCGAAAAAAAGAAATGTTTGATTCTGTTTTTCCCCTGTCTTTTTTTGTTTTATTTTGCTTTTGAAGCGAAAAAGGGAGTTTTCGGTTTGTTTTGGGAGTCGCCACGCCGTTTTTAGAGGAAAACATTGAAAAACCTAATTTTAAGAGATTTTGAGTCCGGGAGTCTGGTTACGTGTTGGGAAGAACTAGAGAGTTCACCCAACACGCCCCTTTCGGGAATTTCAATCAACATTTGGACAAATATGGACATCCAAAAATGTGTGTGCGATGTGTGTCAACAAGTAAAGTGTGCAAGCCTTAGATTTCATTAATGGTATGGAACTAGACGTGTCCATTTTATAAACCGAACCGGTCAACCGGGAGGTTGAAAACCGGCCAAAACCGGTCAACGGCGGTTAACCGGAACCGGCTAACCGTAACCGGTTATTGGCCGGTTCGGTTAAGGTTGAGATTTTTGAAAAATCGGTCAACCGCCGGTTAACCGCCGGTTTTTGACTTGCTCGGCCGAGCAGAACCTTCCAGTTTGTTATTAACAAACTGAAGGTTCTGCTCGGCCGAGTCATATGAGGTGCTCGGCCGAGCATAACGCCAGAACATGTTTCAACGGCTACTTTTTCAAAAACTAGCCGTTATTTTTAAAAACTAGCCGTTAATTTTGTTATTGGGCAGTCAAAAATTAAAAAAAAAATGTTTTTTTTGCCTAATTTACTAACTATAAATATCACCCTCCTCCTCCCATTTTATTTTCACCTTATTTCTCTCTACTCTTTCTCTTCTACTCTCAAATATTCACATATACTCTCACCCTCATCCAATTTTCAGTTAAATATTGTTCCATTTTCAGTTAGTTTTCTAACGAAATTAGTGCTTTTCTCCATTTTTATCCATTTTTAAGCTCCGTTTTGTTTCCAAACTTCATTTTCTCTTGTACAAATGGCTGCAAATCAAAGAAGAAGCAATTTAGGCAAGTCCGTTGTTGATTCTTCCTCCCCCAACGATGATTTTGATCATCAAAATTCAAATATTCAACAAAATGAGGAAGAAGAACAAGTTGAAATTGAAAGTGGTAATGCTAGGAGTGGTAGGGGCAGCCGAGCTAGGGGTCGGGGAGGTGGTCGGGGTCGGGGTCCTCGGGGACAACGACAAGAAAGAGAGCCACAATCCGATACCTTCGCCATCCATTTCAGCAAAAGAAAAATTACTGCCGAGGATGATTATAATTTTCGAGCATGTTGCAACTATTGTAATGCGACTTACGCATGGAAAAGAGGTGGAGGGCATGGGACGCTCAACGGGCATTTGGCGGCAAAACATCCCGAGAAACTTGGCATTTCCGCTTCGCAAACTCAATTACAATTTCAACGTAGTTCGGGTTCGGGTGCACAAGGTTCGTCTTCCCCTTCTTCCGTCCTTTTTAAATTTGACAAGTGGGTTTATAGGGATGAACTAGCCAAATTTATTTGCGTTAAAGGCCTTCCTTTTAATTTTGCGGATTGTGATTTTTATGAAAATTTTGCTCGCCTTTCTTTGAACCCCGCCGCCACGAGAGTACCACGTACGAATCTCGTACGTGATATTACTAGAGTGGTTGAAAGATATAAAAAGATTTAATTGGTGTTTTATCAAAATTAGAAAATAAAGTTTCAATTTGTGCCGATGGTTGGAGTGATCATTGGCAAAGAAATACTTATTTGGGCGTTACTTGCCATTGGATAGATAACTCATGGAAAATCCAAAAAAGATTAATTGCTTACAAAGATTTTGAGCCACCACATTCCGCGGAAAATATTTGTGCGAAATTGCTTGAGATTTTTCTTGAATATGGTATTTTAAATAAAATATTTACTATTTCATTTGACAACGCAAGTGCTAATACGGCTAGTTTGCCCGATTTAATTACCGTTTGTCAACCCTCACTTGGGGGTAAGTTTTTTCATATTAGATGTTTATGTCATATAATTAATTTATGTGTTAGAGATGGTTTAGATGCATTAGAAACTAATGTTAAGCCAATTAGACGAGCTCTTCAATTTATTTCAAAAAAAAATTCTAATACAAAAAAATGGATAAAGTTTTTAAGAAGTAAAAGTGTGCCGGACAAATATTTTACTTACGATGTTCCAACTAGGTGGAATTCCACCTACAAAATGTTAATCGATGGTTTTGCTTATAAAGATCTCCTAACGCAATTTTTTTTTATGTCAATTGGTTATCATGAACCTCTATTTACTTATCATTGGAATGCATGCATTAATTTATGTGAATTGTTAAAGATTTTTAATACCGCTACTTTGGCTTTTTCGGGAGTTTATTATTCAACTTCCGTTTTGGTGCTAGATGTGATGAATGTGTATCCGAAAATTTTCCCATTTTTTGTTTAAAAGAAAATCAACGAAAACGGAGTCGCCACGCCATTTTAATTTTGAGGGCCAAAACTTTGAAAAAAGCCCGAGATCAGAGATTTAGGTTCGGAGGTCATGTTACGCGTCGGGAAGGACGTTAGTGTGCACCCGACGCGCCTCGTAAAACGAGTCTTCCAAGCTGAAAATCATTTGTGTGTGTGTGTGTGTGTGTGTTTTGGCCAAAATAAGTTGAAACTCAGAAAAGTAAAAATTGGGATATCTTTTTAAGACTTTCAACTGATCCCATAATTTTTTGGAAGATTTTTGGATTGAGATTTGGTACTCAAAAGACCTTTTGAAGTTGAGAGCCATTTCTGCCAGAATGAAAAAGGCAGTGGACCTTTGATTTTGAAATGGATTCAAGGGTCTTAAAACTTCATAATCTGGATAAACTCAGAGAATGAAAGTTGTTCTAGACACCTTAAATAAAGTTTGTGCGAAGGAATTCTCCATTTTGGAGAAGATTTGAGGGGTCAAAACCTTCTGTAAACCTCAGATATGAGATCTGGATTCCCAGAAGCTGATGAACTAGCCTCTGAAAGAAAATTTGAAAAGAGGAGTTTTACTCACCCAAAAAATAAAGTAAAAATATTTCTGGAAAGCTCTGGATGTTGGCTACAAAAAGTGTTTTGTAGTCAACACCAAATTCCAAGTTAATCTGTGTCCAAAAATTAAGACCATGGACTGAGGTCTGAGAAAATTGCTACTGGACAGCAACTTCTCAAGAAAGAAAATATGATTTTAAGGGGGGTTTTGCATCCATGCTTGTCCCCATTTCCCTAGGTTTTGGTTAGTGATCACTAGACATTTTAGTGGTGAATCAACTATACCAAACCATCCTTGGGGTACATTAGGACTAAGCATTTCATTTGCTTGGGAAGGGGATTTTTATCCTTTGAAAATGAGATTTTATGCTTGAAAATGGTTTTTAGGGTTTTGAAAATGAGTTTTCTTTGCAAGAAAGTAAGAAAACTTGAAAATAATGTTGATCTTTGTAGAAGATCATCCATGGAGATGGTCTTCCATGGTGATCTTCTTAGATCTAAAGCAAGAAGATGAAAGAACTACATTTTGTAGTTTGAAGATGCATGCATGGATGAGATTTAGGGTTAGGAAGAGGAGGGTTTACCAATCTTCCTTGTGTTCTTGAGTGTTTGGCTTGAGTGTATGAGTGTTTAGGGCTTTAATATGAGAGTGAGTGGATGAGTATGAGTTGGGAAAGATTGGAGAGAAAATGGTGACAATTCAAGTGAATTCTCACTGTTTTCTCTCTATATTTCGCCGGAGGTTCGGTGCAAAATGTGTTTTTCCTCTTTATTTTTGTATTTGGAGGGCTCAATTTATAGCCCTCTGAAATATGCAAACTCATCCGCGCGGACGGTCCCCTCGGCGTGCCTTTGTTCATTAAATGCGGCTCCGGCTTTGGACAAGGGGAATATTTCTTTTCAAAATTCAAATTGACCGGCGGATTATGTTTCGGCATTTCTATTTGTGGTTTTATTCTTTTGTTTTTCTTTTTAAGATTCTTTTTAAGGTTTAACCTTAAATAACAATGCCCATTTTACCCTCACTTTGTTAGGAAAGTTAGGATTGTTAGGAATTGTTAGAAATGTTATAACTTTCGTTAATTTTCTAACGAAAATTCTAACAAGCTCAAATTGGAGCACTTACGGTAGCCCCTCGGCGACGGCGCTTCGAAGGAAGCGGGGTCGTCGATAAGAGTAAGGCTCCATATTTGGCGGGATGATCGAGTGATCGGGTGGTGAACCTAGCGATAGGCTACCTACGTATCCCAGTGGGAATCAAGCCGATCGTAGTTCGGGTCTTTGACCCCGGAGATGATGGCGTTTTAGGTGCCTCGAACACGATGAGCGAGTTCTACGGTCGTTTCTTTGGAAAGAAACTCTGGGGGATAAGAGATGACCATTTTCGGTCTGATGGCTATCCGCTCTGCTGGGGATAGGAATGACCATTTTCGGTCTCTGCTGGGGATGATTGCGATTTATCGCTTTCCTAGTGATAGCGTCTTAGGTGCCTCAAACCTTGGAGATGGCGTTTTAGGTGCCTCGAACCTTGGAGATGGCTTTTTAGGTGCCTCGGACCTTGATGATGGCGTTTTAGGTGCCTCGAACCTTGATGATGATGGCTTTTTAGGCGCCTCGGACCTTAATTTGAAATGGCCTTTCGGTGGACTTTGTCTGCTGCCGAAGGATAGGGTGACCGTTTTGGTCGAGGGGCTGGACCTAATGATAGGCTACCTACGTATCCCTAGTGGGAATCAAGCCCTTTCGTAGTTCGAGAACTACTCGAGATTCCGTTGGCTTTTGGGATTCCGTTAACTTTCTTTGGGGATTTCGTTAGCCTTTCTTTGAGGAAAATCGAGACGTATTCGTGCAGGAAATCGGTCTTACGTTTGGCTTGCCGTTGGATGATTTTGATGAAAGATACGGGATCTCGTTATCTTTCTCAGGGAGATCGGACTTACGTTTGACTGCCGTTGGATGATTTTGATGAAAGATACGGGATCTCGTTATCTTTCTCGGGGCACTCGGTCTTACGTTTGGCTAGGGGTAATTTTGATGAAAGATACGGGATCTCGTTATCTTTCTCGGGGCACTCGGTCTTACGTTTGACTTGCAGGGAAGATTTTGATGAAAGATACGGGATCTCGTTATCTTTCTCGGGGCACTCGGTCTTACGTTTGACTAGGGGTAATTTTGATGAAAGATACGGGATCTCGTTATCTTTCTCGGGGCACTCGGTCTTACGTTTGGCTAAGGGGATGATTTTGATGAAAGATACGGGATCTCGTTATCTTTCTCGGGGCACTCGGTCTTACGTTTGGCTAGCCGGGAAGATTTTGATGAAAGATACGGGATCTCGTTATCTTTCTCGAGGAGATCGGTCTTACGTTTGGCTTGCCGGGGAGATTTTGATGAAAGATACGGGATCCGTTATCTTTCTCGGGGCACTCGGTCTTACGTTTGGCTAGCAGGGGGATGATTTTGATGAAAGATACGGGATCTCGTTATCTTTCTCGGGGCACTCGGTCTTACGTTTGGCTGCAGGGAAGATTTTGATGAAAGATACGGGATCTCGTTATCTTTCTCGAGGAGATCGGTCTTACGTTTGGCTAGGGGAGATTTTGATGAAAGATACGGGATCCGTTATCTTTCTCGAGGAGATCGGTCTTACGTTTGACTGCCGGGGAAGATTTTGATGAAAGATACGGGATCTCGTTATCTTTCTCGAGAAGATCGGTCTTACGTTTGACTGCCGGGGAAGATTTTCTTGACAAGGGGCTGACTTTGGTTAACTTTGGGTTAACTCTGTCAAGTTGGGGAATTGCGAGTCGAGTCTGGAATTTTAAGGGGCAAAAGGGTCATTTTGACCCTTGCAATCCTATCCGCGCGGATAGGGTTTGAAAACCAGGGGTATTAATTAGGGCCAACGCCCTTTTCTTCTTCCCCATTCAGTTTTGCAGTTTGTCGAGAGCAGAGAGAGAGAGAAAGTGAGAAATCCGCCATTTTTGGCCTAAAAAGCTTCGAAATCTTCCGATTTTCTTCGATTTTCGAGCAATGGAACACGGGGAAGGCGCTTTTCAAGGTCAAGGACGTGGCCCGGTAGCGGAGAGGCGATTGGAGCTCGTCCGGATGAGGAGGTATTACAATCTTTCGCAATCGGTTGCGGAGGAGCATTACCCCGATGCTTGGCAACATTGGGCTTCGGATTCGAATCTCCGAACGGTATACTTTGAAACCCTTTGATCCCTTTGTTGATTTCTTGTTTGAAATTTGAATTTTGGGTGATTTTTGAAATTTTTTTTTTGAAATTGAATAATTGCATGTTGATGATGATGATTTTTTTTTGAAATTGAATATTGATATTGATGAATGATGCAATGCATGCATTTTGTTTGGAAAGAATGGGCATTTTGCCAATATGGGATGTATGTATGTTTAGGATATATTTTTTTTGAAAAGTGGGACGGATTTTTCCTCCCGTTGCATGTAAGATGGATGATATGCATGTATGCAAAATTTTTTTTTTTGTTTTGAGATGATGGATGATATGCATATTATTTTATGAAAATGGGACGGAGTTTTTACTTCCGTAGGAATGCATCTTCTCTTTTTTTTTTGATGAATGCATTGGGACTTGCTGAAAACTGTTTTCTTTTATGCGAGAAAAATGGGGCTATGCTCATTGTATCTTTGTTATCTTTGTCGAAATTTTTTTTTAATGCATGTGTATGCCCTTTTTTTTGTGTAAATGCAAATGCACTTTTTTTTTTTTTGACATTTTCTCTCTCTTTTTTTTTTTTGCAGGGCGGAAACCGTTTTGTGACGGAGCAGCTGAACAAAATGAAGACTCGAGGATCGGTGGAGTCCGTGATTGACTTGTGGGACCGGCTTTCGGATGCGGGCCAAGGAGTTTTGCCGAGTCCGAGGCAGTTGTTGTCGAGACGGGGCTTTGGGAGTTCGTTGAGTGCTTGAGGGGTGGTCAAGTTCCCTAAGAGCAAGGAGCTTGATGTTTGCTGCAGCGCGGCATTGGTGGGACGCGACCCACACCTTCCACTTCTTACGGGGCGAGGCTACGGTTACGCCCTCCGATTACGCTGCGATTACGGGCTGTCCTTTAATGGACGCGGCATTGAGTGGCGGGATGGCTACGGCGATGCGTCTGCGAGCTCTTACGGGATTTTCCCCTATTCCCAAAAGGGGATGGGGATGGAGTATGCCGTGGTCTACGGCAAGATTGTGGAGACCATAGCGAGCTATGAGGTGGGGAGGAGAGGATAGGCGCCGATCAGTTGCCGGGGCCTTCTTGTGGTTTGCTTTTCGAGCACGCTCTTTGGACATGCTTTGAGGGACGGCAGTCTTTGCCTTGTTGAGGTCCTTGGAGGACATGGAGACGGCGGAGATGTCTCGTGGGGAGAGGCCGGGCCGGCGAGCTTTATTTTGCTCTTGATAGGTACGGTCGGAAGGCTGTGAGCTCTTTGTCTTGCTTTGAGTTTGCCACGGAGGTATAAGCTCTCTTTTTGCTTTCCCTCCTTTTTTTTTTTTTTTTTGAGCACGCACTTTTCTTTTGCACTGGATTGATTGGATTTTTACCTTTCGCGGTATGGGCGTTGGAGTTTTTCACGTCACGATGTGGCGGCGGCCGGCGGAGTACGTCGGGCGTATCCGGCCATGCGGTCTTGGTCCAAGCATGCCCGGGAGAAGATAAGCTCCGGGCGTACGACTCTCGAGTACGCGGATTGCCTTCCTTTGACGGAGGCCGAGACGGATGAGGGGATGATATTCTTCCCACAGGATCGCTTTGAGGTGGCGCAGTGAAGGGCGCGAGATACGGGCGTGCGGCGGAGGATTTTGAGGGTCGACTGCGATGCATATTATGCAGGAGAGAGGGTGACGCGCCGGCATGGCGTGGGTCGCCTTTGAGGACACCGGTGGAGCCTCCCGTCGATATGATGCACCCGAGCGATCGGTCCGTGACTGGGATGATTACCGAGCCGGCGGCACTTCTCGGATTTCGTGGCGATTGAGCCATATGCGACATTCGTCTTGAGGAGGCCGAGGATGCCTCGGGTTACGGATAGGGAGGGGCTTGGGATCCGCGGTACCCTCGGACGGATTTTCCTATATCAGGATGGGGTCCGATTGAGGGTGCAGATCCCTCGGCCGGCGACTTCCACGAGCTTTCCGGCCTCGTCAGGGTATGAAGGTATGGCTTCACCTTTTCCCCTTCTTTTCTTTCTTTTGTTTCATCATCTTTAGCATCACCTCTTTTTTTTTTTGACGCTTTTGCTTTTGTGCGGTTTTCGGAGGTGGTCGTCGAGAAGGCGACGAAGCAAGTGATCGGGGCCAAGAGATTCATCGGGAGGATGGTCGCTTGCGGGGCTCCTCGAGCTAGAGCGAGGCGACCACGGCCGGCGCACATCGGACGGGAGGCTTCCCTATTCGCTCGAGACTTCTTCGGAGACTCCTTTGTCTCCTCTCCTTGATCCCAGCGCGGTGCGCGCCGGATCACGTCATTCTCGGGGATCCACACGGGCGGGGACACGTTTGGCAACATGGCGGGTCGTCTTCGTACGTCCGGGAGTCCGACGCCTTCACCTTCGGATACGATTTTTCGCGAGATCTCGGCTTGCCCTATCGGAGCGTGCCGGTTGGTCTGATGAGCCTCTTTACGGAGACGAGGACGATTACGAGCCCGAGATTTTCGGGGCTCTGAGGAGGCGGGCCCGAGTCGCAAGAGGGGCCGGGGGAGACATCGGGCTGGAGACTCCGATTGATTTTTTTTTTTTTGAGATTTGAGATTGAGATTTAGATTTGTACAGCTTATGCACATTTTTTTTCTCTTTTTTTTTGGATGTAATAATTTAGGATTTTATTTATGTTTGCTTGTTTTTTTTTATGCACACTCTTTTTTTTGGAATGTAATAATTTAGGATTTTATTTATGTTTGCTTGTTTTTTTTTTTTATGCACACTCTCTTTTTTTTTTGGAATGTAATAATTTAGGATTTTATTTTATGAATGCAATGCAGTATGAATGCAGTGTTGCATGAGCCTTGGTTTTTTTTTTGCAAGGGTGTTTGGTATATGGGTGGTTTGGGGAGGTTTTTGCACAAGTTTCGAGCAACGGGACGGAATATTCCTCTTTTGGTGTAGCGGCTTGGTACATTGCGAGATTTTTTTGGAAAGCAATCCTATCCGCGCGGATGGGGGTGCATCGACACTTTGTCCTTTAATTTTGGTTCAGACACTGGTCTTGCTTTATTTCAAATTCAAATATCCTCTTCAACCTCCGGTCCCAACGGCCATTTTCGGGAGAAGAGAGAAAATCCATGGAAAACTTTAGAAAAGCTCCATCAAAATTGTCCCAAGAGTCCCAAATGTCATTCTTCAACAAGTTCAAGGATTGGTCCCGGGAAATCATGCATGAGAGGAGGTTCTTCTTTGAAGAAAGATACAAGGTGAAGTGCTTATGGTCTCTCGAGGAATTGATTCGGATTATGAGCTTTTGAGAGCTTCTTCATCATTTTGGGATACTAGAAGGCATGTCTTTTGCCTTTCCTTCAACGAGATTGTTCCGATTGTCGAAGAATTTCGGGCCTTGCTTGGAGGTCGGAGGTGGAAGAGATAGCGGTTCCTTTGCCGGAGGGGCTTCTTTTGCTGACAGATTGTGCGTCCTCCTTCATCTTTCCCCGGAGGAAGCGCAAGGTATGATCCGCGGTCCCGATCATTTCGATATTTCCGGTCTTCCCGACAGATTTAGGGGCCTAGGTTTGGTAGATGATGCCTATTGGGATGCCTTTGCACTTTGTATGTTTAGCACCTGTTCATGGTCTATTCCTTTGGGATGCATCATCGATCTCTGCTTGGATGTTGTCGTTCACTGTCGCACAGGCGAGAGATGTCGTTCCTTTGATTACTTGGGGAGACTCTTCATGCTCTTGATAGGGCCGGCCACCGAGCGGTATATGCACGGGGCGGCCCGTTCCTCTTGACCACATGGGCGATGGAGCGTTTGGGGGTTCTTCGGGAAACCTACGATATGATCGAGCCTTGGACTTTTGCCGGGAGAGGTGTTGATGTAGATTTTGATGATCGGGGCTCGTGGGAGCGTTGGATGGCGGGTCGCGGGCTGAAGATATCAGATGGTCGGTGCCTCATTGGCGGGTGGAGACTCGAAGAGTGCTTCGGGATGGGTCTCCGTGGTCATGCTTAGGGGCTTTCTCGGTCTAGCTTCTATATTCCGGCTTTAGTTACGAGACAGTTTGGCTTGGAGCGGAGTTCCTTTGGAGGGCTTTGATGATGTAGCCACCGGGGTGGTGGCTCTGTTTCTATGGATGATCCCTCGGTGTTTCCATTTCTTTCCCAAGCATGGAGGTATGATGCCTTTCCTCCTCGGGTCATTCTCGGGCGTCAGAGACCGGTGTTCACGACCACTTGGTACTGGATTGGTATGAGAGGCATGCAGGAGAGACTCGAGGTGGCTATTTTGAGACGGCGTGAGGCCATTGTGGGTGCGGAGGACCGGCTGTTTACGAGAGGAGGAGGGCCGAGGCGAGGGCCAACCCTCATGACGGGAGCGGAGACGGCGTGACCGATTATGAGGCTTACGTCGAGACGGGAGAGGAGGGCTCCTATGCTACCGGCTAGGTTACGGGAGATGAGGGATGACGCTAGGGCTACTAAGGCCACGACGAGAGGCTGGTTTGATAGACCTGTCCCTATACCGAGAGCTTGGTAGGAGGAACACCGACATTTTCTGTTCGGAAAAAGAAGACTCGAAGGGGAAGAAGAGGGGAGAGGCCGATCTGAGTGGCTTGGAGTGACTACGAGGTTTCCAGTATCCCTTTCTTGTCATGGCGGACACATTAGTTTGATTATGTATCTTAGTTTTCCTTTAGCGGGTTGCCGGTTGTAGGAATGAATCGGGCTTAGACTCATCAAAGAGCTTTTAACTTGTAATGAATATTTGAATTGCTTTAGAGTTTTTGGAGACGCTTTCATGGTACGATCAATTGTATTGATGCCAAAGTATGGCTTTTATTTGTGCTTTAGACCGAACCGTTTCATTTGCCTACGTTCCCCTCATTTTGAGGAGCTCGGGTCTTCGTAGTTCAACCTGGTGAACTCTTTTTTTTTTTTGTTGTTTTGTTTTTTTTTTTTTTTTTTTTTTTTTTTTTTTTTTTTTTTTTTTTTTTTTGGTGCAACCTGTTTTTACCTAGGCCGCCCTTCTCGGGTTTTCAACCTAGTTGGGTATTACTCTTTTAGCACTTTTCCTTCTTTCTTCTTTTTTTTTGTTTTACGCGTAGTATCTGCGCGGCTTGTCACCATTCATTTGGGTGTACAAAGGGATTCCCGTCGAGGTGCGCAAGTTGCATGGCTCCTCAGGAGAAGATCTTACGGACGACATATGGCCCGACCCATACGAGGCTCCCATTTGCCGAGGGGTTGATACGGGTAGGGCTTTTCTTTTAGAAACGAGATCACCTTCTCGGATCTCCCGATGCTTTACTTTCTTGTCGAAGGCTCTAGCCATTCTTCCTTGGTAGGCCGGATGTGTTCCATGGCCTTGATCGGCGTTCGTCTAGTAGGGCCAATTCGTCATGGCGACTGCTGGAGCCATTCGACCTCGTTGATCTGGCTTTCCGGCGGTATACGGAGCGAGGGATCTCTAGCTCGATTGGGAGTACGGCTTCCATTCCGTATGTGAGGGCAAACGGTGTTTCCCCGGTTGCCGTTCGGCGATGTTACGTAGCCCCGAGTGCCGAGGTGTAACTTCTCGGGCCAATCTACGCCTTGGACGGCCATTTTCCGGATGATATTTTCGAGTCTTGTTTGCTGCTTCGACGGCTCCGTTGGTTTGGGGCTGTAGGGAGATGACTTGTGACGGGTTATTCGGAATTCCGCGGCGGTTTTCACATTCCCCTTGAAGTGGGATCCATTATACGAGATGATTTCGGTGGCAACCCGTATACGCACATGATGTTTTCTTTGATGAAGAGGGCAACTTTCCTTGAATTGAGGATTTTGTAGGACTTGGCTTCAACCCACTTGGTGAAGTAATCCACGGCTACCGGGGACGAACTCGTGGCCGTTCGCTGATGGTGTGATTTTGCCTATGACATCAATTCCCCAAGTGACGAAAGACGAGGGTTGTCATGCGGTATAACTCGTGAGGAGGCAAGTGATTAAGATTTGAGTATCGGCGACATTTGTCGCGGCTTTTGACAAAGCTGGATGCGATCGGCTTCCATGGTGATCCAAAAATACCCCATTCTCGGTATGATTTGCATCGAGCTCGAGCATTCATGTGAGGGCCGCGAGTACCACCATGTATTTCTTTCATGAGTTCGGTAGCCTCTTGTTTGCGATACATCGCGGGGAGGGGGCCTTGATAACGTTTTTGTATAACATGTTTCCCAAAAGAACATAATGGGAGGCGAGCCGCTTGAGTGAGAGACTTTTCGCTTTGATTCCTTCTTTATATTCCCCATCTTCATTTTGAAAGAGGCCTCGCCATCCTTCGGGTATTGGTAAATGCGAGTGTACCGGGGATCATTGATCGGTTCGGCTTCCGCTTCAATTTCGAAGCAATAGGCGGGGTTTTCTCTTCTCCCGACTACGAATGGTTTAACGAGACTTTCCTTCGGGTATTTCGACAAGAGAGGCTAGTGTAGCCGAGCATCTGCGAACTGTTTCGGTCTCTTGGCGAGGTAATGAAAGCTGATTTCTTTAAATTGAGCCACTAGTTCTTCCATGTAAGCATGATACTTACGCAAACCCGGATCCACGGTCTTCCATTTGTTAGAGACTGATTGATGATGAGGGCGAGTCACCATACACCTCCAATTCCTTGATATTTCTTTCAAGGGCGGCTTCCAACCCGGCTATGCAAGCTTCATATTCAGCGGCGTTGTTGGTGACTTCGAAGTTCGGCCTTGCTGCTATGGGGGTGTGTTCGTCGGTAGGATCGACCGAAGCATTCCTATCCCGTTCCCCCTTTTGTTTGACGCTCCGTCGAAGAAGAGTTGCAGTGATTTTCTCCTTCTAGGCGAAGATTCCATCATCGGGAAATTGAGGTTCGGAGTCCTCGAGACTCATCACTTGGGAAATCGGCCGGATGTTACGCCATTATGCGTCCTTTTACGGATTTCCTTGAAACATAAGTGATGTCATATTCGGCCAAAAAGAACGACCATTTTGCCAATCTCATGGAGATGGAAGGCTTGTCGAACAGATATTTGATGGGGTCTATCCTTGAAACAAGATGTATCGGGTGAGGCTGCATGTAGTGTTTCAACTTTCCCACTACCCGGACCAAACTGCGCAAGTCTTCTCGCAAGCGAGTAGTTGAGTTCGCTTCCTTGGAGCTTTACGCTACGAAATAGATGGCGTTTTCGACTTTGGAATCTTTCTTCTCTTGAGCTAGCATAGCCCCAATTCTTTGTATCAGTGACAGTTAGATATAGCAAGAGTGGCTTTGCCGATGTGGTGGGCGAGAGAATCGGGATTCACAAGGTATGCCTTAATCTGTTCAAAGGCAAGGCGACATGCAGGGTCCATTACGTGTAGGCATTTTTCTTCATCAACTTGAAGATCGGCTCGCGGTCGAGGTCGGTGATTTACTGGCGGCTTATGTATTGCGGTCTTCCCATGAAGGATTTCACTTACGTCGGTGTCAGGGGTGGCTTCATTTCAACTATCGCCTTGATTTTACGGGGATCTACTTCGATTCCCCGTTACGTCACCATATATCCTAGCACCTTACCTCGTCTTACACCGAAAGTGCACTTGGTGGATTCGATCTCATGCTTTGTGGTCTCGGAGGCGGCGAAGAATTTTCTCAAATCAACAAAGTGCGGCCATCGATCCTCTGGAATGTATTATCATGTCGTCCACATAGACCTCAATTTCTTTGTGGATCATGTCATGGAGCAGTGTGTAGGCGCCCTTTGGTACGTAGCCCGGCATTCTTTAGTCCGAATGGCATGACCGTGTAGCGGTATGTGCCCAAGGGGTTGTGAAGGCTGTTTTGGCTTGATCTTCTTACGCCATTTTGATTTGGTTGTAGCCAGGCAAAACCGTCGACGAAGGATTTGACTTCATGGTTGGCCGTGGAATCTACCAAAATGTCGATGTTTGGCGGGAAATCGTCTTTTGGGTGGCTTTGTTCGGATCCACGAAGTCTACGCGCGGCATCGGATTTTTCCGTTGGCCTTGGTCACCGTTACTATGTTGGACCGGCCATGTTGGGTATTCAATGACCACGATGAAACCTGCTCTGAGCATCTTTTCTATTTCCTCTTTCACTTGTAAGGACCATTCGGGCTTAATTCTTCTTAGCTTCGCTTTGCGGCTTGACTTAAGGGTCGAGCGGTATTCGGTGCTCAACTATGGAAGGATCGAGGCCTGGCATATCTTTATAGGACCATGCGAACACATCCACGAATTCTTTTAGCGGCTCAATTAGGGCATCCCTTTCGGTCCCTTCGAAGAAACTACCAATCTGCGTCTCTTTAGGCTCTTCCGCGGTTCCCAGATTCACACTCGTCAAAATCTCTTCGGCGGCTTGGGCTCGATTTTCCTCTTTAGGACAACCCGCTTAAAGATTTCTTTGATATATTGTTCATTTAATGTGTCGCCTCTTCATCTAGTGAATCGTTATTAACTTGTTTTTAGATTATTAGTTAATTCATCATTAGTTAAAGCGGCAATTAAGGGATACTCGAAAGGTTCATCATTTCATTGAAGACGAAGGGAATACAATGTTCGCTACGGACTCGTAGTCTTCGGGCGTAAGGCCATCGGACGACTCGAGACTCGAACTCAACAATGAGAGACTCGGAGGACTTTACAAAGGTTGACACGAAAGGACGGGGGACCAATCCAAGCTTGGTGATCATTTCCTCTTTGGTCGCGGACGGGCACGAGAGAGTTTCCCAATTCTTTAGCGGCATCGGCTGTCGGTGGCTTCACAACTCGGGAAAGGCATGGTCTCTGTGCTCCCTCTTCGATCGTTGCTATCATCTCTTTGTACGAACCGAGAATCAATTGTGTTTGGCGTACGAAAGCTGAGCATGTGGATGTAGGGATCTTCCTCAATCCACAGGGATTTCCGTTTCGTCACAATCGACCGCTCAATCCCGGATGTAAGGACGTATTGCGTCTCGGTGAGCTGCTAGAAAAATCTCATGTCCCATACTCGAGCGGAAAGGCTCGGCGAGGTAGTTCGGCAAGGAGGACGTCCCACACGACGTTCATAGATTCGAGCCGAGTGCACGTCGGTGTTTGCCGACTTTTATCATGAAAATCTCCTCGCTGGCGAGGCGAAAGAATGGGTTTGCGAGAATGCGACAAATGCTGTGATTGAGGACCGGGGACTTGTGTGCATGTATCATGGCGGTGTTCGGCGTTTCCTTCAGATACGCCTCCAAGTGTTGGAAATAGCAATTAAATTTGATGAATCGAACTTCTTGGAGTCTGCTCGCTTGAGTGTGTCGACATAGTTGGCATCGCTAGATTCCAAAGGATGCTGGCGAGACTTGCCTCTTGAAGGATGTAGCCCGGTGTTTGGTTGTGGGCGTTCTTGGCTATTGTTTCGACTTCATTTCCTATGAGGAAGCTGTCACCCCTTATGACTTCAAGGTCTCCCTGCCGGTTGATGAATTTGACGCATTGGTGGAGAGTGGAGGCTATGGCTTTCATGTGATGCAACCAAGGGCGCCCTAGTAGGGCTGTGAACTCGGAGGGGATATCCATTACATGGAACTTTGCGGGCACCATTTGGGTTTCGTACCGAGTTCGAGCACTTGTCCCCGAGAATGGGACGAGACGAACCGTCGTAGGCCTTGACGGTCCGGGTAGATGGGATCACGCGCCTTTCATTTATGCGGAGGGCCCTCATCATGCTTTGAGGAAGGACGTTTACCGATGATCCATTGTCCACTAATACCCCAGGAGTGACATGGTGTTGAGCCGAATAGTGATGTATAAAGCTTCATTGTGTTGGGAGACATCTCTTGGCAAATCTTCATCGCGAAGGTGATCATACTCCCATATAGGTGAGGATCATAGATTTGGTCCTTGTCTCGGGATAGAGAGTCATTAAACCCGTCGCTTCGTGCCTTTTTCTTGCGAGGTAGAGCCTTTGCCGAAGCCCACGGGTTATCTTGATGCCTTTTGTGGCGGTTGACATCTCCAGTCAACATGTTGATTGAGTGGGGCGCCCAGGCGCGTCGGTTTTCTTCATCGGTGTATACTCGGGAGGCTGGACAAAGGCGAACCTTGGGCGACCCCGAGGGGTTGGACTTACGTTCTGCAGTACTGCGGTATCCGAAAGTCTCAATTCGTCGTTGGCAAGGGTTTTACGCTCTTTTACCCCTTTTTGCTTTGGGGAAGGCGGTTGGAGTAGAGTACATAATAATCAAATCCCAGATGGCTCCCCGAGCGTTCCCACGCCGTTATCACCGGCCTCGAATCTCTCCTTCAATTTTTCTTTGGGAGGAAATTTTCTTTTTCTTAGGAGGACGGTCCTCGTGTATCCAGTCCTTATAGTCCCTTTCAAGGCAATCGGGACAGTCACAAATATCCCACCAAATGTGTTCTACGGCTTGGTGGCGGATTTGGGACCTCGGGTTGACGGTCTTGGAATGACTTTGAGTGGGCCGGTCGGGGATCTGGCTGCTTGGGCTCATCGGTAGCGAGTGATTGGACTCCGCCGGATAATGAGAGATATTGAGGTCCCGGGAACGGGCACATGTTTGTCTTTCGGGGTAGCCCGGTCGGTTGGGATATTGTTAAGGTCCCGAAGTGGCGTGTGGCCTCTTCAATCCAGGCTGCTTATGCATTGCAGCGTTCTTCCGGGGCTTTGATGGCTGACCATATTTCTTCAAGCTGTCTCCCGATTTTCATCACTCGGGCGATATTTGTGGGATCATCACTTTGAGAGGGGACAGCCGACGGTATACCGAACTCTTTCATCCCGGATCTTGTTTGGGGGCCGGTTGCCACTGTAAGTCGGCGGGCGGGAGTCCGGCGGTGGAAACATAGGAATCTTGGGGTAGCATCTTGATGTATCCGGGACTATTAAGAAGAGGAGGAGAACCCTCTTCCTTCTTTGCGGTAAAAGTGCCATCGGAATTGAGGCGATAGTCAAACCATGACTTGCGACTACCCCCGTAGGTCATCAATTTGAGCCTCATGTCGAAGTCTCATCTCGTTCTACCAACTGGATCCAATCGAGTGCTGCGAGGGATTTTGGAGGACGGAGCAACGTTATCCCCATCATTACCGGGTGATGCGGACATTACGAAACCGGAGTCGGAACAAACGGTGAAGGCGACGATGCGCTTGACTCTTCCCAATTGATCAAACGGTGACCGGTGCCGAAACCAAGCTTTGTGCGGAGGCTGCGGGGAAAGGACATGAAGGTTCGAGATGTGCAGGAATGGAAGGAGGGTAGGTGTTTGGGCTTTTGGCTCATGCAACATGCGATTATTTGTTCACGTTTACTTAAAACATGTTTTATTAACCTAATCGGTTGGAAAAGATTGCTCTTCTTTTCGCAAACTACTCGATTCTGGATCGGTGGGCCCCGTCACTACGTCTATAAGCCCCTCGTATTCCACCTGTATTTCGACCTCCCGGGGTGGGCGGCCCGGGCGAGGGTCCTATAGGGCAAGCGGGTCCCACCGACCGAAAGAAAACGATCCTAAAAGTCGGCGGGTAATCGAGTCTTAGCGAGCATTCGATGTAAATTACGGACAAGGCGACGTCGAAAGTCAAGATCATGTCCGAGGGGCTCGACGAAAAGTCGGCATGATTTGGACCGATAAGCGTCCACAATTGATCTTGACTTGTCGTCGGTTAAGCCGTAATTAGGCATGGAATATTCATTAATCTTTGATGACTCGGTGTCAATCTTTGGGAGTCGGTGTATAATTTGTGCCGGTCGAGCCGAAGTCAAGGCGCCGGTCAATATCTTGGTCAAAGTTTGCGGCGGAAAACCGGCGAACTTCGGCGATAAGGGTCCCCGAAAGATATTGAGTCGGTATGCCGACAAAGGCTTGAAAGGAAAGGTCTATACACGGACGGGGGCATGACACGGACCGGACTAAAAACCAACCGGGTCTCGGACAAAGTGTGTCACGGACAAGTGCATGGTCGACACGAGGCTCCATGGGATGTTTGGGTAGTCCTGTGCTCATCCGAGAGGCGTAATAAGACCAAACGGACCGCGACAAGGATTTCCCCGGGTTAAGGACGTAGTGTGCAGTGTACGGTCACGTGCGCGTAGTGTGCAAGCAGTCTATATTCTTTTTCTGAGTAAAATAGAGATTTTTTTTTATGAGTCTTAAAAATATGATGCATGATTTTTTTTGGAAATTTTCTTTTTTTTTTGAAAATCTTTTTTTTTTTTGAATTTTTTTTTGAAATTTTTAATGAGCACATAAGCACGAAACTTCCGACAGTTAGGGACATTATTCCGACAGTCAAAATTTTGACTTTCTCCGAGGCGGCCAAAACAACATGAAAACTGTGCAAAAATCAACACACACACAAAAATGATTTTCGAAGCCGGGACGGAAGCTTGACCCTCAAAAGCTTTCTTTTGAAAACAGTGATACCAGTACGTGGGATTGTTAGACCACAATTTATCCCCGACTCGTGTTAGGAGGCGATAACGGGAAATTTAGTGGTTTCCACCAATATACCAAATACCATTTTTTTTTAAAAAAGCTTAGTCCCCAGCGGAGTCGCCACTGTGATGAATGTGTATCCGAAAATTTTCCCATTTTTTGTTTAAAAGAAAAATCAACGAAAACGGAGTCGCCACGCCATTTTAATTTTGAGGGCCAAAACTTTGAAAAAAGCCCGAGATCAGAGATTTAGGTTCGGAGGTCATGTTACGCGTCGGGAAGGACGTTAGTGTGCACCCGACGCGCCTCGTAAAACGAGTCTTCCAAGCTGAAAATCATTTGTGTGTGTGTGTGTGTGTGTGTTTTGGCCAAAATAAGTTGAAACTCAGAAAAGTAAAAATTGGGATATCTTTTTAAGACTTTAAACTGATCCCATGATTTTTTGGAAGATTTTTGGATTGAGATTTGGTACTCAAAAGACCTTTTGAAGTTGAGAGCCATTTCTGCCAGAATGAAAAAGGCAGTGGACCTTTGATTTTGAAATGGATTCAAGGGTCTTAAAACTTCATAATCTGGATAAACTCAGAGAATGAAAGTTGTTCTAGACACCTTAAATAAAGTTTGTACGAAGGAATTCTCCATTTTGGAGAAGATTTGAGGGGTCAAAACCTTCTGGAAACCTCAGATATGAGATCTGGATTCCCAGAAGCTGATGAACTAGCCTCTGAAAGAAAATTTGAAAAGAGGAGTTTTACTCAGCCAAAAAATAAAGTAAAAATATGTCTGGAAAGCTCTGGATGTTGTCTACAAAAAGTGTTTTGTAGTCAACACCAAATTCCAAGTTCATCTGTGTCCAAAAATTAAGACCATGGACTGAGGTCTGAGAAAATTGCTACTGGACAGCAACTTCTCAAGAAAGAAAATATGATTTTAAGGGGGGTTTTGCATCCATGCTTGTCCCCATTTCCCTAGGTTTTGGTTAGTGATCACTAGACATTTTAGTGGTGAATCAACTATACCAAACCATCCTTGGGGTACATTAGGACTAAGCATTTCATTTGCTTGGGAAGGGGATTTTTATCCTTTGAAAATGAGATTTTATGCTTGAAAATGGTTTTTAGGGTTTTGAAAATGAGTTTTCTTTGCAAGAAAGTAAGAAAACTTGAAAATAATGTTGATCTTTGTAGAAGATCATCCATGGAGATGGTCTTCCATGGTGATCTTCTTAGATCTAGAGCAAGAAGATGAAAGAACTACATTTTGTAGTTTGAAGATGCATGCATGGATGAGATTTAGGGTTAGGAAGAGGAGGGTTTACCAATCTTCCTTGTGTTCTTGAGTGTTTGGCTTGAGTGTATGAGTGTTTAGGGCTTTAATATGAGAGTGAGTGGATGAGTATGAGTTGGGAAAGATTGGAGAGAAAATGGTGACAATTCAAGTGAATTCTCACTGTTTTCTCTCTATATTTCGCCAGAGGTTCGGTGCAAAATGTGTTTTTCCTCTTTATTTTTGTGACTGGAGGGCTCAATTTATAGCCCTCTGAAATATGCAAACTCATCCGCGCGGACAGGTCCCCTCAGCGTGCACTGTTCATTAAATGCAGCTCCAGCTTTGGACAAGGGGAATATTTCTTTTCAAAATTCAAATTGACCAGCCAGATTATGTTTCCAGCATTTCTATTTGTGGTTTTATTCTTTTGTTTTTCTTTTTTAAGATTCTTTTTAAGGTTTAACCTTAAATAACAATGCCCATTTTACCCTCACTTTGTTAGAAAAGTTAGGATTGTTAGGAATTGTTAGAAATGTTATAACTTTCGTTAATTTTCTAACGAAAATTCTAACAAGCTCAAATTGGAGCACTTACACTAGAGCATTGTATTGCAATTGTTACTATTTTTGACAATTTAAAAGAATGCCCTATTTTAAAACAATGCATTTTTAACATGAGACAAAAGTGGCTTAAATATTTTGACACTATTCCATCTCTTTTCTTGGTTGCAAAGTTATTAGATCCTCGAGTTAAATTAGATGATTTAGAGTCCATTATAACTTATTATTATATGAAATTATATCCCGATGGTGACGGTATTTATGAACTTCCGTCAATTATTGTTAATGACACAAAAAATGATTTGATTAACCTTTTTAATGAGTATAATGCCTTATATGGAAACACTTCTCAAAGCCAACAACATGAATATGATTCCTCTACTTCTCAACCAAGTTTTACTAGTGGGGATCCATATAGTTTTATTGCAAATTTGTATAGTAAAAATATGGTCCTTCTCGAGGTTCATCTTCATCATCATCAAACCTTCCCGTGGAGTTAGAAACCTATTTCACTACAAACTTTGAATTAAATCAAGATCCAAATTCAAATGAATTTGATGTTTTACAATGGTGGTCAAGAAGGAAAGACATTTATCCTATACTTTTCATAGTTGCTAAAGAAGTATTAGCCTCTCCCGCTTCAACGGTGGCGGTTGAATCGGCATTTAGCGTTGGTGGAAATGTTTTGGATGAAAGACGTTCTCAACTAACAAGTGAAAACTTGGAACATCAACTTTTACTTGGCGATTGGGTTAGAGCGGAAAAAAGGCAACAAGACATGCCTTATGATGAGGATCTATTGGATCCAAGATATCAATACGATGTCGAGGACTCCACGAAAAGTAGTGATGAATGAATGATGTTTTAGATTAATTTTTATTTTAATTAGATTAGTTTAGACTTTAGATTAGATTTATTTTTAATTAATTGTAATAGTTAGGTTGAGGTAAAGGCTCCTAAATGTCCCCCCTTATTTATAAAAGGGTAAGATTGGTTGTCCCCCTCTTTGTAATTTTATTTTGATTAATAAAATTTAAGGGTACCGTCCCTTTTTTCTTTTATATACTTGTTTCTTTTAAAAAAAGTTAAGTTTTCTTTCTTTCAAAATTCATAGCTTTTTTTATAAACCTTTTTTCAAAAAATGTATGTAGATAACTTAAGTTTAAAATAGTCTTATTTATCCAAAAAAAAATTGAAAAAAATTAAAAGTTAACTTTTTTAAAAAAACCGTTAACTTTCATTTCTTTAAAAATTCATAAATTTTTTTATAAACCTTTTTGTAAAAAATGTATGTAGTAAACTTAAGTTTAAAATAGTCTTATCTATCCAAAAAAAAATTGAAAAAATAAAAGTTAACTTTTTCAAAAACCGTTAAAAAATTAACTGAAAAATGATATGCTCTACGAGCAACACCAAAGACTCGCCGAGCAACCCTCAACCCCTAAACCCTAAAGGGTTGCTCGGCCGAGCAAAGACCAAAGACTCCTACGAGCAACCCTCAAAACCCTAAACCCTAAAAGGGTTGCTCGGCCGAGCAACACCAAAGACTCGGCCGAGCATATCCAAACCGTCAAACCGGAGGTTAACCGGATAACCGTTAAAACCGTGAACCGCCTAAACCGTAACCGGTTGAGCCGGTTAGGCGGTTCGGTTCCGGTTGGGGATTTGAAGGTTTGAAACCGCCGGTTTGTTCAACCGGCCACGTCTATATGGAACTGAATACAACTTGCGAGCCATGATAGGGGGCCGCACCCTTTTTACACGTGATATCTTTTATCACAAGGCAGAAGTCTTGAGACAGTCTGCCTAGGGAGTTCCCTTGTCGTCCGACACAAGTCTTCTCTTAGCGAGGATGTCGGGCGACATAAGGAGCCATGGACAGATTGTCCCTTACAGAGGTAAAGCTACTCTGGAAACGGAAAGATATTTATTGGACTCATTAAAGACACTATTTGAAGGTCTAAAATCAGTCTTGGGATTGACGATAGTTATCAAAGTCACGATAGACTTTGAATGATACGGATGTCATGAGACATGGAACATCCGATGTTATCCATGTCGTATGACAATCCGCCTCCAATGAATCGCACCCAATCAGATCGTAGGCACTCAAATAGTGGCTTATGAGCCACAGAAATGCTTTGGAAAGCTCTGAGTTGCGAAGGGGATGAACTGGACAGATCTGAAGTCCAAGAATAGCTTTACAGCTTTCTGGGATCTCTATGTCGTATGACATGTGATCTCCAAGGAGTCCTATGTCGTCCGACATAGATAGGCCATTTCGTGCTCTCTTCAGATCGTTTGTTTCCCTTTTGTTCCTCAAGGCAAACCAGGCATGTTTAGCTACTGTAAGCAGTAATATGACAATAATATATGAGTATAATGAGAGTATCACATGGCTTTAGTGGCCAAAGTGTGATAAATCACATGATTTTGGCCACTTTGAAGTAGTCATCACCTCCTAACTCCATGCAAATACGTAAAGATTGAATCTTTATTGATCCTAAGATGACCAAATGTCCAGATCTGAGGTGGGGAGAAGTGAATATTGAAGATTCACTTCTCCACCACCTTTGTCATGCAAAATCCCAATTTTTACATGGTAAGAGAGCAAGTATGCATGCAATGTATATTTAAAGACTTTATTAAAAGGGGAGAGAGTTTTAGTGTCTACCTATTGTAGTCCACGAAGTAGAATCACCAATAGTATGGTGTCTACCCCTTCAATCACCAACAAAGGAGGCTTCTTTGGACCTTGGCTTTGAAGTGTGTGTGTGTGAGGAAGGAGGTGAGTGTGTGTGTGAGTGTATGAAAGAGAGAGAGAGGGAGACTCTATTTGGACAGAGTTTTCCCTAGAATACTGGTATTCTCCTAATACTCACTTCTTGGTTTCTTTTTAAATGATCAGCCATGCCTTCTATTTATAGGTATCCTGACTGAGCTTCCTATGTCGGACGACAGGGGCAAATAAACCGCCTTAATGTCCATGTCGTCCGACAGCGTACACCTTTTGGCCATAATGGGCCGAGTGGCTGGCAGGCCCAATGGATTGGTGGACTGCTGGGATTTTTGGACTCTAATTGCTTCTTAGCAATTTTGTGTAAGCCCAAATTTTAATTAGATTTGAATCCAAAACTTGAGTTCGGATCGGGGTACTCACAGAGCCCCTCGGCGACGTCACTTCCATGGGAAGCGGGGTCGTCGATAAAAAATGAGAATCCCGAGCCGGACACGAATGGCGGGGAAAAAGGTGATCAAGATGGTCAAGTAGCTGGACCTCTTATGAAGAGGATTCCTACGTATCCCGTGGGGGAATCAAGCCGACTCGTAGTTCGTTGAGGATGGGGTGCCAAATGAAAGGCTACGGGTTTTGGTACCCGAAAATTGACTGTTCCAAGGGGAGTCACCCCGAAGATGGGCGTTTGTACCCAAGATTGACTGTTCCAAGGGGAGTCACCCCGAAGATGGGCGTTTGTACCCAAGATTGACTGTTCCAAGGGGAGTCACCCCGAAGATGGGTGTTTGCACCCAAGGTTGACTGTTCCAAGGGAAGTCACCCCGGAGATTGACTGTTTCGATGGGGAGTCACCCGAGGATTTGACTTTTTTCTTTGGGAGTCACCCGCTGGGGATGTTGACTTTTTCTTTGGGAGTCACCCGCTGGTCGTGACTGTTTTTAATGGGGGTCACCCTGAAAGATATGACTTTTTTCTTTGGGAAGTCGCCCGCTGATCTTGACTGTTTTTAATGGGGAGTCACCCCGAAAGATTATGACTTTTTCTTTGGGAGTCGCCCGCTGAAAACGTTGACTTTTTTCTTTGGGAGTCACCCGCTGGTTGGACTGTGGAAATCTGTGCGGTCTTTCCGGACCGGGTAGTTTAAGGCCGTTCCGGGCCAATTGAGTGCTGTGTTGGAAATATGTACGGTCTTTCCGGACCGGGTAATTTAAGGCCGTTCCGGGCCATTGTGTTGTGGAAATCTGTACGGTCTTTCCGGACCGGGTAGTTTAAGGCCATTCCGGGCCATTTGTGTCATTGGAAATCTGTACGGTCTTTCCGAACCGGGTAGTTTAAGGCCGTTCTGGGCCATTTGTGTCATTGGAAATCTGTACGGTCTTTCCGGACCGGGTAGTTTAAGGCCGTTCCGGGCCATTGTCTGTGTGTATTGGAAAGAGAGGTGGGTATTTGAGCCCAACTAAAATGATGAATTTTGATGATGGGTAGCCAAGATAGGCTGACAGAATTTAATGAGGGGCAAAAGGGGAAAATCACCCTTCTGGACTGTGGGTGTCGTCCGACATGGGAAGGTTCCCAGGCAGATTCAATTAAAACCGCAGGTCGTAAGACATGTCTTAAAAAACCATCCACTTGCCGCCGAGAACAAGGAGAGGAGAGGAGAGAAAATTTTCGAAAATCCTTCCTTTGATTTTGATTTAAATCAAGAATTCGATCATGCCTCCGCGAGCCAAAGCGAGAAGGAACGTACAACAAGTCTTGTCCGAGAGGAGGAGACTCGTCGATCGAAATAGACGGAAGAGATCTCCGGAGGGGAATGGCCTCTACCCGGGCCTCGATTTTCATACTTCCACAACGGAGCAGAAGGGGGTAAGTCATTCTTGGACCTTAACCCTTGAAATTTGATTTCTAGGGTTTGAGACTTGGAATTTGGGGGAAATCGCACCCAAAAAGGGATTGCATGCTTGGCATGGGATGAATGTGTTTTTGAAAAGATTTTTCCTTTTCTGTTTTTTCTTATTTTGAAAGAATTTAGTGATGATTTTTGTGTATGACTGCATGCACATATTGTTATGGTTTTTGATACCTGTGCTGTGCTTACCTGCAGACCTTGCGGACAAGGGTCTCCTGGCGGTTGCGACCATTTGGGGTCTTTTAGGGCTCTTCTGATTTGCGGACGGTCCTAAGGGACTGGTCTTTGCTTCTCGGTCTTGGACCATTCTTCGTTGTTGGAGCTTTTGGGGACACGGCCGAGCGTGGAGCTTGTGCGAGCCTTTAGGCGATTCGGTGGGACTCGCCCACACTTTCCATCTTTCCTGGGTGAGGCGACCATCACTCCCTATGATTTTACGGCTATTGCGGGTCACGGTTTACGATAGGCCGATCTTTGCCGAGGATCTGGCGTGTTGAACCCGTGACGCCATCGAGCCTCGACCGGCATGACTTTTCGCCTTAAGGGCAATGGGGTCCCGTTGGCGGACCAAAGATTCGCTTTGACGGATCGTAGTCGCCTGCATTTTGTGAGGGTGCCGCCGTGGTTGCTGGCGAAGGCTAGCCAGACCCTTCGTGCTGGCCGGGTTGTCGACACTGCTTTTGCAATGCCTCTACGACGGCATTGACTCTTCTGTTGGAGCCTCTTAGAGATTGGGACCAGTGTGTCCACCTTTTCATGGGGAGAGCTGGTTTGGCCCAGTGTACAGGGGGGCCTGGATGAGGTGAGCAGAGGCAATGTGACCTCTTTGGATTTTTATCGACCGTGCCGGAGGTATGTCCCTTTGCTTTTTTCGCACATTGATCGTTGCACTTGACTTTTCCGTCTTTATTTCATACTTGCTGCTGCACACCGAGAGTCTTTTGTCTCTCGATTTCAGGTGTGGGCCTATGAGGTGTTCCATTACGCCCGGACTGTGCCCGAGAGGATTGCGGCAGATCTGTTCCCTGCCATTCGCCGTTGGACTTTCGGGGCGAGAGAGAGCCGGAAGGTGGACGGGGTTAAGCCCCGTAAGACGGCTTTGTTATCATGATATTATGATTGCTGCGAGGGGCACTCTGTCGGGTTGAGACACTTCCGGCACGGCCGGTATGGTGAGGATTTGGTTGGTGCCGTCGCCCGGTGACCGGGACGAGGAGGCTCTTGATCGTCTGGAGGGAGATGCCCCTGTACTTGGGGGAGAGTGAGCGAGGGCATGGTCTCAGTGCGGCTGCTCGTGTTCCTCGTGATCCTCCTCGGGGATATGGCACATTAGGGCCTTGCTCGATTTGGAGCGGGCGACCGGCATTGTACGCCGAGTTTTATGAGGAGGGTGGTTATGCCTACTTTGTCTTCACCCGGTTGGTGACTCCTCGGAGTTATGGCCGCTAGGAGGTCGGCGGGGATGCGAGCACCGGCGCCTCCCGATCTTTTGAGTATGAGGAGGCGGTGATTCGCCGCTCCTCTTTTGATATGTCCGAGACTCATCCGCATCTGCGGCTGCCGAGGACTACTTACGTGAGTAATTTCCCTTTTTACGATTCATTCCAGCTTTTAACCGCTTTGCATGTCTACATTGATTGCTTCTGATTGCCTTTTTCTGTTTTCATTGAACGAAGTTCCAGCCCAAGACGTTCGGACGGTGGCGAAGGCTCACCGGTGATGTGAAGATCTTTGCGCCCGATTTGAGGAGCACGGAGCATTGGAAGGGGAGGTGCAGCTTCCCAAGCCCGGTGACGTTGTGCCTCAGAAGAAGAGGCCCGAGCCAGCTTTGGCTCCTTCCTGGTTCTCAAGCGGGTGGATCGAGTCGACGGCCCCTGATGATGATGATGGCGAGGATGATCCCTACCGGTCCCCCTTATTCCACTATTCTGAGTGGCGGGTATTATGCCGAGCCCCGGCCTTGGGCACATTATGAGGGCGATGATCTCGAGACGGCGAGATCCATGAGGTGCCTGGGAGGGTGGCGATGATGGCCGAAGCGGAGCGGCTCCGAGGAGGAGGCGGCGCGTGGCGAGGATGACAATGGGCCTGAGGAGGAGGACGGTTTCGATGACGACTCCGAGTCGGAGTGATCACGACGGTCCCCTTTTGCCATGCTTTGACTCTTTTAGGAGAGAGGAAAAATGCATGTGCAAATTTTTGTTCTTTTGGGATTGTAAAACAAATATTTTATTGTTTTTGTATTTTGATAGACAAAACATTTATTTATTTATGTATTTGATGGTTCATATGCATGAGTTCGTCCCAAGAAAGGCACGGAAATGGTGGCTTTTGATGTATTGGGGTATTTTTGTGATTTTTGTATGCTTTGGGTGACATTTACGTGTCTGTGGGTGTGTTGGATGTGCCGCATCCTCTCTCGTGGGCTTTATGAGCGAGGGGGAGTGTTTAGGTATGATTTTGTGGTGTTTTGAACAGGTTTGGGTGGTCTTTTGAGCAAGCGTTGGGTCGCTTTGGGATTCTTTGCGATTGCAGCTATTCTTTATTCTTGATGTAGCTCTCTATGTCGTCCGACACAGGGCTTCTTGGGACCTTTATGTCGCACGACATAGAGTACGTGGGACAGGTTCTTGGTCAGCAAGTTTCAGCACTTTATCAAAGGCAGATTCGGGAACAGTTCATTCCAGCAGCTACATCAGGTGTCAAGCTTGTCTTCCACCTCAAAATTAGCCCCAAGATTTGATCTTTGGTCCAAAATGGAACATTATGACGACAGATCTAAGACCAAAGAGCGTCAATTTCATTCCGATCTCATAGATCTGACCCGCCGTCATCGCAGCAAGAATAGGAGGATCATTAACCAACGATATGGGTTGAAATGCATCTGGGCATTGAAGAAGTGGGCGGTAGATTGGAACCTTCTCCGGGCCGCATCCAGATACTGGGACCGGGAGAGGCATGTCTTTACCCTCTCGTATAACGATCTCACACCCACGATTGAGGAGTTCCGTGCACTGATTGGGGGAGCTGAGCTTAGAGATCCTGTCTTCCCGCGAGATCCGCGACCTTTGACTGAGCAATTGGCCGACTTCTTGGGATTTCGCACAGAAAGGCTTGGTGGCTGATCGATTCTTGACCTGTCCTTTGTTGACTGGCCCCAAATAGCCTTTAGGCTGTGTCATGCCCGAAACAGTTTGACTTATCTACAGCCATGGACATTTTTATGCTGATTATGATCTCCCTATACTGCTTTTGTGAGTATGATGGGGTATGCTCCGGCTTGCTGCTGGGAGTTGTTAGGCAGATGCGGGGCTCTCGAGGTATCACACGGCGAGGTTCGACCCGGGCGAGAGAGAGACATAGTTCCCATTCTGGCGCAGAGACCTATCACTGGGATGGACCGACCGGTGGAGGGTCGGTGCACATGGGACGGCAGCCCCAATCTTTTGTCATTGTGGCTCTTTGAGCGGTTGAGGCTTATTTCCCGTTACTGTTGGGCGAGCTGCGGCACCTTGGGTTACGCGACGAGGCGAGTGGCTCCCAGGAGGCTTCACGGGAAGGTTGGCAGAGGCGGCAAGGCGGTATACTACCACTAATATCCAAGATCTTGGGTTCCCGGATGGAGGCTCGAGATCATGAGCGGTAGGCGGGATGGCTATGCTATAGTGAGTGCCCAGGACTACACTTCTCGTCATTCAGTATCCCCTTGCTTGTTCAGAGGCAGTATGGATACCCACAGCAGGCTGTTAATGGGTTCAGAGAGCAGATGGCTCGGGATACCGTTCTTCTTGACATGACTGATGTCCAGACCCTCAGGTTCTTTACCAGGGCCTTTTCAGGAGCGGCTTTTCGCACTCATACACTGATACGGAAGACTCGGGGATCACATATCTATCCACCTTGTATTTGATCCGGTATGGGAGCCGAGATGGGACGATCCGGACACCATTGAAGTGTATTGCAGAGGGATCCGAGGAGGAGACCAATCTAGCCTGGAGCTACGCGATGCTGAGGCACAGGCTGACCCCGGCAATGTGACCGATGATCCGGCAGTGGATTTTGAGAGACTCGTGGAGAGGAGAGCCAAAATGAGGGATGACCCTGAAATTATGGCTCGGAGGACAGCTCTGAGAGAGGGGAGAGCTGCCCAGGCGGCGTTGAGAGCTGCCGGATTGGTTGACTCACCGACTCGTATTATTCCAGAGCCGGGGCGACGGGAGACATAAATTTTTGGGATAGTGTGATGATGTGTCGCCATTTTCGCGGGAAGGAATTCGATTTTTTCGCGTTTCTTTGAAAAAAAACCAAATAAAACCCGGGAAAAAGAACGGAGTCGCCACGCCATTTTTGTTTTAAGGGCCAAAACTTTGAAAAAAGCCCGAGATCAGAAATTTGGGTTCGGAGGTCATGTTACACGCCGGGAAGGACATTAGTGTGCACCCGAAATGCCTCGTAAAACGAGTCTTCCAAGCTGAAAATCATTTGTGTGTGTGTGTGTGTGTGTGTTTTGGCCAAAATAATTTGAAACTCAGAAAAGTAAAAATTGGGATATCTTTTCAAGACTTTAAACTGATCCCATGAATTTTTGGAAGATTTTTTGATTGAGATTTGGTACTCAAAAGACCTTTTGAAGTTGAGAGCCACTTCTGCCAGAATGAAAAAGGCAGTGGACCTTTGATTTTGAAATGGATTCAAGGGTCTTAAAACTTCATAATATGGATAAACTCAGAGAATAAAAGTTGCTCCAAACACCTTAAATAAGATTTGTGCTAAGGAATTTTCCATTTTGGAGAAGATTTGAGGGGTCAAAACCTTCTGGAAATCTCAGATATGCGATCTGGGTTTCCAGAAGCTGATGAACTAGCCTATGAAAGAAAATTTGAAAAGAGTAGTTTTACTCACCCAAAAAATAAATTAAAAATATGTATGGAAATATCTGGATGTTGGCTACAAAAAGTGTTTTGTAGTCAACACCAAATTCCACATTTATCTGTGTCCAAAAAATTAGACCATGGACTGAGGTCTGAGAAAATTGCTACTGGACAGCAACTTCTCAAGAGAGAAAATGTGATTTAAAAGGGGGTTTTGCATCCATGCTTGTCCCCATTTCCCTAGGTTTGGTTAGTGATAGTGATCACTTGACATTTTAGTGGTGAATCAACTATACCAAACCATCCTTGGGGTACATTAGGACTAAGCATTTCATTTGCTTGGGAAGGGGATTTTTATCCTTTGAAAATGAGATTTGATGCTTGAAAATGGTTTTTAGGGTTGTGAAAATGAGTTTTCTTTGCAAGAAAGTAAGAGAACTTGAAAATAATTTTGATCTTTGTAGAAGATCATCCATGGAGATGGTCTTCCATGGTGATCTTCTTAGATCTAAAGCAAGAAGATGAAAGAACTACATTTTGTAGTTTGCAAGTGCATGCATGGTTGGAGTTTAGGGTAAGGAGAAGAAGGGTTTACCAATCTTCCTTGTGTTCTTGAGTTTTTGGCTTGAGTTTATGAGTGTTTAAGGCTTAAATATGAGAGTGAGTGGATGAGTGTGAGTTGGGAAAGATTGGAGAGAAAATGGTGACAATTCTTGAAGAATTCTCACTGTTTTCTCTCTATATTTCGCCAGAGGTTCGGTGCAATTGGTGTTGTTGCTCCCTATTTTTGTGACTGGAGGGCTCAATTTATAGCCCTCCTGAAAATGCAAACATGTCCGCGCGGATAAGTCCCTTCGCGTGCACTGTTCATTAAATGCAGCTTCAGGCTTTGGACACAAGGAATATTTCTTTTGAAATTTGAATTATACAGCCAGTTTCTGTTCCAGGAAATTCTATTTTTGGTTTTATTCCTTTTGTTTTACTTTTTGAGATTCTTTTTGAGGTTTAACCTTAAATAACAATGCCCATTTTACCCTCACTTTGTTAGAAAAGTTAGGATTGTTAGGAATTGTTAGAAATGTTATAACTTTCGTTAATTTTCTAACGAAAATTCTAACAAGCTCAAATTGGAGCACTTACAGATAGCTAAGCCAAAGACCTCCCGAGGACCGAGGAAGAAGAAGAAGAAGGGTGCTAGTTCAGGAGTGGGAACGAGCGACTAGGATTAGGTGACTTATCCTTGTATCCCTTATTTGCCGACATAGACAATTTAGATGTACCTTTTAAAAGATATTATTTTGCTAATGTTAATGAGTCGAGAGTAAACCGTGCTTGAACTCATCAATGAATGTATTAATGTGATGAAAGTTGAAATTACTTCAAAACTTAATCAAGACACATTTTGGTGATCACAAATACAACTGTTTGACAGGATTTGGTGATTTTTATGTTTTTTAGACCGAACCGCGAACGGCTGCCTACGTTCCCCTTTTACAGATTGGACTGAGGGGCTCAGGTCTCCGTAGTTCGACCCAATTTTGTGTTTAAGAAAGGGATATATAGAAGGGGTTTTCAGCCTAGTTGGGTATATTCTTTAGCACCTAGCGCGCCCTTTGTTTTGCATCATTTGCCTTGAGAGGTTTTCGTCGGGTACATTATTTTCGCACTTTTGTTTTTTTTTTTTTATTTTATTTTCTCTTCTCTTCTTTTTTTTTTCAGAGGGGGAGACTCGATTCAGATGTAATAACGGCGTAATTTGTCGCCGTTCACCGGGTGCATGAAGGGGTTACCATCCAAATCTGTCAACTTCATTGCTCCACCGGAGAAAATCTCTTTTACTCGGAATACGGGCCTACCCCGGACCGGTGCCCACTTGCCCGAGAGGATCGAACCGATTCGGTGGCTTTTCTTTTAGGACCAAATCACCAACTTTCATGTCGCGGGGATGTACCTTCTTGTCAAAGGCCCTAGCCATGCGCTTCTGATAAGCTCGGATGTGCTCCATTGCTTTAAGCCTCCGCTCATCCAGGAGAGCTAGCTCGTCGTGTCAACTCTGAAGCCATTCTATCTCATTGACCTCATTTTCAAGCAGGACCCGTAGAGAGGGTATCTCCAACTCGATGGGCAAAACGGCCTCCATCTCATAGGTTAAAGCGAACGGAGTTTCACCGGTGGCTGTTTACTTGAGGTGCGGTAGCCCCATAGTGCTAAGTGAAGCTTCTCGGGCCAGTCCGTTCCTTTTGGCCATATTTCGGATGATTTTTTCCAGTGTTTTTGTTTGTCGGCCCGACAACAGCCATTGGTTTTGAGGCGATAAGGGGCGGGAGGACTTATGTCGCTTGATTCCCTCAATTCTCGCGAGCAAAGCTGCGGCAGATGTCCCTCCTCAAGGGGGTGTGACCCATTGTTCGAGATGATCTCGTTAGGAACTCCGTATCGGCACGTAATGTTTTCTTTTATGAAGCGGGCTACCCTTTTGGAGTTCGAGACCTTGTAGGATCTTTGCTTCGACCCACTGTGAAGTAATCTACGGCGACCAACACAAATTCGTGTCCGTTGCTACCGAAGTTATCTTCCCAATGACGTTGATTCCCCAAGTTGCAAATGGCCAAGGAGTGCTCATGCGAGTAGAGATCATGGGAGGCATATGGTTGAGATTGGAGAACCGCGACATTTATTGTGTCCGCACAACCGAATGCGGTCGGCTATGGAGATCCAATAATAGCCCATCCTGAGTATGATGAACATCAGTGCTCGGGCGTTCATATGTGGTCCGCATGCGCCACCATGGACTTCTTCCATGACTTTTTTGGCCTTAGATTTGCTGATGCAGAGCAGAAGTGGCCCTCGATGCCTTTTCTTCCATAGGTCGTCCCCCAGAATAACGTACTGTGCAGACAACCTTTTTAACGCTTGCAAGCTTTTTGCGCGGAGGCCTTATTTTAGCCTACCATCCTCTTCTGTGGGGAATGAGGCTTCGCCATGCTTAAGGTACTGAAAGATTTGACTGTACCATGGGTCATTGACTTTTTCTAGCTCGACCTGGCAACAGTAGGCGGGGTTTTCGCGCCTCCCAACCCTGAACGGTTTTACTGATTTTCCTTCTGGAAGTTTTAATTTGATAGCAATGGGGGGATGCAGATCGACGAGGGTTTCTCGTTCTTCTCCGGTGAGGCGGCTGCCAGTTTGTGTCCCTTTAGGTTTTTTAGTAATTCCCAAATTCATTGTGGTTAATACTTCATCGGCAGCTTGGGCCCGATTGTCGTCTCGATCAAAAACCTGCTTTATATTATCGTTTAAAAAGTTTTCATCTAAAAGGTCTGTGTCTTCTTCAAATGAATCGTTGTTAACCACTTTTAAGTCATTAAGATTTGTCTTAGTTAACTTATCATTTGATAAAATGGCAATTAAGGGATACGCAAAAAGGTCGACCATTTCATTTAATGCCAAAAGGAAGACAGAGATACGACTATAATCATTAGTCGTGAGAGTACTAAACATATCTAGAGACTCGATTTTGATAACGAAAGACTCTGACTGACTCAGGACCCTACACTATTTATTCGACTCAAAGCTTTTGACACGGGTCAGCCTTTTACTTCTTCATGTCGTTGCCCCGGGGAGTTGTGGTCTCGTCAGCATCATTCGGAGGGCTTGGGGTTTCATATCGATCAGAAACTTGCCTGAAATCGTTGGTGAGACGGTAATCTGGGGAGATGGTGCAGGGGACTTGATACCGGTGCATGGCGCTGAATACGGGGTAGAACCGTACAGATGTTGGGTGAGAGGGGAACAAACCGCCGGCTGAGGGATGTTGTTTTGGAATTGGGGTTGTGGATATTGCGGGATCTGATCCTGGCAAATTTGGCTTCCTGACATGCGATAACCGCTCTGTTGCTGATTGGACTGATCATGAGGAGCCATAAATTGACCACCAAAAGTTGGGTTGGACGGCTGACCCGTGCTGTTATACGGACTTTGACCTCGAGTCCCAAACTGATTCTGAGTATACCCAAACGGCCCTTGATTGACACCACTGGGTTGCTGACCCTGCCCGAGCTGGTTCTGGGGGTAAAACATAAACTGGTCCTGAGCACCGACCTTTGGTAAGGAGCTTGATTCGCCCCTCGACCCGTATTGCATACCATGAATAGATACTGGGATAGGGGGAGGTCTTGACATACCCCCATGAGTTGGCATCGAGAGGGAGCCAGGCACACCATAGGAGACTGGTGGGGGCATATTGTGAAGGCTTGGCCCAGGTGAGGATGGTGGAACAAAGCCAGTGCCGGTGATAGTGACATCGGGTTCCTCCCTGATTTCTTCGTACGACCCATCGGGGTGACGGATTACGGCAACGCCTTGCATACGCATTGCTTCGACATAGCGAGCCCAACCGGCTTCCTCACGGGCACGAGCGGCTTCGAGAGCAGCACGGAGAGAAGCTTCTTGAGGGAAGTTGAATCCTGGGTGAGGGTTTACAAACGGACTTCCCGGGGGTGTCATGTGAGGACCCATGCCATAACCACTGCTAGGAGAGGCATTCAGTGCTGAGAGTTTGGCCCCGCATTGACCTTGATCTGGCCCCCTACACTGACTGACATTCTGATTCTGAGCTGGATCAACACTTGCATTTGGACCCAAACCCGCCGAGACTTGCGAATCCGCCATTTCGAGACTCGCCGGAAATGAATCTCTCGATCGGAGAGAAACTGATTAACCGACCACCCGGAACTCTGACCCAACACTTGCTCGCTGAAAGGGGGAGAGAACGGCTTTAGGTAGGGGAGAGGATAGGCTGAGGACGGACTCATGCATATGCTCTTTTTTCTTTTATATATTTTTTTTGTTTTTGTTTAAAAATGATTTTTATTAGTCCTAGGAATGGTTGGAAAAGGGGGAAACCTTCTTTTTCGCATTCTACTCTATTCCTGGATCAGTGGGTTCCATCACTACGACTATAGACCCCCTGTATTCCACCTGTATTGCACTTCCGGGACGGACAATCCCGGCAGAGGTCCTATAGGGCACGTGGAACCTACGACCGAAAGGGAGAACGAACCTATGGGCATACGAGCCAAAACAAGTCAAACTCGGGGTTTTCAAAACCAAGTCCAAGTCAACGTCTAAACTCGGGAGGAGAGAGGGTCGAGCGTACGTTTGAATGTACGATACCTCAATTTGCAGGTAAGATCCTGGCAAAATTGGGCGTGACTTTTCCTCTTTTCGAGTTGAAAATCTGGCATAACCTTTCGCTGCTTTGTGGCGAAATTTCGGCATAATCCTTCGCCAAAGATGTATCAAGAATTCGACATGGTCTCACATTTGGCGCATGTCGAAACGTGTAATGATTCCTTGCGGAGTCAAACCGTGAGATCGACACGTGCTTATGTTGAGATATGTCAAAGTCTTGACGTTTACTCACGTTGGGTTATGTCGTAATTTTGACACTAAGAGGGGAAGGTATACCGAGATTTTTGGAGACGGGATACGACTCGGACTTTGTGAGGAATTTTGAAAACCGAGTTTTGAATGACGTTTTGAAAAGTATTCGCCAAAAACCAATCAGTCACGGTGTAAGGTGTGTCACGGACAAGTGTTGGCTGACTCACTGGCTAGGAGGACTTTAGGCGCTCAAACGTCAGCGAAACACGTCGCTTTCCGCGATGCCGTCCGTACACTCCCGGGTTGTAACTCTATGTGCAGGTAGAGTGCGAGTAGTGTGAAGGTATTTTCTAGAAAATATTTTTTTTTATATATATATTTTTTTTTATGCAGTATGCAAAGAAAAAGCAAAAGAATGAGTCAAAGCATGACAAAAGGGGACTGCCCCAAATGTCAGAATTTACCAGCAGCTGTAGTCCTGTATCTTTCTGCCCTGTTCTACTTTGACGGAACAAGCAAGTAGCAAAAAAGGAAAAGAGCCCCGGCTCTCGATAGTATCACATACCAAAGCATGTTAGAGCATATAAGCATGGAATCAAGGCAAAGCACACAACATGACACAAATGCACACACAAGAAGAATGAAAAATTTGTCCAAGTTGATTTGGAGAAAGTTAGACTCTCTTTTTTTTTTAAAGAAAAACTTCTTTTTTGTTTTGAAAAGTTTTTCAATGATCAACCCCAGCGGAGTCGCCACTGAATGAACGCTCGCCCGAAAAAAAAAGAATGTTTGATTCTGTTTTTCCCTTGTCTTTTTTTGTTTTATTTTGCTTTTGAAGCGAAAAAGGGAGTTTTCGGTTTGTTTTGGGAGTCGCCACGCCATTTTTAGAGGAAAACATTGAAAAACCTAATTTTAAGAGATTTTGAGTCCGGGAGTCTGGTTACGTGTTGGGAAGAACTAGAGAGTTCACCCAACACGCCCCTTTCGGGACTTTCAATCAACATTTGGACAAATATGGACATCCAAAAATGTGTGTGCGATGTGTGTCAATAAGTAAAGTGTGCAAGCCTTAGATTTCATTAATGGTATGGAACTGAATACAACTTGCGAGCCATGATAGGGGGCCGCACCCTTTTTACACGTGATATCTTTTATCACAAGGCAGAAGTCTTGAGACAGTCTGCCCAGGGAGTTCCCTTGTCGTCCGACACAAGTCTTCTCTTAGCGAGGATGTCGGGCGACATAAGGAGCCATGGACAGATTGTCCCTTACGGAGGTAAAGCTACTCTGGAAACGGAAAGATATTTATTGGACTCATTAAAGACACTATTTGAAGGTCTAAAATCAGTCTTTGGATTGACGGGAGTTATCAAAGTCACGATAGACTTTGAATGATACGGATGTCATGAGACATGGAACATCCGATGTTATCCATGTCATGAGAGGGAGACTCTATTTGGACAGAGTTTTCCCTAGAATACTGGTATTCTCTCTAATACTCACTTCTTGGTTTCTTTTTAAATGATCAGCCATGCCTTCTATTTATAGGCATCCTGACTGAGCTTCCTATGTCGGACGACAGGGGCAGTTAAACCGCCTTAATGTCCATGTCGTCCGACAGCGTACACCTTTTGGCCATAATGGGCCGAGTGGCTGGCAGGCCCAATGGATTGGTGGACTGCTGGGATTTTTGGACTCTAATTGCTTCTTAGCAATTTTGTGTAAGCCCAAATTTTAATTAGATTTGAATCCAAAACTTGAGTTCGGATCGGGGTACTCACATGGTGGTGTGTCCCGGAAACTGATGGAACCGACAATATTTTCTTGTGTCGAGATTGGGATTGGGATTAACAGGATTGTAGTTCTCCAACGGCTTTATCATCCCAGTTCTGAGCAATCCATTGTAGACCTCCTCTGTAGTCATACCCAAATCATCAAACTTTCGCTGTTGTTTCGGCTGGAATCTCCCACCATTAGGACCATTACTACCTCCTCCCTGCAGGTTGTTTGCAATGTTGTCCTTAACAATTTCTCTTCCTTTCGGTGCTATAGCAGAAATAGGATTGGGTGCTCGATATCGGTATCCTCCACTACCACTGCTGCCGCCGACATTTGCATTCGGGGGGGGGGGTTTGATTGAACAACCTATTTTCACTTCTAGCTCCCATTCCAACCATCTCTCGCAAGTCTGGATACCAGCCTTTTCCGATGGCTTCTCTGAGTACCGGCTTCACACAGGACAAGAAGATGTCTTTTTTGGTCCTGAAGGGGGATTGGCTCCGATAGCTCATTAAGCTTGGCATTCCAACGCTTATAGAATTCTGTAATTGACTCATCAGCCTTCTGGATGGTCCCCACTAAATCATCCCGGGTGGTACGCCATTCTAAATTGCCTCTATACTTCTCCAAAAAGGTCTCCGTAATCTGGCTCCAGGTGGAGCGGCATTCTTGTTTCAAAGCCAAAAACCATGTGAGCGCTGGTCCTTTCAAAGTCAGGTAAAAGTGGGATGCCATGAACTCGGGCATGCAGCCCATCGCTCCCATTGTCATAACATAAGTATCCACATGAGTTTTCGGACAAGCAGTACCGTCGAAGTCCATCTTGGGCATTTTGAACTTGTGAGGCAAAGGCGTCACCTGAGCTGGGTCCACAACCTTGAGACCACTAGAACCCACAGTCAATTTGTCGATCCGTCAGTTGCATCTCGCTTCAATAAGGTCAGCATTTCCGGAGTTAAACCTGGAATCTGGGGGATAGTCAGAGCCACTGTTGAAGATGGCACTGGGAACTCCGAAGTAGATCTAATGGGCAGAGCGGCCGATGGGAGACCGAAGGTACTAGGGATACTGATGTTACTATCCAACAAGCTAACAGAGCTGGGAATCCTATTCCCGTACATATCATAGCCATTAAACTGCACACTGGGATTCTGGGGATTGAACTGCGTTGACTGACTTCCAAATTGACCAAGAGTAGAAAACCCCGTACTGATGCATGGAGCTGAGTATGGAGTGGAACCATATAAATGCTGAGTAAGGGGAGAACACACTGCAGGCTGAGGAAAACTGCCTTGGGTCTGAGACTGCTGATACCTTGGAATATTGTCTCTACAAATCTGATTCCCTGAAAGACGGTATTGACCATTCTGCTGCACATTTGACTGACCACCCTGAAAACTGTCGGGGTACACTCTGAACTGGGGTTGGGGATAACATGCTTGAAACTGAGATCCATACTGAAACTGTGGCATCGGGACATTGGGAGTTGGGGAGGCAGTGAGATCGAAGAAATTTGATGTTTGGCCGCTATTCTTGCTAACACTCTGCTGAATAACTTGGTTATAACCTTGAGAGGATGGGGGAACGAACCTTCCTTGGTCACTCACAAACATTCCCGGAGATGACACTTGATCGGGGCGTGGGGCATAGCTTACAGGAGGAGGCATCGCCTTGTAGCTAGGCTGAGTAGGCTGGGTAGGAGAAGTGGATCCAATCTCGTTATTGCCTTCTTCCATAATCTCCTCATAAGAACCATCTTCTCTACGGAGCATTGCTATTCCCCGGGCCCTCATGGCCTCAACAAAGCGGTTATGAGCTTCTTCTTCTTGGATTTTGGCATTCTGAGCTAACAGGTGGGCCTCACGCTCCCTGGCCAAGGCGGCTTCCAAATTTATCCTCAACTCATCTGTAGACAGATCATTCAAGCTTGGTTGACTCAACGGACCCGAACCTCCAGCAGACTGAGCGGCAAACACATCTCCATTTCCTGCCATGCTTGATTCTGCACTGACTAAAGCTTCAGAAATTGCTTGAACTTCTTTGACAACCCGAACCAAATGAGCTCCCGGTACAGATGATCGACTCCAACTCGCCGTAGCTGCAGGGGTATATACGGGTTTATAAGGTAGGGAAAGAAGAGGAAATACGGGAGAGGGAGAAGAAAAAGGAGCGAACAGACTCGTGCAAACAATTTATTTATCTTCAAGTATAAATCGGTGGTTTAAATCCTATGAACGGTTGGGAAAGGCTAACCCTTTATTTATGCACACTATACCTTGGGGAAACCTAGGGACGCAACGTTCAAATTACACTAAATGCTTTGCATTTGAAATTGATAATAAGTAATGATACCTAAACAAGACCTAACACGATGTGGGACGGACGAGTGATCCCAATTTCTGGAGAAATTTGGGCAGCATAACGGGTATTCTCGGAGAAATTCCAAGAAAAATCCGGCATGACCTCTCATCGGTGCATGGTGACAATGTGGCATGATCTCTCGTTTAGGACATGCCACGAGAGTGACATGTCCTCACGTGAAACCATGTTGCATTGGCAACATGCCCACAAGGTGCGAGGTTTTGGGGGGAAGGTATAAGGACTTATTGGGAATTTCAAAAACAAATTCATTATATTGTAATTAAAACGTTGTATCAAAACCAACCGTGGGAAAAGTTTAAGTGTGGCGCCACCTATGATGCGCAAGGGGGGGTAGGTTTGATCTTAGGCGCTCAAGCGTAAGTGAAATACATCACCGTCTGCGATGCCGTCAATCGCACCCGAAGGTTCTAAAATCTATGTGATGTAGTGTGCGGATGACTATCTTCCTTTATTTATGAAAATGATTTTTTATTTTTTATTTTTTTTATTTTATTTTGAAAAGGGGAAGAAAGGGAAACTACACACACACCCCACAGAGTACAATAAGCAAATAACCAATAAATTGATCACGGGGACTGGCCATAATCACCAACTGCACCAAGAAAACCAAATCCTGCAAACTGGCCACTTCTGTCGCGTGACACAGGGCAGCAAATGCAAGTTCTGTCGCGTGACAGAAGGGTCCAATTCCTGCACTCAAGATCACACCAGAAACACCTCGAAGCTTAATGGCATAACTCAGCCCCAAACAAATAAACAACAAAGCAGGAATCAAGGACAATCAAACAAAGCACATAAGATGCAATCAATACACATAATGTCACAAACAAAGCACATACGAGTGAATGAATTGAACATTGAACATATACGAAAGTTTGACCCACTTTTTGAAAAAAAAGTTTCAAATGTCCCCAGCGGAGTCGCCACTGAATGTGCGCTCGCCCGAAATGATTTTATTGTAAAGGAGTAGCCACGCCGTTTTTAGAGGAAACATTGAAAACCTTTTAAAGTGAGAAAATGGGTTCGGGGGTCAGGTTACGTGTTGGGAAGAACCGAGAGTTCACCTAACACGCCTCGTCCGTAGACGAGTCTTTCTAACATTCAACATTCAATTCATTCAAATGTGTGTGCAAGTGTGTGAGATGAGATATGTATAGGATGCATAGAAGTGCTTTGTTTTATTGCTTCAAAGAAAAGAAAAAACAACTTGTAAGCCATTGACGATGGGAGGCCACATCCCATATTACAAAAAGGATGAACAAAACATACAACTAAAACAAACCTGCTGCAGAGGCTTGTTGTGTCGCGTGACACAGGACTTGAGGAGTCACTTGTGTCCCGTGACACTACAAATCACTTTGCAGAGATTTTACATTATTAAACACTAAGAAAATAGATCTATCTAATCACTTCAAATGAATGTGGATATGGAAGATCCACACCCTAACTTGAGTGATAAAGGGGATGGGGAATAAACTTACAACTGAAATATAATCCTCTGCAGATGGGTCACTTGTGTCGCGTGACACAGGACTTGACAAGTCACTTGTGTCGCGTGACACATGTTTACCATCAGCAGGAATCTCACAATTCAAAACCAGAAACTAACAGGGATCGATTCAGATCTACCAAGTATACCAAATCAACTTGGATTAACACATATTAGCAACGAATTACCCAAGGGAGCATGGATATGGGAGATCCATACTCCCTTGACCACCAAGCAACCAAGGGAGGTCAAATCACAACACAAATATGCAATTAAACCAAGTAAATCCAATTAAACAGAGATATGGCAGTTGCCACTTGATAATCTAAAGCAGATGGAGCTTGATTAACAAGTGGAGGAAGAACAATTGCAAATAAACAAGTAAATGAGGGAGAAAAGGGTGGATAAATGCGTTACCCTTGTAGTCCTCTACTTCTACACCAAGTTAGGTGTAGGAGTCTTCAATTCAGCTGCTAGGGGATGTGGTTGAACACCAATTGACTGCTTCTCTTCAGATCTTCAAGGTGATGTGGGTTGTATGAAGGTGGGTGTATGATTTGGGTGAGGAAGAGATGAAATTGGAGGGGTTTGGTGTGGTTTGAGGAGAGAGAGTGGTTTCTGTCATCAATTGGGCAGAGTAACTTTAGGATATTGAAAAAGGATCCTGATATGAGAGGGGGAGGGTCCACTTTATAGGCTGCATGGAGTGGGTCACTTGTGTCGCACGGCCTCTCGCTTCGCTTTTCCGTGGCACATTGTGTCGCACGACCTGTCCAGCCATGTAACCGTTTTTGGCGTTAACAATTGATTCTGGAACCTTCTGTGATAATTCCCAATAGGTCCAAATCTGATAATTCCTTGTAGGTCCTTTTATGTGGAAAAATTACTCGCAAGTACTTCCTTCATAAGAATTTTAAGAAAAGTTTCCGGAAGACTTGGAATTGACCGGGAATTTACCAAAACGCCCCTAGTGCAATTTTATTACATTAAAAAGCACTTTTAAAGGGTCGCGAATTGGATTGGCGTACTCACACTTTTTTGTCCAAAGCACCTAATCTTTTCTCTTCATCAGACTACTCAGCTTTTGGCTTTTGGATCTTTGGAAATTCAGCACTTGTGGTTGGATTTGTATTGGCGTTCATTGGAACGAACGGGCCATTTGTTACTGTAAGTACCCCAATCTGGATCACCCCATTTCAAGCACACGGGAAGCACCGCAGACTCATCAACGCAGTCTCGACGACCTCTGGCACTCAAAACCCTCTCAAAACCCCCAGCCAAACCAAGGGAGGAGCCTTTCTGGGATAAAAAGGGACAAAAGGACCTTTTGGGAATTTTCAGGAAATTGGAAAAGCAATAATGGTCCGTACGGACCTCTTTGCTTTAATAATTACTGAATCCCCTTAAAGTCCACAATATTCCCTCAAATCCCGGAAGTAATCATCACTCCCATACATGGTTGGTCCGTACGGACCTTATTGCAGCCTAGTTGGTCCGTACGGACCTTATTGCAAGGGGACACCATAATTACAGAATATTCACCATCATCACATATTCCCTCAAATCGAGGAAAACCAAGATTCTGGTTTACCTAGAAGGTCCGTACGGACCTTCTTGCACGAAAATTTTTACTATAAATAGAGGGCTCCCCCTCCTCATTTTGACACACCTCCCTCTTCTCTCTTCCTCCCTTAGCCTTCTGGCTCCCCTCTAAGTCCTCTCGAGGCACTCCCGGCCCCTTTCGGATCCTTTCGAGGCCTTCCGAGCCCCCTCGTGGTGCTCCGAAGCCTCCCCGAGCACTCCCGCGACGCTCCTGCGCTGCCCCGAGGCACTCTCGAGGTACTCTGAGGCCCCTCGTGGTACTCCGAGGCCTTGTCTGGTCTTTCCCGAGGCGTCCCGGCTCTTTTCGAGTCAAACCGGCGATCCCAAACCACGCCGAAACTCTGCCCGAGTGACTCCTGCCACCCCGAAGCACGCCGAACCTCTGCCCGAGTGATCCCTGCGATCCCCACGCACGCCGAACCTCTGCCCGCACGCAGCCTGCAACATCAACTCACGCCGAAACTCTGTCCGCAGACAACCGGCCCCTCCCGAAGCAATCCCGGTCCGTGCCGGAACATCATTCCATCCTCAAACACTATTCCCCAGCGGAAGACAGACACGAACCAACATTGGTAAGGCTTCCTTCCTACACTATTTCAATACATTTCAATACATAGTGTACAATGTAGACATCCGACATAGCATGCATTTTTAAAAAAGCACACACACACACACACAACAGTTAAAGAATATTAGGGGTATCCGAAAGACTCATTTTTACGAGGCGACTCGGGTGAGCTCTAAGATTCTAATATTCTCTTCCCGAGGAGTCATCTGACCTCCGAACTCAAAATCTCATCACACAAAAACAGTTTATTATTATTTTTAAACTGATGCCCTTTTTCAATGTTTTGGGCTTAATAATAAAAACGGCGTGGCGACTCTACAATGCAAAACACGGCGAGACACCTCCAACATTCACGCAAAACGCCGAGACGGAATAGAGCCAGATGCCGGGGCGCGAACGCGCTGCCTCTCGGATCCGGGCGAACATTCCTCGATTCGGCGACGAAATGCGAGATGCGCGGGATGCTCCGGATCCCGGGTAATTTCAGTTGGCGACTCTGCTGGGGACTTTTTGTTTTAAAAACTTTTAAACAAAACAAAAGATTTTTAAAACGAGGATGAGGGTCAAACTTTTATTTTACCCCCTTCTTTAACTGTTGTGTGTGTGTGCACGTGCTTTACTTTTTATTTTACAAAAAAAAATAAAAATAAAAAAATGCATCAATATACATACGTGCATACATTTAAAATTCTTCAAAAACTTACGTTTTACTCGGAAAAAGAATTTTAGAGACCGCACACTACTCGCGCTTCTTTGCCTCGGTTACACCGCACACTACTCGCTCTTGCCTCGGTTACACGCACGCTACGCGCCTTCTGCCTCGGATACACTGCACACTACAACCCTTAACCGGAGTGGTCTCGGTTGCGATCCGTTTGTTCTTCCTAGGCCTCTCGGATGCGCACGGGATCATTCCAAACATCTCATCCTAGCCAAGCGTCAACCACACGTTTAAGTCTTGAGTCACACTCTGTCCCGGACTCGGTTGGTTTTTACCCGGTCCGTGTCATACGGCTGGATACACATACCATGCCGGCCATTTTTCGAGTCAAGGCTCGAACTCAAGATCCCTTGCGCGAGCAAAGCGATGAAAGGTCATGCTAAAATCTTGACACGATCTTGATTTCCGAAACTACACCCAGGACGATGTTCCGTCCGGATATACATCCATGCTCACATGACACCATGTCATCACACCTTTGATACGTCGGCCATGACAATATGACCCGGCCTAACGCCTAACGTCACGAGATCCCTTGCGCAAGCAAGGTAAAGAAAGGTCATGCCGAACTCTTGACTGATCTTGACTCGATGGCGGCTCGGTTCACTATTCACATGGCTAACGCATCAAAACAAACATGACAGGCTCGGTCCTTAGGTTCGATTTTCTTTTAGGCCGGTGGAAACCGCTTGCCCTATAGGACCCTCGCCCTGGCTGTCCACCCACAGGATGTCGAAATACGGGTGCAAAACGAGGGGCTTATAGCCGCACGAGATGGTCTCCACGACCCGGGATCTAGCATAGTTGCGAAAAAGAAGAGCAATCTTTTCCAACCTACCTAGGACTCTGAGAAAACATGTTTTAAGTAAATTAAAACAACAAAAAAAAATAAAAGAAACGGAAACCGCATGCCACGTGAGCTTTTCCCCTTTTATCCCGTGAGGCCATTCTTGTGTCTAAACCTTGCCCGTCACCCCCTCCGGCAAAGCAGTGATCGAGAGTACGGGGAACCCATCTCCCCGTGTCAAAGCCGCAAGGTCCAACTTCCTTCCTAGCTCTGTCACCAGGACAGTCCGTTAATTCCCCATGGCCAAGTCAGTGGATAACAACGATGAGAATGGGACCTTACCCCCGAGAAATTTCCCAACATTGGAAGAAGTTTGGCAGGTCCTCATGGCTATTGAGAAACGCCAAGGTGAACAACAAGCCTGGATCGAAGATGCTATGCACCATTTCGGGACATTAGCCACCCAACTACCTAGGGCTTCCAAAGCCGTGGCCCTCCTGCCGGTTTCTAACGCCTCTCATTGTTTCCCAGTCAACCTGTTACCCTCGTACGAGCCATGCGATTATGACATAAGGCCACGGGACCCTCAGGAAAGCTCGCCCATTCGGCATCCTGAGGTCCCGGTACCACCGCCGAACAACGAACACATCTGGTGGGACGCCTGCCGATTGCGGTGCTTGTCCGGAAATGGAATTCCATGATGAAATGAACGAGGACCGTCCTCGAAGAAAGAAGAAGCCATCTTCTCAACAAAAACTGAAAAAGAGGTATGAATCCGGTGATCCCACAGTCGGAACCCTTGGAGAACCCTCAGGAAAGTTTGACTACTATGTCATCTACTCCAGCAAGTCTAGCTCTGCACAAGGCCATGGCAACGTCTGCTCTATGATCAGCTGGGACGAGCTCCGCACCGCCACCGAAGGCCCGAAGGTCCAGATAATCCAACCCCTTTGTCTTGGGAAGATCTCAAAGCCACTATTGATGCTTGATAAAAGCCATGACGGTGAACGAATTGAAATGCGCGATCGGCCTTACGCCAATCGGGGTCCTCCCACTACGAAATAGGAGAGACAAGCAAAACCATAAGTCCAGAAGTGAACGTTCGACACGCTCCGGTCAAATCCAGTGAATCCTCCACGGGCGGACAAAAGGCCGGCCATACACAGAGCCACGGGCGAAAAGGGGCCCTACGCCAAAGAAGGCTGAAACCTTGGACCCAAAGGCCGAGGATCCTGTCTTAACACGGCTCAAGCGCACTCGGGCTAACATCTCGCTCTGGACCTTACTCACTTCATCTTACCCGCACAAGCTCAAGTTGGAAGAAAGCACGGCGAGACCATGGTTCCCATCACGCGTGACACCTGATGAAGCGGTTCGAGATGATTGGCAACGTTAATTACGGCAATATCATCACTTTCACGTAGCTCGACCTTCCAAAATTTGGGGCGACCACAATGAGCCTCTCTACATAATCCCAACCGGACGAGCGTCGTCTCCACGGGTTTTGGTAGATGGGGTTCATCCATGAACGTCCTGCCATCCAAAATGATGGATGCGCTAGGGATTAAAGCGGCGATCTAAAGCCCTCAACTCGGGCAATCAAGGCATACGACTCAACGTCCCGCCCCGAGTCTTGGGAATAGCCACTTTGAACCTATGGTTCGGAAAAAATGGTCTGACGGATTTCCAAGTCATCGACATCCCGATCACATTCACTGCCATTTTGGGACGCCCTTAGCTACACCCGAGATCAATGGGGTGGCATCCACTCTCCATCGGTGCGTAAAGTTCGTCCAAGGAACAGATCTAACCATCATCTACGGTGATAGTGTAGTCACCGAAAGGGCCAGACACAAACGGCGTCCCGGTCTTAGAGATCAAACACGACGATGATGGCATGATGCTAACGGTGGTTCACCATCGAAAGCCCAAAGGCCCGGGTATGCCACATAGACACTGCCTTTGACTTGGGACAAGATCCCTCCCCGATGAAAATGATGAAGCACATGAACTACATCCGGGGCTCGGTTTGGGAAAACGCCATCGGGGTACCCAACAAATCATCCATATCAAAGAACAGAATACCCTCCATGGCTTGGGATACTTTCCTACTCCCGAACACATTGCGGAGGACAAGCGAGCTGCACAAAAACGCTCCGCAGATAGCAAAAGAGGCTTGCACGCAATCTCCGATCTTCGTCACTTACGGCTTCGACATGACCAAGTACTTCACAAAGAAGGCCGGCAACTTGGAAGAAGATCCGAGAAAGGGAACAGAGCGATCAACGCCAAACAAAGCCGGCCGACAACCATGGACAAGCTCCGGCGAGAACTGGCAAGATTCGGAGGCCTCAAGCCAAATCCCGTCCGAAGAGCATTTCTCGACACACCGCCTCTACCGGATCCATGACCACCACTATTCACAACAAATTTTGGTTCGGGAAAACCCCCTCTTTGGCGTAAGAACTCGAAAAACTCTCTGTCAACACTCCTGCCTTCAACAAGCGGGACGAGTGCATTCGAGCTAGTAATGCCCAAGACAAAGCAAAGACTCATGAGACGATGCTTGGGACGAGCCATGCCACCTGCTCTTCAATGAAGAAATCGAGATGCCAGATCTGATCGATTTTGTGATAACTCTGTGATAGCAATGATTGGGAATGGTGACATAAAGCCCTTCAAGCCCCATCTCCTATCAAGCTCATTGCCACTCCATAACTGGGCCACCTTCTCCGGACCCACTGCCAGCAAAAAGGACATGATCGAACAACTTGGTCTGACCCCTCGAGTCCTAGAGTCTAGTGTCAAAACTCATCCTGAGTCCATTATCTTTGAATTTGAGTCTATCGAGTCATCTGATGGCCTCACGCCAGAAGATTACGAACTCATTGCCAATAATGTATTCCCGTATGCTCTTAATGAATGCTTCGATCTTTCCGAGTATCCTCTCATTGCATCTTTAACAACTGATAAATTAACTAATCAAAACAGTTAATAACAATTCAAAAGGCAAACACATTAATTGAATAAATGCATCAAGCAAACGTTTAAGCATGTTGTCAAACGAGAGAAAAACCGGGCCCAAGCTGCCAAGGAGGTTTTAATCACAACGATTTGCAAGATTGCTGAAGAGCCAAAGAGACGCAAGTCCGACGCTATTTCCAGCACAAACCAGATCTTCCAATACCTCAAGAACGGGGAAATCACCTTCATGAACAAGGAAGGCCCACACACAGAAGGGGTCAAAACCAAGAGCATCATGGCCCTAAAACGCCTCGCCTCTCACTTCGTCATCCTCGGGGACATGCTATACAAGAAACGCTACCATGGACCACTCCTACGCTGCATCAGCCAGGAAGAAGCAAACAAGTTCATGAACGAAGTCCACAATGGGGCTTGCGGTCCCCACATGAACGCCAGAGCCCTGATGCAAATCATTCTCAGGATGGGCTACTACTGGATCTCCATGGAGGCAGATTGCATCCACTTTGTCCGAAGCTGCGACAAGTGTCAACGGTTCTCCAACCTCACACCGCCGCCCCACGACCTCTACCGCATGACTACACCCCTGGCCATTTGCCACTTGGGAATTGACGTCATCGGGAAAATCGCTCCGCCAGCAAAGAACGGTCACGAGTTCATCTTAGTAGCCATCGACTACTTCACCAAATGGGTCGAAGCCAAGTCCTACAAGGTACTCACCTCCAAGAAGGTCGCGCATTTCCTCAAGGAAAACATCATCTCGCCGATACGGCATCCCAAATGAGGTCATATCGGACAATGGCTCACACTTCGAGGGGGAATTCGACAGGCTGGCTGAATTCAAGATCACACGCCACAAATCTTCTCCTACCGGCCACAAACAAACGGCGCCGTGGAAGCGGCAAACAAAACCCTCGAACGGATCATCAGAAAAATGACCACCCGAGGACGAGATTGGCCCGAGAAGTGCACCTTGCACTTTGGGGCTACCGCACATCGATCGAAACGACCACGGGAGAAACCCCATTCGCCCGACATACGGGATGGAAGCAGTCCTTCCCATCGAACCGGAAATTTCCCTCACTCGAGTCTTCTTTGGAAAATGACATCAACGAAGTCGAATGGATCCGAAGCCGACATGACGAATTGGCTCTTCTAGACGAGCGACGACTAAAGGCCATGGAACACGTCCGAGCCTATCAAAGCAGGATGGCTAGAGCTTTCGACAAGAAAGTCAAGTCCCGAGACATCAGGGAAGGCGACCTTGTACTCAAAGAAAAGCCTCCCACTCGAACCAACCCACTGGGAAAATAGGAACCCACATGGATCGGTCCTTTCGTGGTTCAAAAGATCTTCTCCGGAGGTGCCATGAAGGCGAGCGGACCTAGACGGCAATCCCTTCATGAATCCGGTCAACGGAAGCAAACTTCGCAGATACTTCACCTGAAGAAGAACAACTGTGCATCTCTTGGCACTCCATGTAGTGTCGAACTACGCAGACCTGAGCCCTCTAGTCCGGGGGAACGTAGGCAACCTTAATTGGTCCGGTCTAAAAATACACAAAAAAGTCAAAAGTTTGAATGTCAATCAAGACCTCCATCAAGCTACGCACTTTTCAAGAACACGCCCCAACGTCACCTTGACCAAGTCAAACGACGGCGGCAACATCAAAAGACATCCAAAGGTCACTCAGCATCAAACGACTGTCTCAGGTCTGCTTCCAAGCCAGGGGATTATCTTCGCTTTCACGCGCTTCAAAAAAAAAAAAAAGAGAGAGCTCGATCAAGGGCTCACAAAAAAAAAACAAAAGAAGCTCAAGCAGAAGCTGCGAAATTGAGGTCAAGAGCCCGACGCCAACAAAGGGCAAGGAAGCTACGGAAATGACCGTCAAAAATGACTTGTCAGGGGATCATTCAACCTCTCAGCCAAGCACAAAGCCTAAGCAAAGGGGATTGCCGTCATGGCCCAGGCCGCTTCAGTCCGCAAATGCAACAGAAAAGTTCAAAAATGGACGCCGACAAGGTGCACAAAAGAAACAAAGGCAAACAAGAGATCTTGCGTCTCGACAAAGCTTTAAAAGTAAATCACAAATCACTAACGGTTACAACATTTCTTGATGAGTTCAAGCACGGTCTACTCTTAAGTTCACAACATGCTAAAAGACAGCTTAATACATTTGACAAATAATGTGTTTACAATGCAATGAATGGATACCTAGGAGGTCATTCCGCGCCATCTGCGCTTGTCGCCTCGGCATTCTTCCCTTTCTTCCCTCGTCCCCGGCGAGTCTTATTTCGCTCAACGCGAACCAACTCTGCGTCTCTCAGTCCGAGATCAGGGGTCCTCCAGTAGTCAAACAATCCGGCGGCTCTCAGGGCTTCATTCGCCCGTGCTTCGGCTCGGATCTCCTCCTGCGAGTCTGTAAAAGAGGACCTCTCCCTGTCAGTCGGTCAACTCTAGTCTCGTAGTCAAACAAAGTGTCTCCCGTCACATCCTGAGGGTCAGACCAGGCTTCGGCACTCTTAAGGCAATAGCTACTACGGCAACCGGGTCCCAGAATCGCTACACGCCTGCTCTCCAAAGCCACTTGGGATCGCCTTGACATGTTGCTCATACCGGGCCAAGTGCGAGTCGTCAATACGACACTCTCCCGACGTCTAAGGAGCACCACGGGAGGGAAAGCGGAATACTTCCATACCCTCGAAAATACAAGAAAGCACTGGAGCGCCATACAAAGAGGAACTATCTCCGCAGCAGCAAGCTCATCCCGGCCCAACAAAGGCTCTGCTTCATCCCAAACCGCCGGAAACAAGCGACGGAATATAGAAGGAGGACCAAGACAAACCTGGAACTCGACGACACGGGACCCTCCCTAAAAGACCCTCCTAGTCTCAATTCCCCGGTTCGGAACCCGCGGCGGATCGATGCGTACCAAGTTGTGCCATCCATCTCTCCCGAGGCGGACTGATCCATATCCAACACAAGAGGTCGGCGAGCAAATGACCACGGACTAAACGACATCGGAGCCTCGGGCATGGCCTCGAAGTCTCTCTCGCGGCCACAAGGTGAGCAAAGCGGGGCTTCCCCTCTCATGAAACGATCCCCGGTCGCGGACGGTCGATACCATGAAGAGTCTCCCCCGGCACCAACGGGACAATATCCTCTCCAGCTTCTGCGGTGCCCAACCACATCTAGCAAAGCACCATCGCAAATGCCAAGGGAGGCGACCAGGGAAAAGCGTCGCCATCACGCACAAGGCAAATGCATCCCAAGAGACGTCACTGCTCATCATCAACCATGAATCGCTCAGGCGGCTCGAAATGTCAATATGACCCGAATCAAGGATCATGCCTGCACTTCTTCCAACGAAGTACGAAGAAAGCACCGCAAGCTTCACGCTCACAAAGAAGCCACCAATCAAAGGAAGCGAGATGGCCTCCACCTCAGGTCCCCCATCAAAGCCCGAAAATCCTCAAAAGTGGGCACCATTTCATTGTAGGAGAAACAAGACACATGCCTCCTAACATCCCGAACTTCGGCGGCCCGCAACAAATCCCAATCGAACCACTCCTTAAAAGACCAAATCGAGCAAAGACGAAACCTTACCTCGAAAGCCCGTCTCTGATGCCTCATACGGCGCCGCATCCACGTTTTCAGCTGCTCAAGGAAGTGTGCTTGCTTCTCCTTCGAAAGCCTCGGCAAAATTCTAGGGACGTACGAAGAATCCATGGCAAAAATGGAGGTTCCTAGAGAAAATGGGGAAGAAAGCTCGAAAATGGCTGCAAATGGGGAAATGGGGAAGAACGGTTAATCGGAAAGCATTTATCTCCTTCCCAAAAGCAAGGTTGGTCCGTACGGACCTCTTTGCATGCTAAGTATGTCCGTACGGACCTCCTTGCAATCATGACCCATTTCCCCAGCAAACGGTACAACAACCACTGTCCTCAGCAGGATCTTGCTCCAAACTGCCCAAACACTGGCCAAAACCATTTCAGGCAAACATACACTACCCACAAACGCACCCTCAGCTCACGTGGCATGCACAAAAATAAAATAAATAATAGCAACAATTTCTAGGACAATTTCCGGGAATCACAAAAAAAGACATTACATCTTAAAATAGAATACTTTTGCCATGCAAATACAAGTCTTTTATTACAGGTACCCATAAATGTCTGTTGCTAAACAAAAAAAAAGAGAAAATATGGAAAGTGGGAAATCAAATGAATACTAATCAGACTCCTCAGCATCATCATCCTCGCCAAGGTCCTCCAGAGAGAAGTCGGGCATCCCGGTGAACTCGCCCGTCACGTCCTCGTCGAGTGCAGAGCCCGCCGGAGGCCGCCACTCAAAGTAATCCGAAGGATCAAATCCGACGAAAGGATCAAAGAAAGAAGGCTACGAGGATCCCTCACCTGTGCGTCTGCGGAGGGAAGAAGCGATAAAAGGGCCGCCGCCTCGGGGCTCCGAAGACGTCCGGCATCCATGCTATGCCGCCCCGCGAAGGTCCCTCTGCCGTGGCTCGGCTCGACTCTCGGTGGAGGAACATCTACAGAATGCCTCGAAGGCATCGGCGTGTACGCCGGCACGCGTCGCGAAGACCGGCAAGACATCTTCGACGCCATCTTCTTCGCGAAGGACCTCATCGCCACATAACGGCGAGTCAGCATATCATAGGCTCTCCCGGGACTCACAAGCAAGCCCAAGGAAACGCTTCAAGGCAATACAGTTATACTCAACAACAAAAAGAGAAAAATACAGAAAGGATGCCAAGATGGAAAAGAGTAAGCATACTCACCGATCTATCAGGATCCACTCGGTATGCAGCAGGAGCCTGCTCAGGGACGGGTACAGACACCCTCCTCCTTGATCCGTCCCCACGGACATACGTGAAATCCGGCCCCGGCATCGGAACCTCTGGGGGAACCTGCGGACCAGCCTCCCTCTCCCTCGCCAATACCTGCGGCGTCCTCAACTTTCTCCTCACGAAGGCCCCATACTCCTCTCCATACAAAATAAACTCCTCGGCACCCACACCGCCAAGGTACCTCTCAAAGTCCAACACATCCATATCCCGGGAATCAAGCATCCCAAAAGGAGGGTCCCTCGGAGCCACGGGAAGCACACCCGGGCCATGCCGAAGACCCGCTCTCCCGGATACATGACATCACAAGTCAAGCCCCGCAAAGATCTTCCGCCGCAGTCACCTCAGAACCCCTCGAACTCATCGCCGCCTCATACCGAGCCCACGGAAACAAAACAAACCCCTCCGGCTACCTCTCTCCAGACGCTCCGCACATCCCCGTAGGCGATGGTGAGCTTCCCTCTCGCCGGGTCCTCCTCTTCCTCGCCGAGCGGGCCCAAATTTCAACATAGCGGGATACGCCGCTACGGCCCCAGGATCTCTATCCCACGGGAAGCCTTGGAAGATCTCGTAGAACCACACTGTGACAAAACAGAAAAGGCTCGGTGCAAAAAGAAAACGGAGAAACGACAAGTTGCTAAATCAAAAACAAGAATAAACTCATACCTCCAAAGCAAAGTCAAAACAAAGCGAGAAGGCCACACCCCGCTAAACCGGTCCAAGGAGAAGTAGAGCTCGGCCAGCCCGCCTCGCCCCAAGCGATATCACAAACTCTCTCAGATCAATCAAGCTCTCCAATGAGCAAAAGGAGCCGTTAGCCGCGTGGTTCGAGAATAAAGTCTCGGAAAGTGCAAACCACAAAAAGGAGCGCGCAGCCGCGCGTCACCCGGCCGGTACTCGAACATAGGCCCCAATGCCGGACGTAATCCTCGGCTCCACATGGCTATATAGCATGCCTGTGCCCTGCGAGGACGAGGCTCAAAGCCCAAGGCTCGGCCAACACATCATCAACTATCATATCTCTCCACCGCACCGGCCCTCCTTCAAGGAAAGCCCTAATCGCTAAGCAAAGTCGGTAGGGCATCACCGTCACCTCTCCCGGCTCGGATGGAAGGTGTGGGTAGTATCCCACCGGTACTCGAGAAAGGCCAAGGAAGATGCTCTTGTTCTTCCTCGTGTCGAGACCCCACGGGTTCTCTACGAACACACCCGGGCCGAAGCGTAGACCCGGCCTCCTGGGACTCGGCCTACCATCCACAGAAATATCAGGCATCCGCTGCCACAACTCAACAACAGCCTCGAGCGATCCCCGAGTCTTCATCTTCTTGGCCTTCCCAGCCATGAGCCCCTCATCCTGCAGGTAAACACTGCAAAGGTACGTCATTCGCAGTACTTAATGCAAAAGAAAATCAAAGCACATATATCCCGTCACGAAACACGACACATATTGCACATACTTTTTACATGCAACTCAAAACATGACATGCATTATACATAATTTTTTCCATGCAGTCCGTCACAAAACACGGCACACACTGTACAGATTTTCTCAATAGAGGGATCAAGCACTACACGACACATTTTCAAAAAGTCCGTCCCAACACGGCAAAACCACATATAACCCGTCACAAAAACACGACACATATTGCACATATTTTCCCCACAAAGTCCGTCACCCAAAAACATGGCACACACGGCATGACACATCTGCATAACAAAAATCCGTCCCTACACGGCACACACTTTCAGACAAAACCCGTCACGAAACACGGCACATGTCACATTTTTTCTACAAAATTTGTCCCTACATTGTACATACATAAATAGCATAAGGTACAAAACACCAAAACATGCATTTTCATAGAGAGGCACTTTATTTTCACAAATAAAAGCTAATCTACACATTTCTGCACAAAATGCACATATTCACAAAATTTACATGCTAATTTTCAACAATTCATCAAGAATTTCACAAAAAGCATGGCAAATAATGAAAACCCCAAAAATGCGAAAAACTAAAACCTAGTTCTAGCATTCAAAAAAATTCGAGCAGGGAATCGAAACGGAAAGGATTTCTTACCTCCCCGACGTTCCTAGAGCGACGATTGTGCACCTCCAGATTCGGATACAATACATCCGGGTTCTTCGAAGATGGAACAAACGAGATCCAATTTCTTTGGAGCTCCATCCGTTGCTCGACCACTTCTTGACTGCGTTGTCGACGATTCCTTCGAGATCCTTCCGCCATGGCAAGCAATTCAAAGCAAAAATGGAGGATTTTGGTTAACAATGGAGGTTTTTCTCTCCCTCTCTCTCGGGTTCACGCACTGAAGAAGAAGGAATGGGGAAGGGCTCGGCTTTTTAACCCGGTCAAAATCTGGGAACTGTAAAAAATCAACTTGGTCCGTACGGACCTCTTTGCATCCCAGGTTGGTCCGTACGGACCTTCTTGCAAGGGAGGGCCAAATTACAATCCTGCCCTTATAATCTTTGCCCCTGGCTGTCCTAAGGCCTTTTTCAGCAAGTCTAAGTGCAGAATGGTCCCTAACCCTTCAATTCAACCACCGGCCGTCAGCGTAAGCCTGGTTCTCGCCCACTCAATGGCAATTCAACCACCGGCCGTCAGCGTAAGCCCGATCCTCGCCCACTCAACGGCAATTCAACCACCGGCCGTCAGTGTAAGACCGGTCCTCGCCCACTCAACGGCAATTCAACCACCGGCCGTCAGCGTAAGCCCGGTCCTCGCCCACTCAACGGCAATTCAACCACCGGCCGTCAGTGTAAGACCGGTCCTCGCCCACTCAACGGCAATTCAACCACCGGCCGTCAGTGTAAGACCGGTCCTCGCCCACTCAACGGCAATTCAACCACCGGCCGTCAGCGTAAGCCCGGACCTCGCCCACTCAACGGCAATTCAAGAACCGGCCGTCAGTGTAAGACCGGTCCTCGCCCACTCAACGGCAATTCAACCACCGGCCGTCAGCGTAAGCCCGGTCCTCGCCCACTCAACGACAATTCAACCACCGGCCGTCAGCGTAAGCCCGGACCTCGCCCACTCAACGGCAATTCAACCACCGGCCGTCAGCGTAAGACCGGACTCCGCCCACTCAACGGCAAAACAAGCACAAGAAGGAGCCAGCACCTCCCAGCACAAATATCAAGGCACGAGACGCCTCCAAAACGCTCAACGGCAACTCAAGCACCGGCCCTCAAAACAGGTCCGAAGACACTTTCTCAGCAGAAAAAGCCCCTACAAGGTCACGCATCCCCAGCAAATGAACACCGACCATCAAAGTAAGCCCGAGCTCCTTCCCCAGCAAGTCAAGAAGGGAATCCTTGCAAGCCCCTACAAGGCCACGATAATCCCCAACGGATGAACATCGGCAGTCATCGCAAGTCCAACCTCCTCCCCAGCAGGCAAAGCGCAAGCCAATCACGCCTCTCACAATCAAAGCACCAGGCTCATACTCCTGAACCAAACCGCAGCCAGAAGACGATTCAAAGTCCTCACGCATGGCACCAACCGCAGCCAGAAGACGATTCAAAGTCCTCACGCATGGCACCAACCGCAGCCAGAAGACGATTCAAAGTCCTCACGCATGGCACCAACCGCAGCCAGAAGACGATTCAAAGTCCTCACGCATGGCACCAACCGCAGCCAGAAGACGATTCAAAGTCCTCACGCATGGCACCAACCGCAGCCAGAAGACGATTCAAAGTCCTCATGCATGGCGCAACCGCAATCAGAAGACGATTCAAGTCCTCATACAATCCCCAACCCGAAAGGCTTTAAACCACTCGGTCCGGAAGACTGTATAAATCAGCCAAACTACTATCTCCAGCCCGGAAGGCTTTAAACCACTCAGTCCGGGAGACTGTATAAATCAGCCAAACTACTATCTCCAGCCCGGAAGGCTTTAAACCACTCAGTCCGGGAGACTGTATAAATCAGCCAAACTACTATCTCCAGCCTGGAAGGCTTTAAACCACTCGGTCCGGAAGACCGTATAAACCTCCCAAATCATTATTCCCGGCCCGGAAGGCCTTAAACCACCCGATTAGGAAAATCGTAAAATTTCCATCCCAGGACACCACCACGTCCTCACAATTGACCTCGGCGGTCACCACATCCTCACTATTGACCTCGGCGGTCACCACATATTAGGACACCACCCCGTCCTTATCACTGACCTCGGCGGTCACACGACACTTCAGGGCACCACCACGCCCACATACACTCACAATTTCGCGACCTCTGAACTACGACTGTGCTTGATTCCCGCCAGGGATACGTAGGAATCCTATCACAGTGGTCCACCATCGACCTATACCGTCACCCAGGACACCACCACGTCCTTACCACTGACCTCGGCGGTCACACAACACTTCAGGGCACCACCACGCCCGCATTCACAAATTCACCACCTCATCCACGCACATAGTTTCAGTCAGAGGACCTCTCCTTTACTCGTGCACTACAACACTCACCCCACACACGAACTACGACCAGGCTTGATTCCCGCCAGGGATACGTAGGAATCCTATCGCAGGGTCCAGCCTACTGACCTAAACGGTCACACAATAGGACACCACTACGTCCTCACACCGACCTCCCTGGCCACTTTATCTCCCAAAGACGCGATCCAGATTAGGACCCTTATCTTATCGGCGACCCCACTTCTTTCATAAGTGACGTCGTCGAGGGCTTCGTAAGTACCCCAATCTGGATCACCCCTTTCAAGCATACAGAAGCACCACAGACTCATCAACGCAGTCTCGACGACCTCGGGCACTCAAAACCCTCTCAAAACCCCCAGCCAAACCAAGGGAGGAGCCTTTCTGGGATAAAAAGGGACAAAAGGACCTTTTGGGAATTTTCAGGAAATTGGAAAAGCAATAATGGTCCGTACGGACCTCTTTGCTTTAATAATTACTGAATCTCCTTAAAGTCCACAATATTCCCTCAAATCCCGGAAGTAATCATCACTCCCATACATGGTTGGTCCGTACGGACCTTATTGCAAATTTAGTTGGTCCGTACGGACCTTATTGCAAGGGGACACCATAATTACAGAATATTCACCATCATCACATATTCCCTCAAATCGAGGAAAACCAAGATTCTGGTTTACCTAGAAGGTCCGTACGGACCTTCTTGCACGAAAATTTTTACTATAAATAGAGGGCTCCCCCTCCTCATTTTGACACACCTCCCTCTTCTCTCTTCCTCCCTTAGCCTTCTGGCTCCCCTCTAAGTCCTCTCGAGGCACTCCCGGCCCCTTTCGGATCCTTCCGAGGCCTTCCGAGCCCCCTCGTGGTGCTCCGAAGCCTCTCCGAGCGCTCCCGCGACGCTCCCGCGCTGCCCCGAGGCACTCTCGAGGTACTCTGAGGCCCCTCGTGGTACTCCGAGGCCTTGCCTGGTCTTTCCCGAGGCATCCCGGCTCTTTTCGAGTCAAACCGGCGATCCCAAACTATGCCGAAACTCTGCCCGAGTGACTCCTGCCACCCCGAAGCACGCCGAACCTCTGCCCGAGTGATCCCTGCGATCCCCACGCACGCCGAACCTCTGCCCGCACGCAGCCTGCAACATCAACTCACGTCGAAACTCTGTCCGCAGACAACCGGCCCCTCCCGAAGCAATCTCGGTCCGTACCGGAACATCATTCCATCCTCAAACACTATTCCCCAGCGGAAGACAGACACGAACCAACATTGGTAAGGCTTCCTTCCTACACTATTTCAATACATTTCAATACATAGTGTACAATGTAGACATCCGACATAGCATGCATTTTTAAAAAAGCACACACACACACACACAACAGTTAAAGAATATTAGGGGTATCCGAAAGACTCATTTTTACGAGGCGACTCGGGTGAGCTCTAAGATTCTAATATTCTCTTCCCGAGGAGTCATCTGACCTCCGAACTCAAAATCTCATCACACGAAAACAGTTTATTATTATTTTTAAACTGATGCCCTTTTTCAATGTTTTGGGCTTAATAATAAAAACGGCGTGGCGACTCTACAATGCAAAACACGGCGAGACACCTCCAACATTCACGCAAAAACGCCGAGACGGAATAGAGCCAGATGCCGGGGCGCGAACGCGCTGCCTCTCGGATCCGGGCGAACATTCCTCGATTCGGCGACGAAATGCGAGATGCGCGGGATGCTCCGGATCCCGGGTAATTTCAGTTACGCACTCCACCAGCATTTCATCGATGGTTTCCAAATGTATCAACATTCGTACTTTCCAGATATCGAACTAGTCTTCGACCAACATGGGAATGTGTGAATAGTTAACCGTTGTCATGGTTTTAGAATTTGCCATTGCGAATCGGTACACAAGCTGTTAAGCTTGAAAAACAGTGGTTTTATAAATGTATTTTCTCTAATACCACTTGTTGGTCCCAAATGTGGCAAAAAGGGTGAAAAATAGCTAGAGGGGGGGGGGTGAATAGCTGTTACAAATTTTTCGCCCTCTTTTGAAAACTGAACCTCTTTCTTACAAAATCGCTTGCAGTCAATAAGAAACTGTAAGTAGAGTTGCAATATGCACATCGGAATATTTGAAGATACAAAGCGGTTTTGAGGTGCGGTTTTGATAAGCGGTTTTCAGTGCAGTTTATAAAACTGAAAAGTGAGGTTTTGACAAAGTTAACTCCAAACACAATTCACAATTATGGATAACTGTATATAAGATCAAACAGAGATAAAGATAAATAATTAGCAAGTAGAGTAAATAAAATGCAAAAATAAAGAACACAATATTTGGAGTGGTTCAATCGATAAACGATCTACGTTCACTATCAAGATGGTTAGTCTTGGATTTTCTAAGAGTTAGATTTTCTATTAGAGTATGAGAGATTACAAAGTACAAAGTACAATACTCAAATCTAAAATCAATTCTATGAAGATCAATCCTAGACTATAATCGGTGTTTCTCAAATGAATAATCTATGTGATTAAACAAGTGAGGTGTGTGTGTGTGTGTATACAAGATCAATGCTCTTTGAATCTAAGAGATGTAGAGCACAATGATTCTTGATGGTGTTTAAGGCTTGATTTCTGGGCTCGGAAATATTTCTTGAAGTAGGAAGATGAAGATTCAAAGGGCTGAATATTTTCTGGGCAGAGCTTCAACTACTTATGAACACACAACAAATTCAATTTTTCAAGAGATCTTCAAGTGTTGAAGATTAGGGATATTTATACCCAAGCACCAAGGAACTAGCCGTTGGATACAGCTGTTGTAAGGACTGTACTGGTGCTTTCTGATTGGTCCACAATATCCACTTTTGTCATTTGATACAGCAGTTGCAGGTAAAACTGATCAGACCTCAGCTGCAAATAAGGTGGTAAGGACATCTGTCACCTTTTCTAGATCCTTGCAGATCTTCTCTGACATTGAGTCACGTGACAAGATTTGGTGGTTGAATTTTGTCATTGCTGACGTGGATTCCAACAGTCATAAATAAGTGGTTCACTTCAAGTCTTCAATCATTGGATGCGGTCTGGTATGAATGCGGTTGAGATAATGCGGTTTCACCAGAGGAGGTTTAAATCAGTGCGGTCTCAAGATTGAACTGCACAGCAGATTGCTAGTGCGGTTTACTAATGCGGTTGCACTGAGTTTGTAAAGGGGCGGTTTCAGATAAAGGATTCCACAAATCAATTACTTGGAGCGAATTACTAGTGCGGTTTTGATGGAGCGGTCTGAAACCTTTGAACTGCAACCTCATATCCAATGAGTCTTGTGCCAGTCTTCAAGCCTAAATAAACCTATTCTATAAAATGGGCTTAGCTAAAAAATTGAAGTCTAAGCTTCATTACATAGGGTCCTAACGTCCTTAAAATAGAGATGAGGTTGTGATATCAATCAAATCTTAAGCTAATCTAGGAGGGTTAAAGTAAGCATACCCAACACTATTGAACCTTTTGAACTGATTCATTGTGATCTTTGGGGTGATTATAGAACGCATGCTTCTTGTGGGGCAAGGTATTTTTTAACTATCGTGGATGATTGTTCTCGTGTCGTATGGGTCTATTTGATGAGTACAAAAGACGATAGGCCGCGTCTTTTGAAAAATTATTTGGTCATGATAGAGCGACAATTTGAAAAAAAGGTTAAAGTAATACGAACTGATAATGAGACGGATTTCACTTGTCTAGATAAATACTTTGCGGAGAATGGGATTATACACCACACTACGTGCATACGCACATCCCAACAGAATAGAAGGGTAGAACGAAAACATAGGCACATCTTGAACGTAGCTCGGGCATTACGATTTCAAGCTATTTTACCAATTAAATTCTGATGGGGGAATGTGTTTTGTCTGCTGGCTACCTAATTAATAGGACTCTATCAAAGTTATTGTCTGAAAAACTCCCTATGAGATTTTCTTTGGTAAATTTCCCTCATATAAAAATATTCGTGTGTTTGGATCTTTGTGTTATGCTCATTTTTCCCGAAGAGACAATGATAAATTTGTAAGTCGTAGTAGGCGGTGTATTTTCTTGGGGTATCCGTTTGGCAAGAAATGATGGCTATTGTATGAACCGGATAATCACCAATATTTTGTGTCATGTGATGTAGTCTTTGATGAAAACAAGTTTCCTTTTGCCACAAATGTTGTATCACCCTCTCCAGCTGATCTTGCATGGGAACCAAACACATTGGTCAGTGATGATGACAACAGTGACAGTGGGCACGTTGACACATCCGATGCTTGAGCATCCGGCTACGGAAGTGCCTGACTCAACTTCTGACAATCCATTGTCGACTGAACAGGAAACTGAAGTTGAAATTTTGGGTCGAGGTCATCGTCATAATACACCTTCGACACGGTATAACTCTGATGAATATGAGTTGGGTTTTCCAAACACAAACGTTGTACAGGTTAGCTCCTTAGTCTGTTCATCCCGCCATTTTACGCCCTCTGGTACTCCCTATCCTCTATCGCATTTTGTCAATTGCACTAAATTTTCTATGGCACATCGATCTTTTTTAGCTGTTATGGATGCAAGCAGTGAACCGACCCATTTTGTCGAGGCAGTCAGATCACCATAATGGTGAGAAGCGATGCATAAGGAACTCTCGTCACTTGATTAGAATGGGACGTGGGAACTCGTTGATGAACCTATTGGGAAAAAAGTCGTCGAGAGTAAATGGGTTTATAAGATAAAATACAAAGCGGATGGTTCAATTGAACGATACAAGGCTCGATTGGTAATCTTGGTTAATCGTCAAGTCGAAGGGATAGACTATAACGAGACTTTTGCTCCTATCGTGAAGATGGTTACAGTCCGAATCTTTCTTGCTCTTGCTGCAGTACGGAAATGTGACCTTCATCAAATGGATGTCCACAATGCATTTTTGCACGGGGATCTTAGTAAAGAGGTGTATATGCGGATTCCACCAGGATACCAGGCAACTCAGGCCGGTAAAGTTTATAAACTTCATAAATCTCTTTATGCATTTTGACAGGCACCTAGATGTTGGCTTGCGAAACTTTCCGCTGCCTTGACAAAATATGGGTTCGTTCAATCTACTTCACACTACTCCCTCTTTTCTCTTCAGAAGTCGGGCTATGAGTTACATGTCCTTGTGTACGTTGATGATTTGGTGATTGGTGGGAGTGATTCCAACGCCATTACTCAGTTTAAGTCCTACCTCAGTCGATGTTTCCATATGAAAGATTTGGGCTGCTTGAATTATTTTTTGGGGTTCGAAGTAGCTCGCCATCCTGATGGGATTTTCTTATCCCAACGAAAGTATGACCTATACATACTATCCGACACTGGTCTCACAGATGCTCGGCCAGCGTCCACTCCAATTGAACAAAATCATCGGCTTGAGCTTTTTGAAGATTGCGGCATGGAAGATCCTCACTCCTACCGACGGCTTGTTGGCCGACTTATTTATCTTTCTATCACGCGACCAGAGCTCAGTTATTGTGTGCATACTCTTGCACAATTTATGGCCCATCCAAAGCATTCTCATTGGTAAGAAACGATTCGTTTTGTTCGCTATCTTAAACATAGTACTGGACATGGAATTATATTACGGGCCGACTCCAACCTTCAGCTTCGTGCTTTCTGTGACTCATGGGCAAGTTTTCTGCTTACCCGACGATCTCTTACGACATACTTCGTGTTTCTAGTAAAATGGCCTGTCACCTGAATGACCAAAAAGCAACACATTGTTTCACGTTCCTCGATTGAAGCCGAATATCGATACATGGCCAGTACTACGTTTGAGTTGAAATGGTTGCATGGTTTGCTTTTTTCTTTTGGTGTGAAACATGAGACTCTAATGACTATTCATTGTGATAGTCAATCTGCTCTTCATATTTCCCGAAATTCGATTTCTCATGAACGAACCAGGCATATTGAAATGGATTGTCATCTCGTCCGTGATGTAGTCCAATCAGGTCTCATTACACCTCAATTTGTTCCCACAACTTCTCAACTAGCGGACATCCTCACCAAAGCTTTAGGTGTTAGACGGTTTAACACATTACTTGGCAAGTTGGGCATTTACGACCTTCACGCTCCAACTTGAGGGGGTGTTCGACAGAACGTGGGTACGTTACGGACAGGATGTGGGCATGTCGTGTGACCGAGCGACCGCACTAGCATGAGCGTGAACACACATTTTGTACAGAGAATTGGCGCGATCGGGCGCCCCATCCAGACCGACCGCGCCTTACATTTTGGCGGCAGATCAGGGAAGGATTCTTTAGATTTGAGAATATTGTGATTTCCTTATTTTGGTAGGAGTTTGTATTGTGTAGAATATTATAGTTTGAATAAGAGATTGTATAGAATATTTTTCTAGTTTACATAGACTAGGACTCTCGATTGTTTTATATATATATAGGGTTTGTACAGGGAAAAAAATCAGACGAAAAAAATATTTTCCTTCCTACTTTCTCTCTTTCTCGGTTTTAACTATATGTGAGGGGGAATAATCTGGGAAGATGAGGGAGGGGCTGGCTGATGGGAGGGGAGGGAGGGTTTGCCGGTGGAGAGGGGAGGGGGTTCACATAGGTTGAGGAGAGAAGAAAGAGAGAGGGAGACTGTGTGTGTGTGTTTGGGTAGTGTGTGAGGGAAGGATAATCAAATTTTATATTTTGGCTATTTCATTGATTTGCATTAAAACAATAATGAAATAGTTTTTGTTCAAAAATATTCTCCGTTATATGACACATGACTTGCATATGATCATTTAATGATTTTTCTAATAAAACTCGTTAAGATTTTTAACGTGATAACAAGTAACAACTTTAGAACCTAAATACATAATAGTGAAAGAATAGAGTAAATATTGTGAACACTTTTAAAATTTTAAGGTCTAAAATACAAGTTTCCCTCCAAAATATATGAAAATTCTCATGCAAAAAAGTTTCCTTGTACACAAAGAAAAGCTACTTAATTAACAGTACCAAGAAGGTTTAATGAGGGGAAGATTGAAGTGCAGGTGAGTGGAATACAATTGAATGGAAGTTCAGTGGCAGTGTTGGAGGAATAAATAGGTCCACAAATCAATCATATTCTGCTTCTTTGTGATGGATTTTTTGTGCCTATTGAAACAGACTAAATGGAGGGCATTGATTCGTCGATTCGTCTTTCTTGTGATTAACTTCCCAATGGACATGGCTATACCAATCACCAAAATTAAGAACATCCACAAATAGGAGGTTTTTGAGAGTTCTTTATTCTTATAAAAAAGCTCTAAAAAACTTTTTACCATTGTGGAAATGATGAAAGAGCTCCTTAATAAGGAGTAGCTTTTTCTACAAAGAACTAGTTTTTTAGCTTTTTATCATTAATGCTACACATTTTCTATGCAAGTCATTCACTCTTTTTTACATATGGGACCCATAAAAAAGTTGAAAGAGGAATTTTACCATTGTGAAAAAGTGCTTGAGGTTTTTAAGTTTTGAATTATAATGATGTGGCTCATAGAAAATATAAAAAAAGTTATCTAGAGAGCTCTACCACTCTAAATTAAGTTATAGCGTTCCAGCGTTTAAGTCAAACAAAACAATGTAAAATATTTACTGTCAAATGTAATCTATTTTAAATTAATATAAAAATATATTTTTGTACTAAAATATGATGTAAAATTTTAGTACTCCATATAAAACTTATATTAATAATGTGAAAACTCATTTTTTTAAAAACATTATGTAGGATATTTTTATGTTGTATAACACAATTTTTGCATATTATTACTAAAACGTTTAATTTATGATCATCAACAATGAGTTTTTTTTTTAATAAATTTTTTTATCAAAATAAACATTTACTTTGACACCGAGAGAGGTAGGAGAGAGTATCATAACACTCACACTTATATTCAAAACCTACGAACCTAAATTGTAGCCTCATTATTTACATAGTCCCATACCAAAGTACCCAAAGTTGTTTTAGTTTATTTTGTGGAAATTTCTTCATGATTAATTTAAAAAAGGTGGTCAAATAAAGAAGATTAAAGGTGTACTCCCTCCGTCCCAATAGAAGCTTTCCATTTTGTCCTACATTATTAGCTTTTCATTGGGTGTTCCATTAATAGCTTTCACTTTCCTTTTTTGATAAAGAAATTTTTATTATTCCCTCCACTCATTCTCTCTCCTACATTATTTTAATACTCACAACATCATTATAATTTACTATTTTCTCCACTCATTCTCTCTCCTATTTTCAAATTACACTCACAACATTTTTTCTTTCCACCCATTTTATTAATTTGCGTGTAAGACAAAATTTGGACAGCTTCTATTGAGATGGAGGGAGTATTTGTTTGTTTTTAATAAATGAGAATTAATGAGTTTTAAAATAAAGTGAAGACTATTTTAGTTCTTTTATTTTAAACTTTATCATTAACACTCATTTCATTTATTAAGGGCAAACAAATACTCCTTCTGCCCCACCTCAAATTAAACAAACTTTTTAGGCACGATAATTAAGAAAAAAGTAAAGTAAAAGAAAAGTATTGTAAGTATAAAAAAATAAATAGAAAAGAGAATGAGTAAGTTAAATAGTAAGTTAATTGTTGTTGCTAGTATAAAAGTAGGAAAGAAAATTAGTAAGAGAAATAGTAAAAATTATTTGTTATTTTGGAAAGTCCGTTTTAGTTTTAAGATGAAATTGACAAAAAAAAATCGGATTTAAGGTGAGACAAAAATAGTACACCCTAAGTTTGAGTAGTTTGATTAATCGGGGTACTTCCTAGGATGCTTAATAAAGACACCCAATAATAAGAATGAGCACATATTCAAAAACAAAAGGAAAGTGACTCAAGAAAGACAAAGGATATGCTATAAAGGGGAAAGTTTTAATTCATAACTTTATGCTATTAATGAAATGACCTGATAAACTCAAGATTAACTTTGCAAGATTTAGAAAAGACCAAAGCAAATCCACTCCCTTCATTGCATTAACATTTCTATATACTCCCTTCGTCCCACGTCATTGTGAACCATTTTTTTGGGCACAATAATTAAGAAATATTATTAAGATAATGAAAATGTGTGGTAGAAAATGAAGAGAGAGAATGAGTGAAGTTAATAGTAGGTTGGTTGAATAAATTGTATGGTGAAAAATAAAGAGAGAGAATGAGTGGGTGGGGTAGGGTGAATATAAAATAATAAATTTATTTTCATTTTGGACAGTTTGCATTCACGTGGGACGGACCAAAATGAAAATAAGTTTGCATTCACGTGGAACGTGGAACGTGGAACGGAGGGAGTATTTTTTATTTTTTTTATGTGTGTATGTGTGTGGGTACTCAAAGATTCCTACTAATCATAATTGATTTTTATGGACCTTACTATGATCATTGAGTGTGGGAAACAAATTCCACTCATCCCCTCTTTGGAATCTTCATACTCATGTCATGATCCATCATAATGTATGTATAATTGTGGCAATTACCAAAATAACCCTTTATCTTAGGTCAATGAGTCAACACAAAACAATTATTGGGTGTTTTACTATCTAATCATGCTATGAATGGGGTTAATTTTATTGTCTATCCCTGAATTTTGGACAAATTGCACTACCCTTTTGAGATTTTGTTTTGCCCACAACCCTTATATTATACTCCCTCCGTCCCCGCTCACTTGACACTTATTTCCATTTTGGGCCGTCCCAGCTCACTTGACACCTCCCAAAAATAGCCTACTTTTTATATTTTTATATTAGATGGACCCCACCACTCATTCTCTCTCTTCATTTTCCACCACTCAATTTATTCAACCAACACTACTATTTACCCCACTCATTCTCTCTCTTCATTTTCTACCACACATTTTTTTTATTTTATTCTTTTTTCTTAGTTCTTGTGCCCACCTCTTGAGTGTCAAGTGAGGTGGGGCGGAGGGAGTATTAGGGATGTCAATTTTGAATCGAATCGTGGATACCCGAACTGAATCGAATCGAAATTGACGTTTATTAACTGATTTGACTGGATATGGAGCAGATAATAGAGAATAATCGAAATGAAAAAGTGGGGAACGGTTTGGTTTTGGTATTAGCATTACCCGCCCCATTACCTGAACCAAATGTTACCTGAACTGCTTATAGTTTTCTTATTGTAATCTAGTGAATCTTTTCTTATGTTTGGTGAATTGTGTCATACACAACTATTTAATTTTTTGTTTGAGCTCTTATGAATGTGATTATATGAGTTTAAGTAGAAAAATTATCCTTTATCAAAGTTAATTTTTGAGTTTTTTTTATCGCTAAAGTGCTTTAAAACAAAATATTAGTTTGACTAATTCCCCGTGGGGATTTCCCGATTAACTGCTACCTGTGGGGAATGGGTATGGTATGAAAAATTGATTACCCGCTGGAGAATGGGGCGGTTATGAGGCACAAAATTGAATTGGAGAATGGGGGTGGTACGATGTATAACTGTCCCGAACTGCCCCCATTGTCATTCCTACCTTATATTTTATTTTCAGATTCATGTAAATTACTCTCTTCGTCCAAAAATACTTATAGTTATAGAATTTTCACACAAATTAAAAAAAAACATTTAATACATATCTAATACACTAAATTACCTTTGAAATATTGCAAATACTTAGACAATTAACTATTTTTACAATGACAACTACCTTATCGTAAATAAGAGTAATTTAGGCAACATGTGTCAAAGTTTTATGAAAAACTTCAAGACTGCAATTATTTTAGTACAACAAATCTCTGCTAGAATTGCAAGTATTTTGAGACGTAGGGAATAATATTTTTTCTGTTTCAAAATACCTAACATATATAAATTTATTTTTAATCAAAAGCAAATTTGGACATTTATTTTAAGATGGAAATAATAACTATTTTACCTCTAATTTTTCACTATAAAGTCCAAACACTAGTTTGGTCATTTTTAAAATTTAATGATAAAATCGTGATTTCATTTACACAAAATTTGGGGAGAAACGCGTTTCTCCGTAATTTATGGAGAAACGGGGCCCAACTTGTCGCGTGACAATGCAGGCCAAGGCTTCTGAATATCCAGAAGCTTATGAAAGTGATATCCAGAAATCTTCAAAATGATATCCAGAAACTTTCAAAATGTTTCTGGATATTCATTTGATGGTTTCTGGATATACATTTGAAGGTTTCTGGATATCCAGAAACCTTCAAAATGAATATCCAGAATGAAAACGTGAGTTTTATGGGAACATAATTATGTTTCCTTATTTCAAAAGACTTCTATATGGTAAGAAGATTTTGGGACTTTCATGGAGATTTATAAGTATCTTACTTTTATTAAGAGATTGTAATTATGTAAATATCTTTTATTTATGTACATAGTTTTATATTAGGACTAACCTACTAATATTTGATTTCCTTGTGAGTGTGTTTTATGTTTTCATATAGGAAGAGGATTCTCACAAAGGAAGAGGTCGATTGCATGAAGATCTTCTCAATGGTGCATTATAAATACAAGGCATTCAGCACAAAGAGAAGCTACGGTTTTTTAGAGAGAAAAATACACTTACTTCATAGCATTCGATTGAGTTGTGTTTAGGTTGTGAGCTTACATCCGTAACTCACATCTAGGTTTTTATAAAGTTCTCTTGTTTTACTTCTGATTGAATAAGTCCTACTTGGGAAAGGGGAGTTGTTCATATCATAGAAGGTGATTAGAACTTGTTTAGTATTTTCATATTTTAGTTTTTCACTTATTTGTTTTTGTAAGAAACAAAAGTTTTTATAGTGAAAGGTTTTTGGGCGTAAGCCTAGTTTGCTGATCACACAGATCAGTAAGCGTATATAACTCTTGAGTTATTGCATTTAATTTGCTTTTATTTATTTTATTCCGCTGCATTATCTGTGGATGTGTGGACAGTTGTGAGACACATCTGTACTCACATCCTTTGCCTATTGCGTGATCCAAGTTTCCTAGCTACACGAAACTTTCAATTGGTATCAGAGCCAACTCTCGAAATATTACTGAGTGTTGATCCATAAAGTGTAGTCATTATGGAATGCCAAAATCACCAAAATAGGCCTCCTGTCTTGGATGGCACAAATTATTCTCTTTGGAAGTCTAAGATGCGAAATTACATCAAAAGTATTGATGAAAGAGCTTGGATGTGCATTCTTGTTGCATGGCAACCTCCTACTGTGGAGAAAAAGCCATCTTCTGGTGTTGGTGAGTCCTTTTTCGAAAGAAAACCCGAAGAACAATGGACTCTTGATGAAATACAAGCCGCACATTATAATTCAAAAGCCATGGGTGCTATTTCCAGCCATGTTTCGGGAATATGTACAAGCTTATAACAAATGAGAGTATAGCCAAGCGCTTGGGATATTTTGCAAACTCAATGTGAGGGAGCACCAAGTGTGAAGGCTACCAGTGCTTAGAATTTTAATGGATAGGTTTGAGTTACTTCGAATGGAAGAAACCGAGGATATTGTGTCATATGCCGCTAAGATTCATGAGATTTCAAATGAATGCACAAGTCTAGGAGAATCTATCTCCAATGCAAGACTTGTTAGTAAAATTCTAAGAACCTTGCCCGAGAGGTTCAACATTAAAGTAGCCGTGATTGAAGAAACAAAGGACACAAACACCGTAGGTCTTGACACTATCATAGGAATCTTGACTCGTATTTGAGCTTAACCTTGAGGCTCGAAGAAGAACAAAACACACAGCCTTGCCCTTAAAAGTGCCGCCGCTCTACCAAAGGAGCTTGTGGAATTATCCTCCGAAATTGACAAGTCTAATCTTGAAGATGAGGATGTAGCTTTTATTTCAAAGAAATTCAGTTATATACTGCAAAATAGAAGCATAAGCAAATTCCCCAATAGACCTACTTCCAAAGATCGCCGAAAAGCCCAAACCTAACACCGACACTGGATTCAAGAAACCAAGTTTTGAAAATAAATCATCTGAATCTGTCCAATGTAGGGCATGTCGTGGCTTTGGTCATTATGCCAATGAGTGTGCTAACACACTTAAAAAGAAGGGAATGAGCTTAACTGCTACCCTTAGTGACAGTGAGGATGAGGAAGAAGAAGTGGCTAATATGTCTGTCTTAAATTGCCATTCTGTGTTTAATGCCTTTTCTGCAGATATAGAAGAATATACTCCTGAAAATCCCTTGGATGTGGGCTCAGTTGTGTGCACATCTGGTGTCACATCTAAACTGGAGCTGAACTGTTTCTCTGTAAAAGGAGATTCAGATGATGAAGATGAAGAAAGGGACATTCCCTATGAGGAACTTTTTGCCACATACAAGGAGCTGCATACAGATTGGATGAAAAGATTGGACAAAATTGAGGTACTTGTTAAGGTAAACAAATCTCTTTCTGATAAATTGGCTGCTTGTGAAGATGAAAAAGCTGTACTTTCAAAAGAAAATGATGCTCAAAAAGATACCATTGCAAGACTAGAAGTCCTTGTGACCAAAAGAGAAGTTGACCTTGAAAAATTCAAGAATGAATGTGAAAAAGCTGATAACACTTTTACTAAGTTAAACAAAAGTAAAATGAAAATGGAAGAAGCTTTTTCTATGGGTCAACGTGACAAAATTGGTATAGGTTTTGAAAATAATTTTGTAAAGGAGGGATGTGAGGCTTCTACCTCTAAAAGTGTGAAAAAACAAGCTTTTTAAAGAAAAGTCATTCGAGTGAGAAGAGACCAAGGAAGAGGCATTACATTTGCCATTACCGCCTAGCTCCTGGTCACATTAGGCCCTTACATTACAAACTCAAGGCCGATAAAAATGCGGTAATTTCAAACGGCCTCGGATGTGTGAGAAGATGTATGCACATCCTAACACACATCCGGTCAATCTGAGACCTCTCGCAACCCAAAAAGAAAAGCATTAAACGGTGGGTGGCCAAACCAATTACCACTGCAATGTTGTCTACTCTTCCCTCAAGAGTTCTCGTCTCGGCTCTTGGTATTTTGATAGTGGGTGCTCTAGGCACATGACCGGAAACCAAGCAGTCCTTCTTGACTATGAAGTAATAAATGGAGGGAAAGTAAATTTTGGTGGAGGTGCTCAAGGAAAGATTGTTGGGAAAGGAACCCCGAATGTTAAGGGTCTCCCAAAATTGCACAATGTGTACCATGTGGAAGGCTTGAAAGCCAACCTAATAAGCATCGATCAACCGTGTGATGATGACCTATTTGTGAAGTTTGATAAGCACTTGTGTGAAGTGTTTGATAAGGATAATAAATGTGTGTTTCTTGGTCCTAGATCTGGCGATAATTGTTACCAATTTGGTGACAATCTTTCTTGCCTAAGCTCAAAAGCTAATGATGTCAATCTGTGGCACCAAAAATTAGGGCATGCTAGCCTGTAGAACTCTGGAAGAACTTCAAAGGTTTGAAGCCATTAAAGACCTCCCTAACCTGAACTTCAAGAACCCCGATGTACGTGGTTCACGTCAAAAGGAAAACAAACAAAAGCATCACATAAAAAGGTCCAACAATGCTCCACAACTAGATGTTTGGAAATGATTCACACCGATTTAATGGGACCTATTGAAGTAGAAAGCTTTGGTAGGAAAAAGTATGCCTTTGTGTGTGTTGATGATTATTCTAGGTACACTTGGGTAATGTTCTTAAGAGAAAAGTCGAAACAATTGGAGAATTCAAGAATTGGTACAAAAGAGTTAGAAATCTTTATGGTCTTAAGACTGTGAGGATTAGGTCGACCATGGCCTTGAATATGAGAATCAAATGTTCACCAATTTTTGCAATTCTAAGGGAATCACTCATGAGTTTTACGCACCAATCACCCCACGGCAAAATGGAATTGCTGAAAGAAAGAATAGAACCTTGCAAGAAATGGCAAGAGTCATGCTAAGTTCAAAGAACTTGTCCAAAAAATTTTGGGCGTAAGCTTTAAACACTTGCTTGCCACATTGGCAATAGGGTGTTCCTAAGGATTGGTAGCACTTTGTCACCCCATATCAAATCCTCCTTGGAAAGAAACCAACTCTGTAAAATATTTTCATGTGTTTGGTTGTGTTTGTTATATTCTCAATGATAGAGAATACCTGTCCAAGTTTGATTCAAAGAGTGACAAAGCAATTTTCATGGGCTATTCCACAAACAGTAGAGCTTACAGAGTTTTCAATCTTAAAACTAAGACCATTATGGAATCTGCTAATGTTAAATTTGATGACTCACTTGATCTTAACCTCAAGACTGCTGAGGATGATATTTCGGGTTGCTTCTGGATTTGGAAGGATGAAGAAACAGTCTTTGAAAAATCAAAAGAAGCTTCCAGTCTTGATAAAAATGTTGAACCCGATAAGGATGTAACCAAGGATGTGGACACATCCGCCTCCACATCTGAACCCACATCCGCACCCACATCCACTCAAACTTCATGAATCGAGGACGGTTCCTCGATTCCGATCGGGATGATGCTCCAGAAGGTAATGTGAATGGGTGTGTGGATAGGTCAAAGGATATCCCTTCTAAAATCCAGAAAAACCACCCCACTTCACAAGTTGTGGGAGATGTGCATGCTCAAGTGAGAACTAGACAAAAGGACAAAGTTGATTATAGAAAGATGGCTGGTTTGTGGATTTTCTCCTCAGCATACTCCCGAGTAAGTTTCGTTGTTTTGTTTCAAAAATTGAACCTAAGAATGTTCTTTGAAGCATTGAAAGATCTTGTTCGGATTATGGCTATGCAAGATGAATTAATACAATTTGAAAAGAATGAGGTATGGACTCTTGTCCCTAGACCCTCACATGATAATGTCATAGGAACTAAATGGATTTTCAAGAACAAAACTGATGAGCAAGGTGTGATAACTAGAAATAAAGCTAGGTTAGTTGCTCAAGGTTATACTCAAATTGAGGGAATTGATTTTGAGGAGACATTTGCTCCTGTAGCAAGAATTGAGTCCATTAGGCTTTTGTTAGCCATTGCTTGTTACCTCAAGATTACTCTTCATCAAATGGATGTCAAGAGTGCCTTTTTAAATGGGATATTAAATGAGGAAGCCTATGTTGAACAACCTAAAGGCTTTGTGGACTCCAAATATCCTAATCATGTGTATAAACTGAAGAAAGCTCTGTATGGGCTAAAGCAAGCCCCTAGAGCTTGGTATGGTAGGTTGACTGACCATTTGCTTCAACTAGGATTCAAGAGAGGTGAGGTTGACAAAACCTTGTTTGTGAGGAGAAATAAGAAGGAAATTCTTGTGGCACAAATCTATGTAGATGACATTGTGTTTGGATCAAATTCTGATCCAATGATAGCTGAATTTGTGGATAGCATGACTTCCACATTTGAGATGAGTATGGTAGGTGAGTTGAACTTTTTCTTAGGCTTACAGATTAAGCAATTCAAAGATGGTATGTTCATTTCACAGTCTAAGTATGCCAAGAATCTTGTGAAAAAGTTTGAGCTTGAACACTCTTCACATCAAAGTAGGGCTGTTACACGAACCGAGCCGGCTCGAGCTCGGCTCGGGCTCGGCTCGAAAAAAGCTCGAGTTCGAGTAGGCTCGAGGTGAACTCGAGCTCGAGCTCGAACCGATTTTCAAGCTCGTCATTTTTTTCGAGCCGGCTCGTGTTCGGCTCGTATGTTCGACGAGCTCTGTTCGAGATCGACTCGTTTGAGCTCGACTCGGGCTCGGCTCGTTAAAAGCTCGAATAAATTTTAGTATATATGTATATATATAAGTCGAAGCTCGAGCTCGGCTCGTTAAAAGCTCGCTTGATTTCAGATTTTTTTCAAAAAATAAGTCGAAGCTCGAGCTCGGCTCGTTAAAAACTCGTTTGATTTTAGATTTTTTTCAAAAAATAAGTCGAAGCTCGAGCTCGGCTCGTTAAAAGCTCGTTTGATTTCAGATTTTTTTCAAAAAATAAGTCGAAGCTCGAGCTCGGCTCGTTAAAACTCGAGTTCGAGCAGCTCGCTCGCGAGCCGGCCGCAAAGCTCGAAACTTGATTCGAGCCGAGCTCGAACATGCATTCTGGGCTCGAGCTCGAGCTCGAGAAAAGCTCGAGCTCGATATTTTTTATTCGAGCTCGAGCTCGAAACTTCAAAGCTCGGCTCGGCTCGGCTCGTTTACAGCCCTACATCAAAGAACCCCAATGGGATCTTCCCAAAAACTAAGTCATGATTCTGATGGTGAGAGTGTTGATCAAACCCTTTATAGAAGCATGATAGGAAGTTTGCTTTACCTCACTGCAAGTAGACCTGACATTATGTTCAGTGTATGTCTCTGTGCTAGATACCAAGCCAACCCTAAAGTGTCCCATCTTAAAGCATTGAAAAGAATCATTAGGTATGTGAGTGGGATTGAACCTAGGTCGCATTACTCTAAAGAAACAAACACCAATTTGGTTGGGTACACTAATTCGATCAAAAAATAGTGATGATAGAAAGAGTACCACCGGTGGATGTTTCTACCTAGGTAATAACCTTGTGTCTTGGTATAGTAGTAAGCAAAATTGTGTGTCCTTGTCCACTGCTGAGGCAGAATATGTTGCCCTTGGGAGTTGCTGCACACAATTACTTTGGATGAATCAAATGCTAAAAGATTATGGACTGAATAGCAAAATTTTGACTTTTTTTGTGATAACAAAAGTGCCTTGGACATATCTAAAAATCATGTTCAACATTCTAGAACAAAGCACATTGATATTAGACATCATTTCATTAGAGATCTTGTAGAGCAAAAAAGCGTGTAATGCGGGAATTTGTTGGGGACGAAAATCAATTGGTGATATATTTACAAAGGCATTAGATTTGGAGAGATTTTCCTCCTTGAGGAAGTCTCTTGGCTTGTGTGATATCTAAGGTTGTGAGACCGAGATGTGTCTCACATCCTCTAACACATCTGTAGATTAGTTTAGCGAAAAAAAAAAAAAAAAAAATCATAAAAAGAAAAATCCAAAAATATCATGCATTAGCACGAAATTTCTCAGTGTGGTCACTTGTGAGTCTTCATCTTTGACATTATTTTTGATCACTTAATTGTGAGTATTTCCTGTCCATGTAATCTTTTGATTACTTGGTATAACCTTCCTAGGTATCTCACAGTGGGTGCTAAAAAGAAAAATATATATATATATATATATATATGTGTGAGAAACAACTGCTTCACCCTTAGTATGAAGCCATACCATTGTGATCAAGTGATTTTCATAAGAAAACTTGAAGTCAAACTTGATAAGATCATTGGAAAAAGGGCTATCTTTGGGATCAAGTAAAGTGAAAGCTACTCACATTGCAAAAATCCACAACAAAAATTGGTGGATGCATCCTAGAGGCTGTGCAGATTGGATTATTGCTCATTGACTTTTTGTGATCTAAATGTGTCCCAATTTGTGACTCACATCCTATGCCACATCTATAAACTGAGAATATTTCCTTCACCTGTGTGTTTGCATCATGTTAAGCATATTGCACTTTTTAGGACATATAGGAGCTTTGTAAATATGATAGCTAATTAATTCTCTCTCTTAAATCATTCTTTGATTATATAGGTTTTTGATCTCCAATATCTTTTATGAAAGAAAAAGGTGTGTATCAATCCTTGTTTGAAAAGGTTGGAAAATCCTTTTTGGGATTCTGTTTTAAATAAAGATATGCCGAAGTAATTTTTGTTTTCATAAAAATCTTACAAAATCTTGATTTATTTTAATCCCTTATTTTCTTGGAAGGTGCTTGTGTGTTGTTGTTGGTGTTATGCCCTAGGCCTATGATTGATAGACTTATGTGTTGACATTATTTATTATTATATGAGATGTTTATTATTTGATTATTATATGTTTTGTATATTTGTTTATAATAATCTCTGTCCCTAATTATTAAGAGAATAGATTAGTATAATTGTCAATGGATAATCATGTGATGATTATATGCATAAGAGATGCACATTGAAATTATGGGTACTTGTTAGAGAACAAGTGACTGGACATGACCCGCATGAGATTTATGTAATGGTCAAATGTTATACTTAAATCTCATACGGTTACTTCATTTATTTCCTAGACCTGAGACTATCATAACCTTACATATGATGAAAGCCATGTTTGATTTTAGTCAAACGATATCTTAACACGATATCTATAAAGGCTATCATTGGCATGATCGGATTCATGATGGGAAGGATGATAAGTCAAGAAGGAGTTTGTCCCTCGGAAGAGAGATGTTATGCTTGGGCCCCTCGATGAGTGATAATGATGAAAGTGTATGGCCGTACCCCAATATGATTGGAATTATCATTATACTCAAGAATCGAGAAAGCATTGAACAATAACAAGTCGACAAGGACCATGACTTGTGTTCAATATAACATCGTGAGACAAAAGGGATAAATGGAAGTACACCGTTGGAAACGTGAACTCTTACGTTACATCATTTGGGTAGACATAATGGCTTGCTAGAGTCCGCTTATGTCTTATGAGGTTCGATATGATCGATCTCATTGCCAACATGATGTAATCCTATTGGGTCACACACAACTAGAATGAATTGGTTAAACCGGAGGAAGAATGATTGAGAGGCACGAGCGGCTACTTATGTCACGCGACATATCAAGCCAATGGCTTGATATACCGCGCGACATAATAGGCCAATACGTGGTATTGACGGCTGTCTCTCCTAATTTGATTAGAAGAGGTATTTACACTATTTGTAGTATAAATACGGGGTTACATCGAACCTAAAAACACTAGCCGAAATTTTAAAGCAAAATTCACAATCAAATTCTCTCAATATTCTTCAAGGTTTAGATCTAGCAATCAACAAGAAATTGTTCTTGGATTCATTCGAAGGTGTGGATACCAAAAGAGGGTCTTCGCTCGTTCATCGATCAAGACCTAGAGTTCAAGCAAGTTGAAGAACGAAGTTTGTGATTCAATATCACATAATCAAATCGTTCGATAGCTCAAGACCGGAAAGCGTTTCAAGGTTGGTTTAATTCTATTTCATTGATATTCAAATTAATTGTATAGAACGGATCCTAGGGCTTCTTGGGTTTTATGTTTTTAATGCTTAATTCATTGGCATGGACCGTAAAACCCAACGGTGGTATCGAGCCCGTTCGTATGATTAAGTTTGAATTAACATGCTAGGTTTAAGATATAAATTGTTTATATGCTTATTGCATGTTTTATATGTGATAGAATTTTAATTGTTTATGTGAAACAATGTGAAAATCGTTTTCAATTTATCTTTGAATTAAATACAGTAAAAAGGCTGTTTTATGTGATTTAATTGGTCATATCTGTATTGGTTCGAATCTGGAAATCCTGTTACTTGTTTTGCTTTAGTCGCGCGACATGATGAGCCATGAGGAATTCGGGTTATCGGCCTGTTAGGTCGCGCGACATATCAAGCCTCGGGCGATGATGTCACGCGACATAACAAGCCAAAGCTGGGCGAATACGTATGTTCAAATTTTTACTGCTGTTCTATGATTGTGTTAACAATCGATATGTTGATATGAAAATCTGGATGTTATAAAATTGAGTTTATAAGTCCGCGATAGATTGATTCATTGATATACATGATTAATTGATTAAAATATGATTTTAATAATTATTGCAATGTGTATGAAAAGCTGGATGTTATAAAATTGAGTTTATAAATCCATGCTAGATTGATTCATTGTTTATGCATGCTTAATTAATTTAAATGTGTTTTATTAATTGTTGCGATGCATGAATTATTTGTTCTTAATTGTTAAGAATTATTAAATTAGATGTTTAGTTGAAACATGATATTTAGTTTCCTAATATGTTTAGATTTAGACATTGTAAATTTTGGATCTTATGATTGTTTATGGAAACAAGTCATAAATACGCGAAATTTAAAAGGAAGCGATTGTTTATAAAAGGTAAGGATTATGTTGCCTAATCCGAGTTGATTTCTAATTATGCATGTCTAGGAGAGTTACGTCTAAGGAAGAGTTGGTACTTAAGAAGTCCTTGCGGCTCACCTATCTTCACAGGGAACTTACAGTGCATGATTTTGACTATCTTTACGATACGCTTATAATCTACCTTTAAAGAACCTTCATTTAACTTTTAAGTTCTTTATGCCAATTCATGATTAAAAACACTTGAGACCATTCGGATAGTTTTGGGTGGGCTTGCCATAGCAAGGTGCTTTGATTCTATTCGAATGCGAGCAAGATGAGGAAATGGTGGTTCCTATACGTTTTAAAATGAATGAACTTAATTGGGTTATCAAAATGGTTTTGGACCCAAGGCATAAGATGAGATTAAAATATGCCTAGACATATGATGTCTTGAATTGATCTCATAAAAGATCTAAGAGTCATATATGTGATATGATTGATGTTTTCTACCTAATTAATTTAATTTTGAGCGGTTTGCCATAGCAAACTTGAAATTGAATTAAAGTTGGATCTTAGCCCATTAAATGTATATTATGCTTATTTGCATTTGAAGGTGTATAATTTAGTGGGAGCATTTATTTAAATGCACTATACTTCTCATATGATATGTTTACTTATATGTGTTCATATTTTATGTATATCTTTTTGTAGAATAAATGGCATCAAACAATAATCACTTTTCACTGCGATCTTGTCCTTGAGAAGGAAAAGTTGGAAGAGAATGGTACAAACTATATGGATTGGATCCGTAGTTTGAGAATTGTTCTCAAACAAGAGGAGAAAGCATGCGTTCTCCTTGAACCTATTCCACACGAACTGCTTTGCCAATCTGCTAGGGCGATAAGGGAACAATATACGAAGCACAAGCGTGACTCTACGAGATGTTAGTTGCCTTATGCTCTCCGCCATGTGCAAGAGTCTTGGAGAAGAATCTTGAGCACTTGGGGACGATCGACTTAAACAATCGGGTGATGGAAATGTTCCAAATTCAAGCTAGGCAAGAAAGGTACAACACGGTTGCATCCTTGACCTCATGCAAGATGAGTGAAGGACAAGTTTGTTGGTCCCCATGCTCTCAAGCTAAAGGGCCACATTGAGCATCTTGAAAGGCTCGGTTTTCCAATTAGCCAAGAGTTGGCTACCGACATATCTTGAATTCATTACCTAAAAGTTTTAGTCATTTCATAATGCACTATAACATGGGTGGAATGAATAGAAACCTTTCAGAGTTAGTTCAAATGTTGACTCTGCGGAAACCGGTATTGTCGAGAAGAAGACCGATCAAGTGCTAATGGTTAACAAGGGGAAAGGGTTCAAGGGTAAAGGAAAAGCAAGGTTGCTAATCCTAAGGCAAAGGTTGCCAAGCCCAAAGAGGCCTCCAAGCCTAAAGAGGCTAAGCCTAAGTCCCAAGAGGACGCAATGTCGCTTCCATTGCAATGAGATTGGACATTGGAGGAGAAATTGCGCAAAATACAAGGAAGCAGCGAAGAAGAGCAAAGGAGTTGCTTCAACTTAGGTATCTTTGTTATAGATATATTCCTATCTACTTCTAGTTCTTGGGTATTGGATACGGATGTGGAACTCACATTTGTTTAAATGTGCGGGGTCTAAAGAACGAAGGATGCTTAAGGAAGGTGAAGTGGACCTACGTGTGGGGAATGGAGCAAGAGTTCTTTGCATTAGCCGTAGGAACTTATGAAGTTACTTTACCTAGTGGACTAATACTTGTTTTGAACAATTGTTATTACGTTCCGGCTTTAAGTAGGAATATTATTTCGATTTCATGTTTGGATAATGAAGGTTTTAATTTTCTTATATGTGATAAGAAATTTTCTATTTACAAGAGTGATATGCATTATTATCTTCTTTGTTTCATTCAATGGCCTTTATATTCTTGATGTTGAAAATCGCGATAATGATGTCTATAACATTAACAAGAAATCTAAACCCAATGATGTAAACCACACTTACTTATGGCATTGTCGTCTTGGCCATATAAACGAAACGCATTTCTAAACTCCACAAAGATGGATTTTGGACTCACATGATTATGAATCATATGAGACATGTGAATCTTGTTTACTTGGCAAGATGACCAAGGACCCATTTACCAAAACCGGTGAAAGGGCGGGCGACTTGTTAGGACTCATACATACCGATGTATGTGGGCCTATGAGTAGCGATGCTAGGGGAGGATTTCGGTACTTCATAACATTATTTGATGATTATAGTAGATTTGGATATGTTTATCTAATGAAACATAAGAGTGAATCGTTTGAGATATTTCGAATATTTCAAAATGAGGTACAAAATCAACTTGGCAAAACTATTAAGGTACTTCGATCCGATCGAGGTGGTGAATATTTGAGCCAAGAATTTGTGATCATCTTAAGAGTTGTGGAATCGTTTGAACTCTCTCCACAGGAACACCACAATGGAATGGTGTGTACGAAAGGAGGAATAGAACTTTGTTGGACATGGTTCGTTCTATGATGAGTCAAGTTGAGCTTCCTTTATCCTTTTGGGGACATGCACTAGAAAGCTGCTTTGCTTTCACTATAAACGAGTTCCTACCAAATCGGTTCAAAAGACCCCATATGAGATGTGGCATGGAAGAAAACCTAGGTTGTCTTTCATGAAGATTTGGGGTTGTGATGCATATGTCAAAAGTTAACTTCGACAAGCTAGCACCTAAATCGATAAATGTGTTTTTGTGGGATATCCTAAGGAAACCAAAGGATACTATTTCTACAACCGAAACGAGAACAAAGTGTTTGTTGCTCGAAATGGTACTTTCTTAGAAAAGGAGTTTCTTCGCAAAGGAACCGGTGGGAGTAAAATAGATCTCGAAGAAGTTCGAGAACCCAAAAACAACATTGAACCAATGGTAGAAAGCTGAACCAAGTTCACAAGCCGTTGTGGAACCGGTTCAAGATGCACAAGTTCCTCGCCGAAGTGGTAGATCACGATCCGAACCCGAGAGATATGGATTTCTCGTTACGGAAAGTGATGAAGTGGAGTTAATCGAAAATGATGAACCCACTTGCTATCAAGAAGCGATGTCCGCTCCGGATTCGGAAAAATGGCAAGAAGCCATGAAGTCCGAATTACAATCCATGGTGATAATCAAGTTTGGAACTTGATTGATCCACCCGAAGGTGTAAAAACCATAGGGTGCAAATGGGTCTTCAAGAAGAAGACCGACATGGATGGGAAGGTGCACACCTATAAGGCTAGGCTAGTAGCTAAGGGGTATAGGCGGATTCATGGCATAGACTATGATGAAACCTTTTCGCTTTGTAGCTATGCTTAAGTCTATTAAATTTTACTTGCCATAGCCGCATATTATGACTATGAGATATGGCAAATGGATGTCAAAACAGCTTTCCTTAATGGGAAGTTACTTGAGGATGTATACATGATACAACTTTGAAGGTTTTGTCGATCCGAGAAAATTCTAACAAGGTGTGTAAGTTGCGAAATCCATTTATGGATTGAAGCAAGCTTCAAGGAGTTGGAATCTACGTTTTGATGAAGCAATCAAGGAATTTGGCTTTATCAAGAACGAAGATGAACCTTGTGTATACAAGAAAATTAGTGGGAGCGTAGCACTATTTTTAGTGTTGTATGTCGACGATATCTTACTCATTGGAAATGACGTTCTGCACTAGAGGCTGTCAAGTCTTGGTTGGGAAAGTGCTTTTCAATGAAAGATATGGGCGAAGCCGCATATATCCTTGGTATCAAGATCTATAGAGATAGATCGAAGAGGATGATTGGTTTAAGTCAAAGTACTTACATTGACAAAGTCCTTAGAAGATTCCAAATGGAAAATTCTAAAAGAGGGAATTTGCCAATGTTGCATGGTATATCTCTTAGCAAGAATCAATGTCCAAAGACTAATGATGAGCGAAAGAGAATGAATGGTATTCCATATGCTTCGGCAATTGGGTCTATCATGTATGCTATGTTATGTACTAGACCCGATGTCTCGTGTGCTCTAAGCATGACGAGTAGGTACCAATACGATCGGTGAACCACATTGGATAGCGATCAAGAATATCCTTAAGTACTTACGAAGAACTAAGGATGCATTCTTGGTCTTTGGAGGAATGGAAGAAAATCTTGTAGTCAAAGGCTACACGAGATGCTAGCTTCCAAGCTGACAAAGATGATTTTAGATCGCGATCTGGATTTTTGTTTATGCTTAATGGAGGCACTGTGAGTTGGAAAAGTTCCAAGCAAAGTACCGTCGGCGATTCTACAACCGAAGGCGAGTACATAGCGGCATCGATGCGGCTAAGGAAGCGATTTGGATCAAGAAGTTCATTAGTGATTTGGAAGTCGTTCCAAGCATCGGAGATCCTATTGAACTTTCTTGTGATAACAATGGGGCCATTGCACAAGCAAAGGAACCAAGATCACACCAGAGATCCAAACACATACTTCGACGTTTCCACATTATCCGTGAGATATGTGAAAGGGAAGACGTTAAGATATGCGAGTAGACAGCGATGACAACGTGGCGGACCCACTAACTAAGGCTCTCTCACAAGCTAAACATGATGGTCATGTTAGGTCCATGGGTATTCGATACATGGTAGATTGGGCCTAGTGCAAGTGGGAGGCTGTTGGTGTTATGCCACTAGGCCTATGATTGATAGACTTATGTGTTGACATTATTTATTATTATATGAGATGTTTATTATTTGATTATTATATGTTTTGTATATTTGTTTATAATAATCTCTGTCCCTAATTATTAAGAGAATAGATTAGTATAATTGTCAATGGATAATCATGTGATGATTATATGCATAAGAGATGCACATTGAAATTATGGGTACTTGTTAGAGAACAAGTATTTGGACATGACCCGCATGAGATTTATGTAATGGTCAAATGTTATACTTAAATCTCATACGGTTACTTCATTATTTCCTAGACACGAGACTATCATAACCTTACATATGATGAAAGCCATGTTTGATTTTAGTCAAACGATATCTTAACACGATATCTATAAAGGCTATCATTGGCATGATCGGATTCATGATGGGAAGGATGATAAGTCAAGAAGGAGTTTGTCCCTCGGAAGAGAGATGTTATGCTTGGGCCCCTCGATGAGTGATAATGATGAAAGTGTATGGCCGTACCCCAATATGATTGGAATTATCATTATACTCAAGAATCGAGAAAGCATTGAACAATAACAAGTCGACAAGGACCATGACTTGTGTTCAATATAACATCGTGAGACAAAAGGGATAAATGGAAGTACACCGTTGGAAACGTGAACTCTTACGTTACATCATTTGGGTAGACATAATGGCTTGCTAGAGTCCGCTTATGTCTTATGAGGTTCGATATGATCGATCTCATTGCCAACATGATGTAATCCTATTGGGTCACACACAACTAGAATGAATTGGTTAAACCGGAGGAAGAATGATTGAGAGGCACAGAAACTGGCTACTTATGTCACGCGACATATCAAGCCAATGGCTTGATATACCGCGCGACATAATAGGCCAATACGTGGTATTGACAGCCTGTCTCTCCTAATTTGATTAGAAGAGGTATTTACACTATTTGTAGTATAAATACAGGGTTACATCGAGACCTAAAAACACTAGCCGAAATTTTAAAGCAAAATTCACAATCAAATTCTCTCAATATTCTTCAAGGTTTAGATCTAGCAATCAACAAGAAATTGTTCTTGGATTCATTCGAAGGTGTGGATACCAAAAGAGGGTCTTCGCTCGTTCATCGATCAAGACCTAGAGTTCAAGCAAGTTGAAGAACGAAGTTTGTGATTCAATATCACATAATCAAATCGTTCGATAGCTCAAGACCGGAAAGCGTTTCAAGGTTGGTTTAATTCTATTTCATTGATATTCAAATTAATTGTATAGAACGGATCCTAGGGCTTCTTGGGTTTTATGTTTTTAATGCTTAATTCCGCTGCGCATGGACCCGTAAAACCCAACAGTTGTAACCTCAAAGGTTTTCTAGCCGTTGGAGGACTCTTAAGGTTTTTGAGGTGTGTTATACCTGTTTGGAGAAGGATTCCTAATTTTAGTAGGAAAGGGGGAGCTGTGAGTATTTAATATACCTCACATCCGTCCCATCCCCCATAAACCTTGACAAAACCCTTTGTTCTTCCTCCTCTTTGCACACAATATCACACACTTTGCATTAATTTCTCTTTGCACTGTTCAACCAACCCAAATCACTCTGTTAAATGGCCGAGCATTCGAACATTAGAGAAGAAGATGTTCTTGACATTGTTCCTATTTCAATAGCCAAAAGAGAGGATTCCATACTCCTAAACCCTGTAATCTCAAAGTTTCTTGCGGATTTCTCCTCTCCATCACCCTCGTCTGATCCAACAATGGAAGCTTCTTCTCCCAAATCTCCGTCATTGGAACCCGTGACTGTTTCAACCGATGAAAACCCTAGAGCTCCATCCTCTCCGGTGATCCCACCATCGGATGTCGCCATCGCTGAGGAACCTTCTTCAACTAAGAAGAGGAAGTTGTCTCAGGTAAAACCCCCAAAGTCTGCTACAATTCCTGTGCCCCAGCGTGCTCTTCGTCGATCTGGTAGGGTTCGCAAGCTGTCAGAGTCTGACAAAGCCAAGAACCTAACGAAACCTGGCGGGAAATCTTCAACTGCTATTGTTCTTGAAGAAGAAGAAGAAGATGAGGTAATAATTCCTCTTGTCAGGACTAGGGCTAAATCGTCTATTCCCCCTTCCTCTGTTAGTGGTCCTGCTATTACCCCTTCTGTGGTTGTTCCCCTTGTTGAATCAGTTATTCCTGTTGATACTCCCCATGTTGAACCTTTGATCCCTGTTGAGACTGTTCCCCATGCAGAGTCTGTTGAGCCAATTGCTCCTATTTCTCCCATAATTTCATCTGATCCTATTATCCCCACTATTGTTTCTCCTCCTAAGGATAATTTGTCTGCTCCTGTTGTTGAGCCCTCTGTTCCCTTGGTCTCTAGTCCTGTTGAGGACTTTATATCCTTTAGTGATGAAGAGCCCTTAGCTAAAATCTTAATAGATTTAAAGGGTAAGAAAAAGATGGCTGCAACTGACTTAGAGCCTTTTGATGATGAAACTGACTCAAGTTCAGATGATGATGATACTGCCTCGGATGAGAACTACAAGCTAGGAAGAGAAGAACTTGATCAGGGAAAAGAAGACCAAGAGATTGATTCCTCTGATGCTGATGACACTGAGGTTGAACCCATCATTGTTCCATTCCCTGTGAAGGATGTGTCTAAGGATGTGCCCACATCTAGACGCACATCTACTCGAAAGAAAGCTGAACAGGGTATGTCATCTTCTGTTTCTCTGGTCTCTAACCCCAAACCCTTTTCCAAAAAGTTTTTATCCAAAAAGGCTGCTGATAGGTTTGCTTTAATTTCCTCTAAAGCCTTTGTTGTTGAGATGAAAAGGGATAGGGAGACTTTTGCTAAGCTTGGTATGGACAAGTTTTTTGAGGAAAGAGGATTATTCTTGACTGTGGACCATCCCCTTCCCTTCTACCCCAAATTGGTTTATGAGTTCTATGCAAATCTGCCTAAGGGATTAGATAAAACTTATTCTCATTCTCCTGGTGTTTATGTTAGAGGAGTATTTGTTCCTTTTACCCCTTCTATCATCAATGATTTTCTTGGGTTGTATGATCATTTGGATGATGTGGTTTCTATTGAGGATGATGATCTTGTGTCTGCAATTACCCATGGCAAGGTAACCTCTTGGCCAGTGAAGCCTAAAGATTTAGGAAGTGGTTCTCTATCATCTCTTTACTGTTTTCTTCACTCCATCCTTATTGCCAATCTTTGCCCCTCCAATAATAAAACCTCAGTTACTAGGGTGCAAGCCTTGCTTCTTTACAGATTGGGAACTAAGAGGCACATTAATTTTGGTGATTTTATTTTTAGAAAAATCTGTGACTATGGAGAGTCTCCATCAAAGAAATGGTCTTTACCTTACCCTTCCTTGATCTCCCAAATTCTCATTGCCAATGGTGTAAAGACTGAAAAAGGAGAAGAAATTGTTGACAATTTTGCCCTGTTTAAGGAATCTAAGACCTTGCTTGACCCTAAGCAAAGACATGTGGATCTTCCTTTGGGTACAGTTCCTGAAATTGGTATGGAAGATGTGGACACATCTGGTGTCACATCTGAAGAAAATTTTATTGCTCAGATGAAGGATTTAGATGCTGCCATTATAGATGCAGAAGCTCAAGCTCAAGCCTCCATTGCCCATTCCAACAATTTGAAAGCACTTAGGGATAATCTCCTTAGATGGCATGCTAAACTTTCTTGTCAAAAAGGGGGAGAATCTAGTTCTAATGATACTTTTCTTCTTTGGAAGTGAAGTACGGGATCTTTCTTGTTAATGCTTCTTCTTGCTAAAGCTATGGCTGGTTTTAAGTGGAGACATTTTGATCTTTGATTTAGGGGGAGAAAAGTTTTTTTTGGTATTTTGCTGTGATGGTTGCTAAAGACAATTTTTAATTTTCTGCTTTAGTTTTTAGTTTTTAAAACAATGGTTTGTAATAGCTTTAATTAGGATGTTTCTGAATGGTTTTTTGCTTTTGCTTAATGAACTGCTAGTATTCTGTTCTAATTCTGTTTTGCAGTTTTTATGTGTGGATGTGTATACACATCTGGACACACATCCATTAAGGGGGAGTTATGTTTTTCTATATTCTGTGGTCATAATATTATGTTTGTTATAAATCTTTGGTTTTGACCAGAAAGTCCAAAATAGGGGGAGATTGAAAACGTGAGTTTTATGGGAACATAATTATGTTTCCTTATTTCAAAAGACTTCTATATGGTAAGAAGATTTTGGGACTTTCATGGAGATTTATAAGTATCTTACTTTTATTAAGAGATTGTAATTATGTAAATATCTTTTATTTATGTACATAGTTTTATATTAGGACTAACCTACTAATATTTGATTTCCTTGTGAGTGTGTTTTATGTTTTCATATAGGAAGAGGATTCTCACAAAGGAAGAGGTCGATTGCATGAAGATCTTCTCAATGGTGCATTATAAATACAAGGCATTCAGCACAAAGAGAAGCTACGGTTTTTAGAGAGAAAAATACACTTACTTCATAGCATTCGATTGAGTTGTGTTTAGGTTGTGAGCTTACATCCGTAACTCACATCTAGGTTTTTATAAAGTTCTCTTGTTTTACTTCTGATTGAATAAGTCCTACTTGGGAAAGGGGAGTTGTTCATATCATAGAAGGTGATTAGAACTTGTTTAGTATTTTCATATTTTAGTTTTTCACTTATTTGTTTTTTGTAAGAAACAAAAGTTTTTATAGTGAAAGGTTTTTGGGCGTAAGCCTAGTTTGCTGATCACACAGATCGATGGCGTATATAACTCTTGAGTTATTGCATTTAATTTGCTTTTATTTATTTTATTCCATTTGCATTATCTGTGGATGTGTGGACAGTTGTGAGACACATCTGTACTCACATCCTTTGCCTATTGCGTGATCCAAGTTTCCTAGCTACACGAAACTTTCACAGAAACTTTCAAAATATTTCTGGATATTCATTTGATGGTTTCTGGATATACATTTGAAGGTTTCTGGATATCCAGAAACCTTCAATAAGCAATTTCTGGTCTTGGCCTTGGATTTGACTTCAAATCTATTTTTTCTGGATATCCGCCCAAAGACTTCTGGATATCCGTTCCAAAGCTTCTGGATATCCAGAACCCTTTGAGACTGATATCCAGAAATTTTTTTCTGGTTATCAAACGCATAGCTTCTGGCTATTAAAAACACGATTCTTCATAGTTATGGAGAAACGCGTTTCTCAGCAGACCTACTCTTTCATTTAAATGAAGTTGGTAGAAGAATGGGAGAATGCTTCATAAATTCTAAGAAAATATTATAATTTCTTATAAAAAAAAATTTCTCATATTATATTATTTATGTTGTATTATTTCATAACATATTGCACCACATGACAGTTTATAATATTGCATATCTTAATACTCCCTCCGTCTCAAAATGTTTGTCCCATTTGATTTTTTTGTTGAACTTTGACCACAAATTTATGAGAGATTAATTATGTTCATGAAATTTTAAAAGTTGTTGTTGATAATATTATTAATGGTGAATCAATAGAAATTTTTAGAATTTCATGAACATAATTAAATTGTCATATATTTGTGGTCAAAGTTCAACAAAAAAATCAAATGGGACAAACATTTTGGAACGAAGGGAGTATAATACTGCATGGATGTTGCCAGATGACGACCGATTTCCGGCGGCAGTGGTAATGGCAGGCGACAGTATTGGTGATGATATATCATAATTTTTAAATATTGCATATTACATGCAATATAATATACTCCCTCCGTCTCAGACTAATTGACACTTTTGGTCAACAAGCAATAATTTTGACCTGCAATTTAAATGAAAAATAATATTCCTAATAAAAATTTAAAAATTTGTTATTGTATCACGATTAATAATATTTTCAATAACAATTTCTAGATTTTTATTATGATTATTATTTTTCATTTAAATTAATGGTCAAGATTATTGCTTGTTAATCAAGAGTGTCAATTAGTCTGGGATGGAGGGAGTATTATTAAATAAGAACTTGTGGCCATTTAATTTTATGACGAATTTGAACTTTGAATGACCATTGAGATTTATTTCAACTTAAAGGTTGGGACTAAAAATAAACCTATGAAAAATACTTCTTCCCCTACCATTATGAATCTATGATCATGTTTATGGTTAAATTCCTTTTTTTTTTTTTTCTAAAGCTAGTTGAACTTTTCTTTTGATTTAATTATCATTTGGGTGAGGGCATGAAAGTTGTACCACACTAAGCAGAGCTTATCTAAATAGCTAGCCTACTCCCTAAAGCATAGAACTCTTATCAGTTAATCATTAGGTCTCCCACTAAACATAAGATTAAACTCCTCGTTTAGTCACTACTTTAATAAAAGGAAAAGAATCAAATAAATAATCTAGGGGTTTCCATTAGACGCCAAAAACCTAACCGGATTGGCTAATTGATCGATTTTTAATCGGTCAAAATCGCCATCAAATCAATCAATGCGGTTAATTGGACCGGTTAAATCGAAACCAAAATTTTCAAGATTCAATTAAGGTTGAAATTTTTTGAAAATCGGTCAACCGCCGGTTAATCGACGGTTAACCGGCTAAACCGACAACTTCCAACAGACATATGACAGTTGTGGCCGCCAACGGCTACTTCCTACCTGGCTCCTGCGTCTGCTTGGCCTGCCGCTTGGCCCGGCCAATCCGGCTGACTGTCCCCCCTTGGCCCCTTTCCAATTCCCAACCCAGTTAACAACGGCTGTAACAAAAAAAAAAAATTAAAGCATTAAAATTTAAAACTAACTATAAATATCACCTCTCTCCTTTCATTTTATTTTCACATTATTTTTCTCTACTCTTTCTCTTCTACTCTCAAATATTCACATATTCTCTTACTCTCATCCAATTTTCAGTTAAATATTGTCCCATTTTCAGTTAATTTTCTAACGAAATTAGTGCTTTTCTTCATTTTCATTCATTTTTAAGCTCCATTTTATTTTCAAACTTCATTTTATCTTACACAAATGGCTGAAAATCAAAGAAGAAGCAATTTAGGCAAGTCACATGTTGGTTCTTCCTCCCCCAACGATGATTTTGATTATCAAAATTCAAATATCCAACAAGAATATTGAAATTGAAAGTGGTGGTGCTAGGAGGGGTAGGGGGGCCGAGCTACTAGGGAAGGTGGTCGGGGTCGGGAACAACGACAACCTCTTAGAGAAAGAGAGCCGCAATCTGATACCTTCGCCATCCATTTCACCAAAAGAAAAATTAATGCCGATGATGATTATAATCTTCGAGCATTTTGCAATTATTGTTCCATGTCTTACTCATTCAAAAGAGGTGGAGGGCATGGGACGCTCAACGAGCATACGGCGTCAAAACATCCCGAGAAATTTGGCATTTCCACTACCCAAACTCAATTACAATATCAACAACATAGTTCGGGTGCGGGTGCACAAGGTTTGTCTTCCCCTTCCGTCCTTTTTAAATTTGATAAGTGGGTTTATAGGGATGAACTAGCCAAATTAGTTTGCATTAAAGGTCTTCCTTTTAATTTTGCGGATGATGATTTTTATACAAATTTTGTTCGACTTTCTTTAAATCCCGCTGCCACGAGAGTACCACGTACGAATCTCGTACATGATATTACTACAGTGGTGAACAAATATAGAAAAGATTTAATTGGTGTTTTCTCAAATTTAGAAAATAAAGTTTCAATTTGTGCTGATGGTTGGAGAGATCATTGGCAAAGAAATACTTAATTGGGCGTTACTTGCCATTGGATAGATAATTCATGGACTATCCAAAAAAGATTAATTGCTTACAAAGATTTTGAACAATCGCATTCTGCGAAAAATATTTGAGATTTTTATTGAGTATGGTATTTTAAATAAAATATTTACTATTTCATTTGACAACGCAAGTGCTAATACGGCTAGTTTACCCGATTTAATTACCGTTTGTCAACCTTCACTTGGGGGTAAGTTTTTCCATATTAGATGTTTATGTCATATTATTAATTTATGTGTTAGAGATGGTTTGGATGCATTAGATGTTTATGTTAAGCCAATTAGACAATGTATTCAATTTATTTCTAAAAAAAAATTCTAATACAAAAAAATGAATCAATTTTTTAAGAAGTAAAAAAGTGGCGGACAAATATTTTACTTACGATGTTCCAACTAGGTGAAATTTCACCTACAAAATGTTAACCGATGGTTTTATTTATAAAGATCTCCTAATGCAATTTTTTATGTCAATTGACTATAATGAACGTCTACTTGCTTATCAGTGGAATGCATGCACAAATTTATGTGAATTATTAAAGATTTTCAATACCGCTACTTTGGCTTTTTCGGGGAGTTTAATATCCAACTTCCGTTTTGGTGCTAGAGCATTGTGTTGCAATTGTTACTAGTTTTGACAATTTAAGACAATGCCCTATTTTAAAAGATTGCATTGTTTACATGAGACAAAAGTGGCTTAAATATTTTGACACTATTCCGTCTCTATTCTTGGTTGCAAAATTATTAGATTCCCGAGTTAAATTAGATGATTTAGAGTCCATTGTAGCTTATTATTATTTGAAGTTATATCCAGATGGTGGCAGTGATAATTTGAATCCGTCAATTATTGTTCAACAAACAAAAAATGATTTGATTAACCTTTTTAATGAGTATAATCTCTTATATGGAAACACTTCTCAAAGCCAACAACATGAAGATCCTTCCTCTACTTCTCAATAAAGTTTTACTAGTGGGGATCCATATAGTTTTTTTTTGCAAATTTGCATAGTAAAAACGTGATCCTTCTCGAGGTTCATCTTCATCATCATCAAACATTCTCGTGGAGTTTGAAACTTATTTCACTACAAACTTTGAATTAAATCAAGATCCAAATTCAAATGAATTTGATGTTTTACAATGGTGGTCAAGAAGGAAAGAAATTTATCATATACTTTCCATAGTTGCTAAAGAAGTCTTAGTCCCTCCCGCTTCAACTGTGGAGGTTGAATCGGCATTTAGCGTTGGAGGAAATGTTTTGAATGAAAGATGTTCTCAACTAACTAGTGAAAACTTGAAACATCAACTCTTACTTGTCGATTGAGTTAGAGCGGGAAAAAGGCAACAAGAGTTGCCTTATGAAGAGGATATTTTGGATCCAAAATATAAATACGATGTCGAGGATTCTACGGAAAGTAGTGATGAATGAATGATGTTTTAGATTAATTTTTATTTTAATTAGATTAGTTTAGACTTTAGATTAGTAGGGGTGGTTCGGTTGGTATACCGGCTTCATTTTGCTTATACCATGTACCAACCAAGTATGATTTGGTATAAGAAAATCTGTACCAGTACCAACCACAAAATTCGATATACCAAGTTTATGGTACGGTTGGTATTCGATTGGTACGGTTGGTATTAGACATATACCAAATGTAAATAAAGAAAAAAAATGCATTTATATTGTTTTGAACAACATATTATTACAAAAAATACGTCTCAAAACATAGAAAACACAGATTATAAATACTTGAAACAGAAACGAACTAGTACAAGTAAAACAAAGGTCTTGAAATCTAAACAATGTCTTGAAAATTAAACAATACTTATAAAATCCACAGCTCCCAAACCAAAATATCACAATTGCTAACGCTGATTAGTTGATGTTTGAGAATTCTTGATCGCATCCGCTCCTTCAAAAGCTGAATAAGAGAGGAAAAAATGTTAGATAATGTACTAAAAATCACAGATTGAGTATACATGGATGACTGATTTTACACAATCTGTGATTCAATGCATAACTGATTTTGTGATTCATATAGTAAGTCACAGATTGAGTAATATACTTAATATCTATCCACAAACAAAACAATTTAGATTAGCATCATGTTAGGACTCCAAATCAATTGTCATAAACTTCCAGAGGAACATAATAGTAGTAATAATAATAGATTAGCATCATGTTCGAATCTAAGATACACTCAATTTCGAAGTACCAAATTTTTCATATGTACCAGTGTCCAATGCAGGTAATTGATTGCATCTTTAGAAGCACCAAATTCCTTCAATATTAAATCCTCAAAAGCCAAAACAGGAGACTCCAACTTCCCATTCCTCAGCTCATTGATTTTCACAATCTCATCACTACCACTACAAAGAGTACTTACCTCAAATCTTAGTACTAAACAACAGAAAATCATGTAACGACATATCATTAGAAAGAGTGTCATAACCCCCACCTCTCACCTATTGCCCTCCAAACTGTTTAAAGAATTAAGGTCTTACAGTTGCACTCTGATTGACGAAGTTCCTAAAAGAAGTATACATGAGAGAATGAAATATCTCTTAATCAGTATTCTACATATTACTCCACCAAAGAATTACTGTATACATTTCATTCTACAAAACAGCAGCAGTTCTAACTAAACGATGTTAAAAATGGAAAAAATTAAACATATAGCAACTGTACAGTTTACATACCAGTACACAAACTGCACATTCAAATAAATCAGAACAGCAGTATATAATAATATATATTTTATATTTTTTTAAAAAAATAAGTCGATATTTCGATATACCAATCGATTTCACTTCTATATACCACGTACCAACCATTTTCACTAATTGGTACGGTACTACCGTACCGAAAATTCGGTATACCGATTTCACTGTACCGATTACAATTGGTACGGTTGGTACGGAAGAGTACCATTTGCCAGCCCTATAGATTAGTTTATTTTTATTTTTATTGTAATAGTTAGGTTGAGGTAAATGCTCCTAAATGTCCCCCTTATTTATAAAAGGGTAAGGTTGATTGTCCCCCTCTTTGTAATTTTATTTTAATTAATAATATTTAAGGGTAGCGTCCCTTTTTCTTTTATATACTTTCGTTTCTTTTAAAAAAGTTAAGGTTTATTTATTTCAAAATTCATAACTTTTTTTATATAACTTTTTGCAAAAAATGTATGTAGTATACAAAAGTCTAAAATAGTCTTCTTTATCCAAATTTTTTTTTTTTTTAAAAAAAGTTAACTTTTTTTTTTTTACAGAAACTGTTAAAAAGTTAACTGTTTTTTTCAAAAAAAACTGTTAAAAAGTTAACTTTTTAATAAAAAACTGTTAGAAAATTAACTATTTTTGTAACTGTTTTTAATTCTGTTAAAAATTTCCTTTAAACACCTATTTTGAAAAAAAAAAATTAAAACAATTTGATGACCCAACGGTCCCAACCTTGGGTTTTTTGGGTTGTCTGACCGTTGTCATGCCTTGGACTTTTTTTTTTTGTCCTATTCTTGCCTTGTCTGACCGTTGCCTTGCCTTGAGGCCCTTGACCGATCCTTGCCTTGGACCTTGATTGATCCTTGCCTTGCCTTGCCTGATCCTTGAAAAAGAAAATAAAAAAAATAAAAATGGTTAACCGGCAAACCGTTCTAATAGGTAAATCGTAAAACTGTAACCGGTTCTATTTCGATTGGGAAATTTGAAGGTTGAAACCGATGGTTCGGTAACCGTGAAACGCCGGTTAACCGAACCGGCCACGTCTAGTTTACATGGTAGTTAATGTTGGAAATTTGGTTTGAAAAAATTGTTGTTTCACCAACTTTTTAACCAAAATATCATAAGGTTCTATTTTATGTAAATGAAAATAAATTGTATATTTGTATTATATATTTGAAGTAGACTAATTTGATATATTTATTTTCTCAAAATCAAATTGGAGTGAATGAAAAATTAATGTTGGAAGTATTCAACTTGATATTGTAGTTTGAAAAGTTAAATTGATATGTAATGGACATTTTGGTTTCAATAGACACCAAATATGTGAAAGATGTGTTAGGTCAAAAGATTTAATATGTTTGATTAACATATTCTTAATTTTGAGTTCTAAAATCTAACTTTGTTACTCACCCGTTACATTTTTGTTAAAAATATAGCGGAAAGACATGTCTATTTGTTAGATTTAACGAACAGACATGACTTTTCATTAGAAATTTAATAGTAACCGTCAATTTTCGTCAGAATTTTTAACAGAAATACTACTTATGTCAGAAAGTTAACAGAACTGTCAGATATTTAAGGAAATTTGCGCATTTCCTTTAAATATTTAACGAATCAGGCTGTTTTGGACTGATTTTCAGTTTAAAGGTTAACAGATGTGTCCTTTCATTTGATGGAATAGATTCAATGTCTATATACTTGTGCCAATTGGCACAAAAGGCAACATAACTCTTCAATTACTGCAATTAAATCTTCCATGTTTGTTATTTATAATCCAATTCATAATGTGGACATATAATTCAATGGAATTATATGAATGAGTCATAAAATTCAAAGGAATTTTTCACAATATCTATTAAAAAATAGATCAACTTGTTGCATAAAGTCTTTTTTTAAGTCTGGATGTTGTTGTGGGTATTTTTCAGCATGGTGACATCTCCAGTTGGTCCTGCATGTCAAGATGTTATTCCACTGTAAGTATCGTTTTAATATTTACTTATTTGATATTTCCTAATATCTTTATTCTTATTTTCCAGTAATTAAGAGAGAAGAATACGGGATATTTTCCTAGCACGTTCAAATACAGCTTCAACGGCAAAGAATGACTTGGTCTCATGGACGTTGAAAAGGATAAAGATCATCTCCGGGATTGTAGGAACAAACTCTTACCCTTTCTTATATTTAAGGGGAGGTGGAGACGGAAATGGACACGCATTCTTATATGCACACACTCTACGCACGAGTTAATTGTAATCCTCTCCATCCTCTTCCGAAGTTGTAACTCAATTATCATAGTGAAACTTTTAAGGTTGGAGACCTAACTCCCGGGGTTTTTTCCGAAGAGGTTGTCACCTCCAAGGTTTTCCTCGTTAACAAATCGTGGTGTCATTCATTCTTTTCATGTCATTGTTCCATTTATTCGAATTCCACAGTCCCCTCCTTAGTATTTAGATCCACACACTTGTCAAAGTCAAGATTCAACCAAATTGTTTTTTTCTACCAAAACAATTTGGCGCCCACCATGGGGCCTCGTGGTTTATCGGTTATTTGGATCATTTCCTAAGAAAATTCATTATGTCTGCACCCCCCAATGTGTCCGCCGCCGGCAAGAATCCCGTTGTTGCTCCGACATCAGGAGGTAGAACCAGCTTGTTGCCGCCACCTCCTCAGACCGGACTTCAGCAAACTCAACCTACGAAGATTCCACAAAAGGGAGCGACCTCTTCCAATGTAGATGCTGACATCCGGAGTATCTGACCGAGTTGAATCAAAGGTTGGACCGGCAAGACAACCGAGTCAAAAGTCTTGACCAATTCCATGATTAAGATGCGAAAGATCAACAGCTCATCGCATCTCGGCTTGACAACATATCACCACTGCGTGCAAGGATCCTCAATTTCGACAACACCGAAGGATCTACACTTCAGAGTGAATTTATCCCAATGGGTAGTCCGCCTCAAACTCAACAGTTGACATCCTTAATGACGTCAACACCTTTGCCCGGGGACACCCTATTGACGCCACCTTCCTCAGGATTCACCCAGTTTATCCCATTCATTGACAACACTACTGTCACAACTACTACAGACAACTCTGGTTTGCTAAATAATCTTTTCACTAATAATAATTTCAATCGTATTTCTATGGCTGACCCTTTTGCAGGAAACCCACTAGCCAAGCAGATGCAGGATCTCAGAGAGCTGATAATGAACGTGCCAGACGTAACTCCTCCAATTCAACCAGTGACTCAGAACTGATACAATCAATCCCGGTTTGTCCCAGCAATTGCAAATGTTGACATCCCGAAGCGTTTTAATGTGCCATCTATGAAGTTGTATGATGGTACCACGGACCCAGAAGAGCATGTTGCCCACTATCAAGAAAAGATGGACATAATCCATATTCCACTTCAATTCCGGGAGGCCTGCTTATGCAGGGGGTTTGGATCAACCTTGTCTGGACCAGCTCTCAAATGGCTGATTAGGCAACCCCTAGGTTCAATTGGTTCATACGCCCAGCTCATCAACATGTTCTATAACCAATTCTCATGCAGTCGACAATTTGAGAGGTTGACAAGTGATCTCTACAATGTGACCCAGCAGCCTAATGAAACCCTAAAGGATTATGTCCACCGGTTCAATAAGGAAGTGCTAGAAATTCCCAATCTTGACATGTCGACTGACCACGAAGCATTCAAAATGGGGTGAAGAAAGATTCACAATATTATCAAGATTTGGTCATGACTCCATGTAAGCGGTTGGAAGAAGTCGGGAGCGGGCGGTGAGATTCATAAGATTGGAGGAAGATGAGGCTGCGAAGATCGAAGTCCTCAACCAAGATGTCGACATATGACAATCCCGACAGAAAGGCTGAGATCGTCCCATCGCGGGAACCACCGTTCCAATCCTTATCCAAGGATTGATACTAGCAAAATTAATTCAATAGATGGTGAGGATGAAGTTAGCGATAATGTGCCTAACATTTCTGATTATTGTTTTACGGTGACATTTCGGGTATACTACGTGCAATGGGCAACCTTGGGGACAAAGCCGGATGGCGAAAGAAGACGGATAAGGCCACGGGGTGGCGTGACAAGTCAAAATGGTGCGCTTACCATGAAGACTTTGGACATGTTCTTGAAGATTGCATCGCACTAAGAAAGGAGATCAGTTACTTGCTCTCGAAGGGACATCTCAAGGAGTTCTTGGGATCCGAGAAAGAAGAAGACCGAAAGTGCGGAAGCTCCTCATGAAGCCGAAAGACCAGTTCCTCCCCCAGCATCAACAAAGGTGATCAATTTCATTAGTGGAGGTTCAGAAATATGTGGTACATCCTATTCTGCCGCAAAACGACATGCTAAGGAGTCAAAAGAGGAGAAGCCAGAAAGACAGCCCAGGATGTCGACACCCTGCCAGGATCCAATCACCTTTGATGAAAGTGATCGAGATAACTTGCTGGAATCCCACCACGACGGTCTAGTTATTTCCTTGCAGATCGCCAACTGTACAATCCGGCGCATCCTGGTTGATGGGGGTAGCTCTGTCAATCTTATTATGTTGGGTACCCTTAAGGAAATGAACATCCCAGAATCGAGAGATCGTTAAGAAGTCTTCGATCTTTGGTAGGCTTCAGTGGTGAGGTCAAAGAAACAGTGGGGGAGATAAAGCTTCCAATATACTCAAAGGGCCTCAACACCATGGAACGGTTCTGCGTAATTGATTGTGCAACATTCTACAATGTCATCCTGGGAAGACCGTGGATTCATGGAATGAAGGCTGTACCCTCCACATACCATCAGTGTGTGAAGTTTCCAACACCCTGGGGTGTCGCTAAGATTTACAGTGATCAACAGGTGGCCAAGGAGTGTTATAAAATTTCAATGAAGGCGTCGACATCTCCAAAACAAGCATAGCAATTACAGAGGAAAGTACGTGAAGTCCTGGAAGCTAGGGAAGATGATGTGAAAGAAGTATTGCTAGACCCTTCCAACCCAGACATCAAGGTACTTATTGGCACTGACATCCCATCAGATATAGAAGAGAAGCTTGTGGACCTATTAAGAAGAAGAATAAAGAGTTTTGCTTGGAAACATGATGACATGACAAGCATCAGCAAAGATGTCATCACTCACAAACTTAACATAGATCCTAGCTTTAAACCAGTACACCAGAAACGTAGGAAGTTTGCAGAAACCAGAAACCAGATCATCAAGGAAGAGGTAGAGCGCTTACTCAAAGCCAACATGATACGAGAGGTCAATTACCCAAGATGGTTGGAAAACGTGGTTGTGGTAGAGAAGAGGAACGGGAAATGGCGAGTTTGTGTTGACTTCACCGACTTGAATAAAGCCTGTCCTAAAGACCATTTCCCTTTGCCACACATAGATTTGTTAGTTGATTCCACCTCCGGACATGAGCTCCTCACATTCATGGATGCATCCTCAGGATTTCAACAAATCCAGATGGAACCATCTGATCAAGAAGACACCGCCTTCATAACGCCCACAGGTATTTATTGTTATATTGCTATGCCTTTTGGACTAAAAAATGCAGGTGCAACATATCAGAGGCTCGTCAACAAAATGTTCAAAGATCAGATTGGGGACACAATAGAAGTATACATCGACAACATGGTAGTAAAATCCAAGAAAGCCGAAGATCACATAAGCAACCTATCTCAAGCCTTTGACATCTTGGATTGTTTCAATAGGAAACTTAATCCAGCTAAATGCAACTTTGGAATGAAGGCCGGGAAGTTTTTGGGTTATATGGTTACTAAAAGAGGCATTGAAGTCGCCCCTGCAGTATACGTGCTATTATCAACCTGTCGTCACCTCAATCTGTCAAGGACGTCCAAAGATTGATGGGAAAGATTGCTGCACTCACCAGATTCATCTCAAAATCCTCGGATCGATGCAAACCTTTCTACGATATCTTAAGGAAGAACAAGAAGTTCCAATGGGAGGACCAACATGAAGAAGCCTTTCAGGAGCTCAAAACTTACCTGTCGACACCTCCATTATTGGCCAAACCCCAGGAGGAGGAACATCTCTACATCTACCTAGCAGTATCGGAAGGCGCTGTAAGTGCAGTCTTGGTGACAGAACGAGATGGTAATCAGCAACCCATCTACTATATAAGTAAGACACTCTTAGATGCGGAGACCAGGTACTCTCATTTACAAAAGTTAATTTTAGCTTTGATAACTGCTTCTATTAAATTAAGACACTATTTTGAAACACATACTATAATTGTACGCACTAACTATCCTATTAAGATTGTTATGAGAAAACCAGAGATGTCAGGTCGAATGGTGAAATGGTCTGTACAATTAAGCACATACGACATCAAATATGAGCCCAGAACTGCAATAAAATCTCAAGCCCTAGCTGATTTTGTGGCTGATTTTAGTCCAACCATGCAACAAGAGGTGGAATTGGAAGTACAGCAACTTCAAGATGATGACATCCTGAAAATTTGGACACTCTACACAGATGGTGCTTCTAACATGAGAGGTACAGGTCTTGGAGTTGTACTAAAATCGCCACAAGGGGACATAATACCACAATCCATCAGTTGCAGTTTCAAGGCCACTAATAATGAAGCAGAATATGAGGCACTAATTGCAGGTTTAACAGCAGCCCAGGACCTAGATTTCAAGCATATCCGGGTGTTTATGGATTCTTTGCTAATTGTTAACCATTACAACGGATCCTACATAGCAAAAAATGCTAAGATGACGACATATTTGGAAATCGTAAAAATTCTTTCGGCCAAATTCAAATCATTTTCCTTGGAACAAATCCCATGAGAAGAAAATTCTCAAGCAGATGCCCTGGCAAACTTGGGTTCAGCCTTCAAAAGCATTTCACAGACAAGTATCCCAATTGTGCATATTGACATCCCAGCAATTGATCATCTTGAGATGTTCGCTCTAGATGTCGACGTACCCTCCTCTCCAGCAGCAACCTCTTGGACAACTCCTATTATCAAGTATCTCTTAGATGATACGATCCCAGCCGAGGAGAAAAATGCTAGAGCCTTCAGGGTAAGAGTATCTAAGTATTTACTTATTGATAACCTCTTGTTTAGAAAATCTGCTGCAGGTCACTACTTAAGATGTCTAGAAGCAGATAGAGCCCATCAGGTTCTCAAGGAGCTGCACGAAGGACAATGTGGAAATCATACCGGGGGCAGAAGTCTGCATACTAAGGCTCTTAGAATGGGCTATTTTTGGCCCACAATGAGAAAAGACGTCGTTGACTACGCAAAGAAATGTGATTCCTGTCAACGACATGGGGACATCCTGCACCAACCGGCTGAACTACTACATCCTATCCTGTCGCCATGGCCATTTATGGTGTGGGGAATGGACATCGTAGGAAAATTACCCAGGACACCAGGTGGAAGAGTATTTCTATTGGCTATGACAGACTACTTTTCTAAATGGGTAGAAGCTGAGGCGTACGTACAAGTTCGCGACAGAGAAGTTATATCTTTTATCAAAAGAAATATATTCAGCCGATTTGGGATACCTTCGGAGATAATTTGTGACAACGGCTCCCAATTCATTAGTAAGAAAACCCAAGATTTCTTGACATCTTGGGGAGTCAAGATGGTGACATCTTCACTGTTCACCCTCGAAGCCAATGGACAAAGAGAATCTAGCAACAAAATAATCATAAGCAACTTAAAAAGAGATCGAACCGGAAGAAAGGACGATGGGCGGAAGAATTATCAATGGTTCTATGGGTGACGTAACGACATCTAAGAACGCTCTGGTCAAACCCCTATTCACTTGTATTTGGAACAGAATCAGTTATTCCAGCAGAAGTACTTGTACCTACGGCCAGATACAGTTTGTTGACATCTGAACATAATAAGGACATCTTGATACATGACTTAGATACCGTGGACGAACTGAGGCACATGGCCAAAGTTCGCATGGCAGCATATCAACAAAGGGTAGCCAGATCTTACAACAAAAACGTAAGGATTAGAAGGTTTCAAGTAGGAGATTTAGTTCTACGAAAGGCATTCCAAAATACAAAGGATCTCAATGCAGATAAGCTCGCCCCAAAATGGGAAGGACCCTACCTAATAGATGCACAGGCCGGGAAAGGAGCATATCGCCTGGCAACCTTGGATGGCCAAATGATACCACGAAGTTGGAACGCCATTCACCTTAAAAGGTATTACATCTGAATGAAACCCTCCTTAAACTCATCTCTTCCCAGGTATGGATAATCTTTTATTTATTGGTAACCTTTTATTTTTCTATGTACTCTTTCATTACTTCATTGCTAATCAAGATGTCACTAACACACCTTGTGAAGAGACGTCAACCTTAGTTGGCGTCCGTTTTTAACATGTTTCTGTCTTATGAGGTGTTGACATATTTACATGGGGACATGTCGAAAGTACGCAAAGAACAACGAATTCTCCTCCGTCAGAGACTGGCCATCTCTTCTTAAGTAAAGGTACACAATCTCTTCTAAGGTTTAAAGAGTTAATTACCTCTTTCTTAAGATGTTAGGTTACCACACTTCGCCTGGAGCGCAAGTTATCTCTTTAATTGAGGTGTGGGGTGGGCCTATATGGGTAAACTCATATAGCTTACCCATTCTCACTCAGTTAAATGATTGATCTCACGTATTATTCTTATGGTTATGACATATACATGTCATCTTAAGTGTCCACAGCTTTGACATACTAACATGTCACCTTACGAGCATAACAAATAACCGTACAAAGAAAAATTTCATCCAAAATAAAACAAGCCTTGACATGCTTGAAAATCATTAAACCATAAAGTTATCATAAAAACATCCAAACTACTAAAGTTAAAGTGCAAAAGTGTTGGACCAACCCAACACGTAAAAGAAATTGTCTTTGGTCCTTATGGACCTATTACATAACCAAACAAAAATTAAAATTGTCTTAAGGGATTCCACCCCAGTAATACCATCAAAAAACCAGAATAAATTTATTGAACTTTTTCAGGTGACATTCGCTGCAGGTGTAACTTCTCCAAACCTCTTATCTTTCTTATTGAGCATCCTCCTTTTTGTGTTTCCCATCCTGAAAGTCATTCCATGTCGCTGTCGTGTGAATCATCAACCTGTTCAAGATCCTTGGAGGCCTCATTCGCTTTTTCATCATGGATCCGCTGCAAAGCCGTTTTTTCGTCATTCAGGTCCCAATTCACATGCTCTCCTGCCTGATATTCCTCAATCATTTGGATTCTAGTTTCAAAAACTGCTTTTGCAGTCTCATGCACCAAGTCATCCCGAAGTGATTCTATCTCTCTTTCATGACTGATATCAACACTTGCAAGCCTGGACCGCCACTTTAATATCTCCTCATTTTTGTCCCTGATTTCCAAACCCCTTTCCCTTATTATCCTTGCAGCTTCTTTCAAATCCTTCTCGTATTCAACCTTACTCATATCAAAGGTATCACATTTTTCCCTCCATATCCTGATCTCTTTGGACATTAACTTAGCCATCGAAACAATCTGTCATCAACGAGCAAAAAGAGACATTTTACTAAAATAAAAGGGGATCAATATACCAATGTCCCAAATCAAATCTTACCTGATTCTCCAACACTTCTTCATTCCAAATTTGTTTCTCCACACCGGAGATATGGTCCACCCTTTTTCTTTTCGAGGTAAGTTTATCCGTCTCAGGTATGGTCTCTTCCGCTTTCATCTTACCTTTGTATTTTGCCACAATATCATTCGTTGTAAAGCCGGATCGAGTCACTGCATATAAAGATATATGTGAGCACGGATTTAATAGATTCGCCAATTTAATAACACGTTGATTCTGACTTACTCTCTTGGAGAACGTCGTATTTGAAAAAGAAGGATAAAAAACTGCACTCTTTAAGGTTACTGTCGCCGTAATATGGTAGGAGACGTATGATTTGGATAAGAATTTGAAGAAGATTCGATGATAACAATGGTTATCAAGAATTACGGTTATTAATTCCTATCGAAACTCTTTTTCCTTTCTAGCCGCCACGTATCCCTAACCGTCCCATCAGGCAAAGCTGGCAGTTGAGCATTTAATGGGGAGAAAAACATTTGCCTCTTCAATTGCCAACATAGTCAAATGTTTTTGGGGACAAATTGTTGTGGGTATTTTTCAGCATGGTGACATCTCCAGTTGGTCCTGCATGTCAAGATGTTATTCCACTGTAAGTATCGTTTTAATATTTACTTATTTGATATTTCCTAATATCTTTATTCTTATTTTCCAGTAATTAAGAGAGAAGAATACGGGATATTTTCCTAGCACGTTCAAATACAGCTTCAACGGCAAAGAATGACTTGGTCTCATGGACGTTGAAAAGGATAAAGATCATCTCCGGAATTGTAGGAACAAACTCTTACCCTTTCTTATATTTAAGGGGAGGTGGAGACGGAAATGGACACACATTCTTATATGCACACACTCTACGCACGAGTTAATTGTAATCATCTCCATCCTCTTCCGAAGTTGTAACTCAATTATCATAGTGAAACTTTTAAGGTTGGAGACCTAACTCCCGGGGTTTTTTCCGAAGAGGTTGTCACCACCAAGGTTTTCCTCGTTAACAAATCGTGGTGTCATTCATTCTTTTCATGTCATTGTTCCATTTATTCGAATTCCACAGTCCCCTCCTTAGTATTTAGATCCACACACTTGTCAAAGTCAAGATTCAACTAAATTGTTTTTTCTACCAAAACAGATGTTACAAACACAATTTGGTTCGCCGAAATCTTTGATTTGAAATGATTCTATCAAAAAGTTGTATTATATTGAGAAAAGATTGTTACAAATCCTTAACATCAGAGTAGGATAATATCTTTTTGCGAAAATTGTATTCAATACAAGACTCAACTTTCCAATTTCCTGGCTCATTTTAATTTTTTTGCCTCATTATATATATTTTAATTTATTTATAAATTTTTCATTCCATTATCTTTAATAAAAAAACAAGATATGGAGTATGGACATGGAATGAATTTATGTAGCAGTAGAGAGTCAAACAGACAAAAGAGTAGCGATTGGAGATGGCCATTTTGGGTCGTGGCCCGTGGGCGGCCCGTAGCCCGCCATTCGTTTGGCCCGCGCCCGTTCATCCCGTGGCCTGCTTCGTATACGGGACTGGCTTGGACCAAGGAGGTCTGCACGGACCGGTCCTTTGGCCCGCGGATCAGAAGATCCGTTTGGTCCGTGACCCGTTTGGCCCGTTGCAATGAGGTCCGCACGAACCTGTTTGATCCTATTTGTATAAATGTCTAAAATGTCCTCAAATATATCCGTTAATAAATCTGTTTGAGGGGTATTTTCGTTCAATTTACACATAACGACTCATTTATCAGATTTTAATTTTTTGGGACATAATTACCCCTCCCGATAACCATATTTAGGGGTAAATTTGGTCCAAAAAATTATAATTAGTATAAATAGAAGAGGAAGTCTTACCATTTTTCTCACAAAAAATTTTTCAATTCATCATAGAATTCTCTCAAACCCAAACCAACAAATTATTTTCAAGTCGAATATTTGTGATTACATCGTAAGAGTTGAAGCCTTGAAGGTAATTTTATTGTTTTAATTATTTAATTGTTTACTTGCTAGTTAAATATTATGTTTAGTAGTTATTTTTTTTTTAATCTTCATAAATTTCGAAAATTCCAAAAAATAAAATTACTTTTAATCCAAAAATTATAATTGTTTACTTTTATTGTTAGTAAATTATAATCCAAAATTATTTAATCCTTATAAATTTTCGAAAATTCAAAAAATATTTTTTTAAGTGTTGCATTTTTAATTTTAATTGCTAGGTAATTTATATTGCTAGTTATCACGGAAGATATAGGTAATAATTCATTTGCATATTCCCCCCCCCCCCCACCACCACCACCACAAAAATCAAACTCAAAATCAAAATGTATCCATTTCAGCCCGCCACTCAATAGATAATTCCCTTTTGCACCGTAATGATCAAATTATGTATGATCTAATTAATCAATCCTCGAACCCAATCAACACCCCTCCATTTCGCGACTAAACTCCAGATTCGACCCCAGATTGAATGAATGAGCCCAACACAAACTATTCATCTAGAACCTATCATCACATAGAAGACATAGATGAGGGTGGGGAGGGGGATGAGGATGACGATGTACGTGTCACCCACAAAACCCGCACAATTCCAAATACACCTACTACCGATGTTGCCCCGGGTAGTCATCAAATGGACTACCAAATTAGTGAGTATGATTGGTCGATAGCTACCGAGCTTTTAGATTTACTTAAACCTTGGTGGAAGGCAACCAATATTTTTTCGGGAAGCTATTATCCCACTTCCCATCTTTTGTGCCGTGAAATAAGTGTTCTAAGTGAAGTTATTAGTCAATTTAGATCACATGCCTTGTTTAGAGTTGTCATTAAGAAAATGGAAAGTAAATTCACAAAATATTATGAATATTTTCCCGTAGTTTCCCAATTAGCGACCATAATGGATCCTAGGATTAAGTTCTCCTCATTAGGTGACTTGTTTGATGAATTTTATGAGAACACGAGGCCCCAATTTAACCCAGATGCCGTAAACACTTTGTCCAAGAGCAAACTTAGGGAAATTCACACAATCCTATATCTTTTGTTCGACCACTATTGTAGAACACTAAAGGGACCAAACACAACATCCGAAAGAAAATGGAATACAGCAACAAAAATGTTTAAAAAATGATGGAGTTTCATGACAAAAGGAAAAACTTCATCCTCATCTAGTAGTGGTTCTCAAAGTGGTGTAGATGAATTACACCAATACCTTGAAAGCCCATATTATCCCTTAGATGGTGAAAGTTTTGAAAACTAGAATGTCTTACAATGGTGAAAATCGCATGCTAGTATTTATCATATTCTTCAGGTGATGACACGTGATCTACTTACCCCTCCGGTGTCCACGGTAGCATTGGAGTCTGTTTTTAGTGCTGCAGGAAGAGTGGTGACGTCAAAGCAAAACCAACTCAAACCTGCTCTTATCTAGAGATTTATTTGTCTTGCGGATTGGGATGACGCGGATTTGAGAAAGCAAGGCACATTCCGGGATCTTGATGACGATGATTATGAAGCCTCGAAGAAGACAATCTCAATGGGGAGTTTTTGCGAGAATGATATTAGAAGAAGAAGAAAAAGAATTCAACAAATTCAAAGACTTTGAAGCAATAACAATATCGAACACCTAAAGCTTTTTGAAGACTTTAAAGATTTGAAGACCATAATTAGTTTGAAGATTTGAAGACTAATTTATTTTCAAGACTTTATTAAATTTGAAGACTTTGTTAAATTTGAAGACCATAATTACTTTGAAGATTTGAAGACTCATTCGAAGATTTGAAGACTCATTTGAACATTTGAAGACCTTTTATTTTAAGACAATGTAATTTAAAATTGTATCATTTTGAAGAAAATGAAAAATTCCTCCAAAAAATTATGAAATAAATATTCATAGAGTTTCTATTATTAATTTGATTGCATTGTTACCTCATTTTCTTTTATATACTTTCATTTGTTAGTTTTTTTTAAATTTTTTTTATATACCTATTTGTAAAAAATATAAGTAATAGAAAAAGTCTAAAATATTATTTCCTAGTCAATAAAAAATCAATAAAAAAATAAATAAATAAAGGATAGTCCGTCCGTCTTTTCTTTTATATACTTTAAATTGTTTAGTTTTTTTCTATCTTTTTTTATATACGTTTTTGAAAAAAATATATCAATAATAAACAAAGTCTAAAATATTATTTTCTAATCAATAAAAAATAAAAAAAAATAAAAAATAAATATAGGGTAGTCCGTCCCTCTTTTCTTCTATATACTTTCATTTGTTTAGTTTTTTTCTATCTTTTTTTATATACCTTTTTTAAAAAATATCACTAATAAACAAAGTCTAAAATATTATTTTCTAGTCAGTAAAAATTAAAAGAAAATAAAAAATAAATATAGGGTAGTCCGTCCCTCTTTTCTTCTATATACTTTCATTTGTTTAGTTTTTTTCTATCTTTTTTTATATACATTTTTGAAAAAATTATCACTAATAAAAAAAAGTCTAAAATATTATTTTTTAGTCAATATAAAAAAATAAAAAATAAAAATAAATAAAGAATAATGCGACCCTATTTTCTTTTATATACTTTAAATTGTTTAGTTTTTTTTTTCTATCTTTATTTATATACCTTTTTGAAAAAATATATCACCAATAAACAAAATCAAAAATATTATTTTGTAGTTAATAAAAAATTAAAAGAAAATAAAAAATAAATATAGGGTAGTCCGTCCCTCTTTTTTTCTATATACTTTCATTTGTTTAGTTTTTTTCTATCTTTTTTTATATATCTTTTTGAAAAAAATATCAGCAATAAAAAAGTCTAAAATATTATTTTCTAGTCAATAAAAAATTAATAAAAATTAAAAGTAAATAAAGGATAGTCCGTCCCTCTTTTATTTTATATACTTTAAATTGTTTAGTTTTTTTTTCTATCTTTATTTATATACCTTTTTGAAAAAAAAATATCACTAATAAACAAAATCTAAAATATTATTTTCTAGTTAATAAAATATTAAAAGAAAATAAAAAATAAATATAGGGTAGTCCGTCCCTCTTTTTTTCTATATACTTTCATTTGTTTAGTTTTTTTCTATCTTTTTTATATATCTTTTTGAAAAAAATATCAGCAATAAAAAAGTCTAAAATATTATTTTCTAGTCAATAAAAAATTAATAAAAATTAAAAGTAAATAAAGGATAGTCCGTCCCTCTTTTATTTTATATACTTTCATTTGTTTAGTTTTTTTTATCTTTTTTTTATATACCTATTGGTAAAAAATATCAGTAATAATAAAGTCTAAAATATTATTTTCTAGCTAATAAAAAATTTAAAAACTAAAATAAAAATAAAGGGTAGTCCGCCCCTTTTTTCTTTTATATACTTTCATTTGTTTAGTTATTTTCTATCTTTTGTTTTATATATAAAACAACTAATTTTCTTATGTATAAGTGATTTTATATTTAAAAAAATAGCTTATTAAATACTAAATTACTTTTTATTTTTTCCATATTTTTTCTGATTTTTTTAAAAAAATAAAAAATATAAAAAATAGAAAAACACGTTTGGCCCATGAATCTTCAGATCCGGGCCAAACGGGCGGACTTGGACATGGATAATGGGCCGGGTCGGGCCGAATTTAGGCCCGTTTCATTATACATGTTGACGGACTTCAACCTGTCCCACCCACGAGTTGGCCCGCATGAATCGGAACGGATCGACCCGCTTGGCTATCACTAGACGTGACCACGGTTAATTAACCGCGGTTAACCGGTTAATAACCGGCGGTTAACGAAGGTTAAAATCATTAATCGGACTTAACCGTTAACCGTTAAGTCACGGTTACGGTTAACCGGTTAACGGTTAATCCGGTTAACCCGGTTAACCCGGTTAATAAACGGTTAATTATTTTTTTTATTTTTTTTTTTCAAGAATGTCGATTTTTATCTAAAGTTAAAAAAATAACTTTTTAATAGTTTTTTGAATAAAAAGTTAAGTTTTTAACACTTTTTTTGAAAAAACAGTTAAATATTTGCGGTTTACATTAAATATGTAACTCGTATATGAAATTTTTTTTTTTTTTTTTTTTTTTGGATAAATAAAACTATTTTAAATAGTTGTTAAGACTAATATTTTTTGCAAAAAGTTATAGAAAAATAGGTATGAATTTTTAAAGAAATGAAAACTTAACGGATTTAAAAGAAACGGAAGTATATAAAGAGAAAACTTAACTTTTTTGAATAACCGACGGTTAATTAACGGTTAAGTTAACCGGTTAATTAACCGGCGGTTAACCGGCGGTTAACCGGAGTAAAAATTTCTTAACCTTTGTTAACCTCGGTTACACGGTTATCGGTTAGGCGGTTAAGGCGGTTAGACGGTTAACGGTTTAGGCGGTTAAAATCCGGTTATTAACCTTACGGTTAGCCGGTTAACGCTTAACCTTGGACACGTCTAGCTATCACCACCGGTAGCGATAGAACATGAAATTATGGGTGAGGGGGGTGTGGGGGAGAAAGTTAAAATAGTGGAGTAAAAAATATTGGAAGGAGGCCCCTTAACCCACCGAATGAGGGGTCATTTGGATAATGATCAGTAACTCAGGATAATTGGGATTTTTTTTAAATTTTATTTACTCGGGCCAAAGCTTATGATTAACCAATTATTCGCAATAAGTTGATTTATTGCTGTGTAGGCGAACTGAATAAATGATCGAGATCACAAACAAGCATAATGAATGATCGAAAAATACGAATTAAGCAAAATGTCTAAATTTTCTCCAATTATCCTCTGAATGTGAAACAATAAGATTGAAATAAAGTGTCAAGATGAATGGGCCCATCTTCGACCAGTCTTGTGATGATTTTTAGTACTCCGTGTAAGTAATCCGATACACAAATGCTTATCGCAAACATCGCATGGGATCAGGATACTTGCATTCCGTCCCAGAGGATCAGGGTACTTGCATTCCGTCCCAATCTAATAATCTATTTTTTCCCAACTATGTTGCTAAACAATTCCAACAATGTTTCTAAACAATTCAGTACTAAAGAATCGTGTGGAAAATATTGAATTGGGATGCATGCATTAAAGACTTTGTTGGTTTGATAACAGATCATATAAACAATGAAGAGAGATGCACTCAACCGGTTGCAGAAACAAATAAATAAACAAACATTTTTGTAAAAACATGTACAATTTTGGGGTTTCAGTTGAAACAATCTTTCCTCACTAAGGCAATCTGTTTTTGGCAAATTTTTCTCATAATATTACTCCCTTCTCCTTTTTCTTTCCTCCTGATTCGTATAACTTTATATTCAAATAATTTTATCCTTGAATATTTTTCGGTACTTCCTCTGTGTCAAATTGAATGTACTTTTTTGTTCCAAAATGAATATTTTTTTTGTAATTTTACCTGCAAATACCTTTATTCCTAAATCATTTTTTTCATAATTCATTATATTTTTATAAATCTAAAATTTTAAAAGTGAAAAGTAAGATTATCTATGATATTTTTTCTATTCAAAATGCCTTTTAAATACCAAAAGCATGTTGGCCGAGCGATATCCGAGTGGGTGAGTGTGTTAAGAGGTTTTCAAATAGTTGAGTTTTCAAGTTCGACTGCCCCGGAAATAAAGTGAGTAACTTGTGTTACTCTATGTATGTACCGCAAGGATAGTTTGATCCGGCATTGCTTTTTGACTTATGTAAGTCACATTTGATTTAGGGATGACCATTTACGGTTTCGGTTTGAAATCGTCGGTTTCGGTTTCGAAAAAAGGAAAATTGGAATTGAACCGTCGGTTTACGGTTTCGGTTCGAAATCAGCGGTTCAACGGTTTATTTTTATTTTTTTTAATAGAAAAAACTGTTTTAGAATTTTTTTATTACTGATTTTTTTGCAAAAAGTTATATAAAAAAAAGATAGAAAAAAATTAAACAAATGAAAGTATATAAAAGAAAAGAGGGACGGACTACCTTTATTTTTTTTTCATTTTTTTAAATTTTTTATTGATTAGGAAATAATATTTTAGACTTTTTTTATTAGTGATTTTTTTTTTTACAAAAAAGGTATATAAAAAAAGATAGAAAAAAACTAAACAAATGAAAGTATATAGAAGAAAAGAGGGACGGACTACCCTATATTTATTTTTTATTTTATTTTAATTTTTTATTGACTAAAAAATAATATTTAGACTTTTTTTATTAGTGATTTTTTTTTACAAAAATGTATATAATAAAAGATAGAAAAAACTAAACAAATGAAAGTATATAGAAGAAAAGAGGGGACGAACTGCCTATATTTATTTTTAATTTTTTATTCACTAAAAATAATATTTTAGACTTTTTTATTAGTGATTTTTTTTTTTACAAAAATGTATATAAAAAAAGATAGAAAAAAACTAAACAAATGAAAGTATATAGAAGAAAAGAGGGACGGATTACCCTATATTTATTTTTTATTTTCTTTTAATTTTTTTATGTACTAGAAAATTATATTTTAGACTTTTTTTATTAGTAATTATTTTTACAAAAAAGTATATAAAAAATATAGAAAAAAACTAAACAAATGAAAGTAAGTAAAAGAAAAAAAGGAACGGTACCATTTAAATTTTATTAATAATTGGAAAAAATTACAAGAGAAGAACAACCAAACCTTACCATTTTATATTTAAGGGAGGATATTGGGAGCCTTTACCTTTTTTATTACAATACTTATCTAAATTCTAACTTATAATAAAACTATATTAACAATTAAATAAATTACATTTTACTTAGCTTAATCGCTTCCTGATTTAGTTTCATCAAAGTACTCACCTTCGTCACCAACAAGATCAGTTGGCTTGTTGTCTTGCTTTCTTCTATCCGCTCTAATCCAATCATTCAACAAATTACAAGCTTCAAAACTATCGAATGATAAATTGTGACGATTATACTCTATATTCCCACCAATGCTAAAAGCTTGCTCCACTGAAACCGTTGATGCGAGAAAAGCAAGTACTTCTCATGCAATTCTAGAAATGATAGGAAAAGCGTGTCCTCTCCTTGACCATCAACTCAAAATATCAAATTAATTTTCTTGTTCAAATTCGGTGGTCAAATATTTATCAAATTCGCCATTGACACCACCACGATACTGTTGTCTTCCATAAAAACTTGCCACAAATGATGATGAAGAATGTTGAAGTATCGAAAAAAAGGGCTCGCTTGTTGTTGCATACTCCCTCCGTCCCGTCCGAAAGGGCACAAATTTTCTTTTTGACGTTCCATTTGAAAGGGCACAACCTAAAAATGGAAAGTTTTTTATTATTTCTTTATTTGTGGGACCCACTTGTCATACTCTCGCAATAAATATCCACTAACTATTTCCTATTTCACTTTCTCTTTCCTACATCATCTTTCACTCACAACATTTATTTCACTATACACTTTTTCTTTTTTCTACATCAATTTTCTTAATTTTCGTGCAAGGATACAAAAATACCTTTTCGAACGAGACGGAGGGAGTATTTATCAACAAGTTTGAATAAAAGTTTTCATCAACACTATATGCAATGTATCACACATCTGATTTAAAAAAATATAACATACTTTAAAGAGACAACATCATCAACACCATTGCACAATCAAATTTGAATACCCCAAAACAATTTACAACTTTCCGGATCCAAGAATAAAATTGCCAAATATTTACAAAATCAACACAAATTTCAGAAATCTGCACAAAAATTCCCAAAATCCACGCAAAATAGATGGCTGGAATAAGAAATTTGGACTGAAAAATGAAAAAGCTCAAATCGAAGGTGGGTTCGGGTTAGGGCTGGAATTTGAAGAAGAAGTTTGAAAATTTGGAATCAGAATTAAAAAAAAATCCAGATCTGTAATGCGATTTTCGGCCAAGAACTTTATTGCCGACTTCACTATGTCCCCCATGCAACTCCTTCACACGCACCTAACACCTCCATTAATGGAGTTTCATTTTTCTGGCCGTAAATTGATGGTTAAGGAGTGCATAGATGCCTCTGGCAGACTAGCTCCTCTCCCTTCGTGGTCCATATTTTCCTAAAAGCTTCATAAATCTGCAATTTTTCATTTTTATTACTGTAGTCTAACGTAGCTTGGGATTTGAAATTGGAGTCTTTGAGCAACAATGGCGATTCATCCTTCAACACAATCTCATCTATGTACTCAAAAAATTAATTTCATCTTGGAGCTTGCAAAATGGGTTTCAGAATTGGATTTTCATTGTTACCGGCTCTCATTTTTTGAGTCCTCGCAATAGATCCGTTTTCTAGTTGCTTTTGTTGAATTTGATTTTTCTGGGTTGTTGTTTGTTGGTGGTGGCGGCACCGCGGTGGTGTGTTGCATATTTATGTCTTCCCCTAACTCACAACACCTTAATATTATATTCCCTCCGTAGGTTAAGCTTAGATTTTTGCCATTTGGGCGTCACCCGACTTAGGGCGAAAATGGAAACCTTAAATCACTATTCTCTCCACTCATTCTCTCTCCTACATTATTTTAATACTCACAACACCATTATAATTTACTATTCCCTCCACTCATTCTCTCTCCTATTTTTAAATTACACTCACAACATGTACCTTTTCCTTAATCCCCGTGCCATTTCAATAAATCATAAGTCGGTCGGAACGGAGGGAGTATAGTCTTTCTTAATTTTCTATTTCTATTACGATTTTTTTGCAAGTTAAAGCTGAGAGGGATAGAGTATATACTCCCTCCGCCCCACCTCGCTTAAGAAAACTTTTCATTTTGAGCGTCCCACTTCACTTAAGAATTCCCAAAATGAAAATCTTAAATCACTATTCTCTCCACTCATTCTCTCTCCTACATTATTTTAATACTCACAACACCATTATAATTACTATTCCCTCCACTCATTCTCTCTCCTATTTAATTTTTCACACTCACAACACTTTTTTCACTCATTCTATCTCCTAATACTATACTCCCTCCGTCCCACGTGAATGTGGACTAACTTTTTGGGTGTGGGAATTAAGGAAAAGTGATGTAAGAAAGAGAAAAAGTTAAATGTTGTGAGTATGAAAAATTTAATAGGAGAGAGAATGAGTGGGAGGAATAGTGAGAAGAGAGAATGTTGTGAGTGTAAAAGTGAAGTAGGAGAGAGAATGAGTGGGTAGAATAGTGAATATTCTTTGCCATTTTGGGAAGTTTGTATTCACGTGGGACGGACCAAAATAGAAATAAGTTTGCATTCACGTGGGACGGAGGGAGTAATAATATTTCTTAATTTCCGTGCCATTTCAAAATTTTCTAAGTGGACTGGGACGAAGGGAGTATTCATCTAGCAATGCTATTAATGGGTACAAAAGAAAGTAACAAAATCTTACTTACAAAATGAATTGTTGATATTTTATTAGTTGTATTGATAATTAACCCAATACATTTTAATTAAAAATGTCAATATAGGAGTAATCATTACATCAATAATTTTATAAGCAAATTTTTTGTGACAATTTTATACCCTATATTATTCATATTCATCCTATCAAAAGGGTTTAGAGCATACCCCTGGCCGGTGCCAAATTCGATTACATACTCCACTTGAAAAGAAGATAACTTCATAAAGACAGTCTTTACAGAGTGAAACCCTTTTAGATACTCACGCAATAATAATTAATGTGGAAAATCTCTCTGCAAACAAAAACATCACAGAAAATACAGAGAGAGACAAAGGGACAGAAAAGAGAAGGGCAGCTGCACACAACAGTGAGGAATTGCATTTTCTTTTCTTTCTTATAACCCTTTCTCCGTTACATTTCTGAAATTCCTTTAATCCCAATAAATAAAAAGTAGCCACTCTTTTCTTTCTCTCTCTCTCCCTCCCTCTCCCTCAGTATATAGTAGTGGGATCGTTGAAATTCTTTCTGGGTATTTTGATGGCAAGGCGATGAAAGCTGTATGTTTTTCCATACAATAACCTGCCAAGAAAAAGAAAAATAAAGTCTTGATTTTGGCAGTGGCCCTCATTTATTAAGGGCCATTTGGGTCTTTTGTTAGTGAGTGATAGATGTAGTGTGTGTTTGTGTGTGTGTTATAAGGGCATTCAAGTTTACTGCCAATCTTGGAAAACAACTCTCTGTAATCTCCCCCTACTGCAAGCTGTATTTACTAAATCCGTGTCACCATTTTAAGAAAAGAAAAGGTATAGCACATAAATACAGAGAAAGAGAAAGAGAAAGAGAAAGAGAGAGAGAGAGAGAGAGAGAGAGAGAGAGAGGGAGAGAGAGGGAGGGAGGGAGGGAGAGAGAAGGGTTAAAAATAGTCTTTGTTTGTGTATTTGATTACTAGGAAAGGGGGAAATAAGCAAAAATGGTTCCGAGTACACAAGCAGAAGAGGCCATAGTGGCTGTGGAAATGAAGAAAGGGGGTGGCGATCAAGAAGATGGCAGAGAGGAATTGGGGGCAGATCAGTCAATGTCTAGCTTCAAAAGCTTTCTTTGGCATGGTGGCTCTGTTTATGATGCTTGGTTCAGCTGTGCATCAAATCAGGTAAATTACCTAAACACCCACAAGAAAATAATTCAAATTTTATCTGGGTTTTCTTTTTCTTGCAAAAAATTCAATCTTTGATAGTTCTTTTTTTTTTAATTATCAGGTGGCACAGGTTCTGCTGACTTTGCCATACTCTTTCTCTCAATTGGGCATGCTTTCAGGGATAATACTGCAGGTCTTCTATGGTTTGCTTGGTAGCTGGACTGCTTATCTCATTAGTGTTCTTTATGTTGAGTATAGAACCAGAAAGGAAAAGGAGAATGTTAGCTTCAAGAATCATGTTATACAGGTTAGGCCTTTTTCTAGAGAAATATACAACCTTTTAAACAAACTGTACAATTGACTTTAGCTTCAGTTGGTTTGACATATGCTAATACTCACTTCACTCCGTGTACTGAAATGATTTTCCTAATTTTTTTGAATAATAGTTTCAGATGAATTCAATTATGCTATGAACAATTGAAAATTGTTATAGATAATATTTATAATGACGAATAAGTTTTGAATTTTAATTAGGTAATTAAATTAAGCTAAATTTATTGCTCAAAATACCCTCGTACCCTCGTATTAACAATAAAAAAGTGGAAAGATCATTTCGGGACGTAGGGAGTATTATTCTGGAAATAGCATTTCGTCACATGTATAATTATTTGTATGTACAGTGGTTTGAGGTTCTGGATGGGTTACTAGGACCAAGATGGAAAGCAGTGGGACTGGCTTTCAATTGCACTTTCCTCCTATTTGGTTCTGTTATTCAGCTTATAGCTTGTGCAAGGTGGGGTTTTCTTGAAATTTATAGACAATTTAGATGGATTTTTGCTTAAATATTCTGAAAATCAATGGTTTTCAATCATTTTACAGCAATATATACTACATAAATGACCATTTAGACAAGAGGACATGGACATACATATTTGGGGCATGTTGTGCAACAACTGTGTTCATACCATCATTCCACAACTATAGAATTTGGTCTTTTCTTGGCCTTGGGATGACCACTTATACTGCTTGGTATATGACCATTGCAGCCTTTGCTCATGGCCAGGTACTATTAATCAACTTGATCATCATATTGTCTTGATTTCCTTTTTTATTGATTTAACTTATTACTTTTTTTGTTTCTGAATTTTATTTTATTTTATTTTTTACTGTTTTGCAGGTTGAAGGAGTCGTTCACTCGGGTCCAACAAAGATGGTGCTTTATTTTACAGGGGCCACCAATATACTCTACACTTTCGGTGGCCATGCCGTTACTGTGTGAGTAATTTTTTCTTCAATTTGTCAATGCCAAAGCTTATTAACCACACACACACAAACAAAAAAAACACACTTAGCAGCCTCTATTAATTATCCACAAACTGCTACAGAAACTGGGCTTTTGCCAGCCACTTTTGGAATACAAATAGCATCAACGTTGTCCGAAAATTCCCAAAATTTGCATGGAATCAAGTCTACTGTGTAAAATGTCTGTATATTATTACCTCCGCCCCACTTGAAGGGTTGATATTCCTTTTTGGACTGTCCCACTTGAAGAGTAACTTCCGCTTTGGCTCTCATTTTCAACCAATTGACTATACTCATCCTCCTTTCCCACCCACTTTAAATTAAACGTTCCCTCAATATTTTCAAATTCAAACTTTTTAGGAAAATTTAAGTTATCAGCAACTTTCTTTAATTTGCATGTCTGGTAAAACCCCACATCTTCAAGTGAGACAGAGAGAGTACGTTTTTTTTTTTGGGAAGCACTAGTACGGGAAAAGGAAATATTATTGACAGATGAAGTGTTGGCGATTAAACTATTTCACACAAAATATTATTGTACGCTGAGTCGGAGCCTTCACCTAGGTGTTGTATTTCCTATGTATGTGCCACCTGTATTTAATCAGTCGAATTCATGAAACACATTAATATATTATACAATAAACCTTGACAAAAGTTGTCTGGCCATAGAAAAACAGCAAATAATAGAGGTGCCTGTTACAGTGCACCAGAGATTGTGATATCTCAGGCTCAGCCTTAATGGTACATTTTTTATTTCAAATCAGCACATCTCTTTATCAAGCCTATCTATATCTATAGAACACATCAAAACTTGAACCAAAATTTCTTGTTCTTCCTATGTGAATTCACTCTCCAAATAAAGATTACAAGTTTCTGTCATTTGATCAAATCATCAATATCAGAAAGCTACGGCTTTGTCACTTTCAAAATCCGTAACTGTACCACATGGCTTGTGGACCCTCTTGTCCTTTACTTAATAATTAGCATTTGGAGAGATAAAATTAAGACACAATTTTTACACATATGTTTAAATAGTGCATAATGTGAGGTCCTTGATATTTACAGGGAAATAATGCATGCAATGTGGAAGCCACAGAAATTCAAGTACATTTACTTGTTTGCAACGTTCTATGTTTTCACCCTTACGCTTCCGTCAGCTTCTGCTGTATATTGGGCTTTCGGTGACCAACTCCTCAACCATGCCAACGCTTTCTCACTGCTTCCCCGCACTCGCTTCCGTGATGCAGCCGTCATCCTCATGCTCATCCACCAGGTCTTTCATAATATCACCTTATCCTACTTTGATTCAAGTTACTTACTTTTACTAGATTGTATTTGTAGGCCTAACGATTCAAGATGAACAATGGGGAAGCCACCTTGTAACCTTTGTCTTTTGCAAGTTAACATTTTACTACCCTTAAAATTAGGAAAAAAAAAACATTTTTAGTACTAAAATGATTAAAAAATGCAGTTTCGACCCCCTTTTCTTGAAGAAACAATAACACTAAATTCTAATTTTGACCCCCTTTCTAGTTAAATTCGTATATTATTATGTAGCATTTATATCTATAATATTTTACCCCCCTTGAAAAAATTCTGGCTTCACCATTGAAGATGAACACAATAAGTACGCATATTTGGTTGTACTGTACAGTACAGTGATTTGGCCTCATATGGTTAGTGAATTCACATGATCAACAATTGATTTTTTTTTTTTTTTGCAGTTTATAACATTTGGGTTTGCTTGTACGCCGTTATATTTTGTGTGGGAAAAAGTGGTAGGGATGCACGACACGAAAAGCATATTCTTGAGGGCACTGGCTAGGCTTCCAGTGGTAATACCAATATGGTTCTTGGCCATTATATTTCCCTTCTTCGGGCCTATCAATTCGGCTGTGGGGGCTCTTTTGGTTAGCTTCACCGTCTACATCATCCCTGCTCTAGCACATATGCTCACTTACAGAAAGGCTTCAGCTCGGCAGGTAATCAATCAATTCTCAACTTATCAAACCTCTTACTTCATTCGTACATATTGTATCTTGGCATTTTCTGTTTGTGGCCCAAAATAGCATCAATGCGTTCTTCTTACTAATGGTAAAAATAACCTTTTAGTTTGGCCCTCCTACCAACTAGAAAGAGCCCAAGAATTGACTATGAATGATCTAGAAAGGGTAGGGAGTTGTTGCCGTTCAATGTTTAACACCGCAATTATCCCTATTTGGAGCAACTAACTTACTTTCAACGTTTTTTCTGAATATGGAATAAACAAAAATAATACATATTGGTATCAAGGTGCAAAAGGGTGTCTTCGCGAATTTTTAATGTAACTTTAGTGTTTTGGAACAACTGTACAAAAAGAAAGCAGCACTTAAATATTGAGCAAGTGTCGTTTCAATTTTTTTTTTGGTTACAAGTATTATTTTTGCTTTTAATTACTCCCCCTGTGCCAAAACAAGTGTCTATTTTTCACTCATTTTGGGACGGAACAACTTTTGGAGGAAAGAAACAAATTTCTTTTGATGGACAACAAGAGCGTTAACTATACTTGTCTGAAACATAAATCGAACTGTATACACAGCTTGGAATGGAGTTCCAGAAATCATATTCAGCAGGTCCGTGATGTTAAAAGTTATCAGTATTCATTTAGGACCTCCAAAACTTATGTAAATATTTTCAAATATTCATTTAGGACCCCCCAAAACTTAAACTCCGTATAAAGAGTTTCCTTGTCTTAATAATTGCATTATTTATCAATGGTATTGGCTGCCATTGTCGGGCCCTGACTAGGTTTGCCCCTGATGAAAGGTACGTACCACAGATGGCTCTTATTTTCCGTACACTGTTTTAATTTATAGGACAGTTGTAATTTGGTGGCATTTCCTTGTCACTCAGTTATATGCATCAGTCACTTCTACATTATTGTACGAACAATTCCCAGATTTGAGCTGGCTATATGACCCATTGAGTTTCGCGGTTTATTGGCTAAGTTTTGGCTTCAATGGCACCCTACCTTAAGCGAATATGCGTTATCTAGTTTCCTTTATTCAGCAGTGATTGGTGAATCATTGTGGTATATGGAAACTATGGGGTTAATTCCACTTCTCATCCCATAAAATTTAGACAATTATCACTGCCCCTCCCGAAGTTTGAATTCGCTCACTTTTACCCCTTCTATCAACTTTTTTAATAACTATTTTACCCCTACATATTGTAGGGGTAAAATAGTTGTTTTGTTTAAATAAACTTGACGGAAGAGGGAAAGTGAGACGAATCTAAACTTAGGGACACAATGATACTTGTCCAAACGTCAGGGACGGGGCAGTGGAATTAACCAAGAAACAATGACACCAATCAATGTTCTAAGTAGGGATGGCAACGGTGCGAGTGTGACATTTCCCAAACCCTCCCCTACTTAAATCTTGTGAAATCCGACCCGCCCCGATTAGGACAAAACCCGAATCCGCCCCGTTTACTATCAAACATGTAAAAAAATCACTATTTCATAATAAAATACTGTACTATTTTTATTAAAAAAAAATCTCTTAAAAGATTGAGGCTTATAATATTATATGAAAAAAAAGGACTTTACATTATAAAAAATAAATAAGAGTTATATAAAAAATTACCAATATTAAAATAGTATAATAAATGAACATATATATAATGTGGGTTTATGGTAATCCCTAACCCGTCGGCTTAGAAAAACATGTCCAAACTCTTCTCATTAGGGGTGGGTCTTTTCGGGTTTGGGACGGTTCTAAGTAGTTTTTGTCTATGTTAGTTCTAAAATAATATGATATTACTTGAGGACCGACCTTTCACTAGACCTGCCGCATAGTGTGTGCTTTTTGCGGCATCAAATTACCCTTTATTACTTGTTCAAGGTTGTCAAAAAGAGTTGACTTTGTTACAATGTGTGTAATAATATATGGCTACTTGCAGAATGCAGCCGAGAAACCGCCATTCTTTCTACCGAGTTGGACAGCCATGTACATACTGAACATCTTCGTGGTGGTGTGGGTGTTTGTGGTGGGGTTTGGATTCGGAGGGTGGGCTAGCATGACCAACTTCATCAAGCAAGTTGACACTTTTGGTGTATTTGCTAAGTGCTACCAATGCAAGCCCCCATCGCCGAAACAACATCATTAAGTTCAGATTATATTAATTTATCGACGTCGTTTTAACAGTGGATTTCGGTTGTATTATAGATGGGGAGTTACTGTTGCGGTTTGCTGTTATTTTGCCCTGCATCTACTGTATAAGCCTTTAGTTTACTGTGTTGTAACATCTCTATTCCGTTAAACCTAAAGCGTAATCATTTCTTTAAAAAGTATGAGAAAAGAAATTGGAGGTGGAAGCGTAACATATCTGTTGAAATCATTTGCCTTGATATTGAAGAGAAGAAAAAGGAATAATGGAGGGAGACGTAGATCTTCTAAATGATGAATGCCTTCTCTTTCATTCAAATTTATGGAGAGAGTATAAGTAAGATTATCTAGTAGTTTCTATGCTGATGGTAGGCCTCTATATATAGAAAATAATAGACACATCATTTAGGGACCACACCCTTTCACATATGAAGCAATAAAAAATTATTATTTTGCCTATCATAAATAGTTAATTTTCATTTTAGAAATTTTACACATTTATTAATTTTCTACACTTTATATTAACATTATATTTATGATTTATACATGTACGTTTACATGTTTATTTATATTTACTAAGTATACACATTTTGCAATCCATGTTCTAACAATCTTTCACTTGGATTGCCCAAACATGTGTTTGTACTTAATAAACCCTTCTAAAATCATATTTATAATGTAAATGACAATCCTTATGTATACTTTATTGTCATTCAACAATCTCGTCCATTAGTTTTATAAGTATAAAGACTAAAGAATCAGTCGTTGTAATTCATTCGTAACTAAATCTACAATAATCACATATATATATCCAACTAAATGACACATATTAAGTGTAGATGTGTAGCATGAAAAATTGATGAATATATTAAAGCATGTATATATATTCTTTCAACTTGTCCTACTTAACCAAATGAAATCAATAATTAATAGACATAAAATAATTAAATGAAAGTACAACACAAACTCGCACTATATTAAATGTTATCAAAGTTGTTACAACCATATGATCGGTATGCTCGTGAAACGCTAAATAAGATGACGCTTTAGTAAATGGATCTGCTAACATGGAATTTGTTCCAATAAGTTGTATTTCTATTTATTCATTTTGTACTCTTTCTCTTACAACAAGAAACTTAATATATATATATATATATATATATATATATATATATATATATATATATATATATATATATATATATATATATATGCTTAGATTTAGATGAACTCTTGTTATTGTTAGAATACAACACTGCTACCCGATTGTCACAATATAACTTGAGCGGTTTTTCAATACGATTGACAATTCGCAGTCCGTCAATGAATTTATGCAACCATATAGCTTGATTGGATGCTTCGTAACAAGCAACAAACTCGACTTTCATGATAGAGGAAGTTACAAGTGTTTGTTTGGCACTACTCCAAGATATTGCTCCACCGGCTAATGTGAAAACATAACCGAACGTCGACTTTCGACTATCTTGACATCCAGCAAAATCGGAACCGGAATACCCAATGATCTCAAGATGATCCGACTTTGTATATGTAAGCATGTAGTCCTTAGTATTTTGTAGGTATCTCATCACTCTTTTAGCTGCAACACAATGTTCTCTCCCCTGATTGCTTTGATATCGACTAAGCATCCCAACAATAAATGTAAGGTCTGAACGAGTACAGACTTGTGCATACATTAAGCTTCCTAATACTGATACATAAGGGATATTTTCCATATACTTGTATTCTATATTATTTTTAGTACATTGCTTTAAACTAAATTTATATCATTTAGAAACAGAGGTGTTATGCGGTTTACAATTTTCCATGTCAAACCTTTGTAATACCTTTTCTATATAGCCCTTTTGTGATAATCCTAAAATGCCTCGTGATCGATCACGATGAATTTGGATTCCCAATACAAAAGATGCCTCACCAAGATCTTTCATTTCAAACTTAATTGATAGAAATTTCTTAGTTTCTTTAAAAAGGTCATTATCATTACTAGCAAGTAAAATATCATCCACATATAAGATCAAAATTATAAATCTACTCCCACTGAACTTATGATACACACAATTTTCAGAAAAATTCGTTTCAAAACCAAATGAAAGAATTAATTGATTGAATTTTAAGTACCATTGACAAGAAACTTGATTGAGTCCATAAATAGATTTTTTAAGTTTACAAACTAATTGATTAGTTTGATCTAAACCAGTCACCATTTCTGTTTTCTTCATATATATAGTTTCCTCAATCTCTCTATTGAGAAAAGTCGTCTTTACATCCATTTGATGAAGCTCAAGGTCAAAATGTGCTACAAGTGTCATAATGATCATAAAAGAGTTTTTAGGCGATACCGGAGAAAATGTTTTTTTATAATCAATGCTTTTTTTTTTTGAGTGAATCCCTTAGCAACAAGACGAGCCTTATATCTTTCCACATTAGCTTGTGAATCCCTTTTGATTTTAAAGACCCATTTACATCCGATGGGTTTCACATTTTTAGGTAATGGAACAAGATCCCAAACGTTGTTATCTTTCATGTATATTAACTCTTTATTTATGGCATCGATCCATTTATGAGAGTTTGGACTATTAATAGTTTCATGAAAAGTGAGCGGTTCATCTCCCACTAAGTTTAAATGTTTCTCATTCTCGACAAGATACACATCATAATCAGCCGGAATCGCACTCTTTCTTACTCTAATAGATCTCCTTAATGTCACCGGTTCTTCTTGATTTTGAGGTTGTTGAATTTGATCCTCATTATCAACATTTTCATGTTGTTCTATATTTATAGGAGATTTTATATTATTTTGAATTATATGTTCTTGTTGAATTTCAGGTACAACTACTTGATTTCCAATAGGAACTATGGGAAAAGGTATAGAAATGGATTCCTCTTCCTCTTCCTCTTCAAATTCAAAACTATTCTCAATTTCCCCTCTAAATTCAACATTCTCAAAAAACCTAGCATTTTTTGTCTCAAAAAAGGTTCTAGTTTTCGGGTCATAAAATGTATATCCCCTATATCTCTCAGCATACCCCACAAAGCAACTACTAACGGTCTTAGCGTCCAGTTTGCCCTCATTAGGCCTATAAGACCTTGCTTCTGCTGGACAACCCCGTACATGAAAATGACTTAGGGACGGTTTCTTATTCTTTCATAATTTATAAGGAGTTTTGTCGGTAGCCTTTGAAGGAGCTCTATTGAGAATATAAGCAACGATTTTTAATGAATCGCCCCATAATGAGTGAGGTAAAGAAGTACAAGAAATCATACTTCTTACCATATCCTTAAGGGTTCTATTACGTCTCTCCGCTACACCATTCATGTTAGGTTTGCCTGGCATAGTGTAGTGAGGGATAATCCCACACTCTTCAAAATAGCGAGCAAAAGGACCCGAACGTTGTTCACCCGAACTGTCATTCCGTCCGTAGTATTCTCCACCACGATCGGATCCAACGTTCTTAATAGTCTTTCCAAGTTGATTTTCAACTTCTGCCTTAAAAGACTTGAAAACGTCCAATGATTGAGACTTTTCATGAAGCAAATAAATATATCCATAACGAGAGTAATCATCTATAAACGTAATGAAATATTGTTGACCATTTCATGAAGGGGTAGTGAATGATCCACAACTTTCCGTATGAATTAGTTCTAAAACATTTGATTCTCTCAAGGATTCTTTCCCTTTGGTGTTTGTAAATTTTTCTTTAAGGCATTCAATACAAAAGTTTTTATCCGGAATATCAAATTTGGTTAAGATTCCCTCTGACACAAGCTTATCAATTCTCCTTTTGGAGATATGACCCAAACGCCTATGCCATATGGTATAAAAAAATTCACTTGATAACTTTCGTTTAGTGCCTTTAGTTTTGGTTTCATTAATATGAGACTCATTAAATAACTTGATTGTGTCAAGTAAATAAAGATTATCATTATATGATAAAGCACTAGTAGCAACAATTTTGGAATTGAAATAAAGATCACACTTATTATTGCTAAACGAACATGAATAACCTTCCCTGTCCAAAGTAGTGATTGAGATCAAATTTCGCCTAAAGGACGGTACAATAAATACATTATTTAATACAAAATAATATTCAGTACTTAGTAATAATCTAAATGTCCCAATGCCTATAACTTCAATCGGATTCCCAGCTCCCATATAGATGTATCTCTCATCTTCGCTAGGAATTTGGTAATTCAGGTAACCCTGCATAGTCACACTTATGTGAGTTGTTGCACCAGAATTCAACCACCATGTATATGTAGGAATTGAAACCAAATTAGCCTCAGTACAAACAAGACCAAATGACACACCTTTCTTAACATGCCGATCGTGATACTTAGGGCAGTCGTTCTTCATGTGAGTAATGTCCTTACAAAAGAAGCACTTCTTAAATTTTTGATCACTGGATCATTCCTTATGCTTCTTACTTGAAACCGCAATTTCCTTTCCTCTTCTCTTAGTCCCATGAGAAGAGGTATATGCTAATGAGCACTTTCCGGCTTAACTTGCTTCATTCTATCTTCCTCTTTTGTCACATGTGAAATTAATTCATTAACATTCCACTTGTCATTTTGACAATTATAGGTCACTTCAAATGACCAAACTGAGGAGAAAGAGAGATCAAAACCAAATGTACGAGTAAATCTTCCGAAATCTCTAACTTAAGTGCCTTTAGTTTTGTCGAGAGATGAAGCATCTCAAGAATGTACTCCCTTAAATTTTTGTTACCCTTGTACCTCATGAAAACAAGCTTCCTCAAGGAAGCACTTGTTTTCGATTTCTCGCTTTTTGCAAAGCGTTCTTCAAGGGTATCCAGATAACCCTTAGCGTTGATGTACTCAGAAACGCTACTCCGGGACGTCATTCTTTTATGATCATTAGACTCACGCCGTTGGAACGGTTCCACTTCTCAACATTTAAGCGATCTTCATGAGTGCTTTTATCAGTGAGAGGAGCGGGACTTGGTTCCCTTAATGCGAGATCAATGTCTATACAGCCCAAGATCATAGTAGTTTTATTTTTCCAAGTTTTAAAATTTGTCCCATTAAACATCAGAATTTTATTCAAAGTAGTAGTGATTGATGAAGCTTATTTACTAAATCTGTTGGGGTAAGAACAAATAATGAAATATAAAACATGTATAAGTAACTATATATAAGAGTGATTAATCATATCAAATGAATCCCATCTATAAGATAATTAACATGACATCAAAACTAATCTTTAAATTACGAGTTGACTCAAAATATAACTATTTTTAGGTAACCAAGAAATCAAACAATGTATTAATCAAATGCTTAACCTTCATTTGAGCCGATTTAAGTACTAAAAAAACAACCTAATGCTTTCTTACTTGTTACCAAATGAATGTATAAATTTAGTAAAATAAACGATCTTATTTGAAAAATTCGTTTTATCCACATATTAAAGTATACATTCATTAGTTAACAATTTCGGATCTAAACAACGTAAATTAATTTGGCGACAATATTATTTAGAAAATTTATAAAGTTGTTAAGAATATAATTAATCACAAAAAGACAGAAAAAAATTGAAAAATATATGTTTTTGCTCAAGAAAATGGAGGGAAAAGTTGAATCTGCAGGTGCACGGCCACGCTTTATAACTTGCACGACCTGTTCCAGAAAAACCATCATTCGGCAAAATGGTTCACGATCGAGCATAGAGAAGCGCTCGTCCGAGCAAGTAGATCCGCACGACCGTGCACCATACAACGCACGGTCGTGTCTATGGGACAGTCTTGCTTGAACAATTGCACCTTTTGACGAATTTTATGCCTTTTGAGCCAAAAACTTCAATCTTTTCTAGATTTTAAACTAGATAATTATTACTAATACTCTATGAATGAATTAGAGTGATTAAACAACATCAAAACATAATGATTTCAGCATAATCAAGAATCAAAATAAAGCAAAACATATGCTATCAGGAACTCAAACTTAATAAAGAATATGAGCAGACTCTGATACCAATTATTGAAACATCTCTTTTCCGTTAAACCCAAAGCATATTCATTTCTTTAAAAAGTAATCCATTTGCCTTGATATTGAAGAGAAGAAGAATAAATAAAGGAAGGAGGTCTTCTAAATGATGAATGCCTTCTATTTTACTCAGATTTATGGAGAGAGTATAAGTAAGATTATCTAGTAGTTTCTATGTTGATGGTAGACTTCTATATATAAGAATCAATAATCACTTCACTTAGGGATCACACCCTTTCACATATGAAGCAGTGAGAAATTACCATTTTGCCCATCATAAATAGGTAATTTCCACTTTAGCAATTCTACACATTTATTAATTTTCTACACTTTATATTAACATTATATTTATGATTTATACATATACGTATACATGTTTATTTATATTTACTAAGTATACACATTTTGCAATCTATATTCTAACATACATTAGATCAAAATTTAATTTTATGGTGTTTATTATTACCCCTACTATAATGTCATATTAATTTAAAGCGTCAAATATTTGTGTTTGTAAAATGCACACCGACTCAAGTATAGTCGACTTCTCGCTTCTAGGTTATGAAGTCGCAGCCAGTAATTGCAAACTTCACAAATACAAGTATATTTATACCCCAATCTTTTTTATCTGTTCCTTCCGAAAGATAGTCTCTTTTTTTTTTTGTGATTAACTCAATTAAATTTTAACCTATTTTTTATATATAAAAATTGGATTATTTTCATGAAATTTTCAACAATGTTAATGATGTACTATCTTATAAAGAATATTAAAAATAACGATTTATAGATTTTTATGAAAATAATTGATTTTGTATAAAAAATGGTTAAAAATTTCAGTTGAGTTGACTACTAAAACCACTAAAAATTGAGCTGATTATCAAAAATAAAATAAGGGTATCTTTGAGTAAGATAGGAGTATTAATTTTGGCCAGAATTTAATCAAGTTAAAAAAATATTTTTTTTTTTTGAAATGAGTCAAGGAAAGATCATCTTCTAAGTGTACTAGCAGGCACTTTAATAGTTTGATCTAGCATAAAGACTGACCCAATAAAAGGCTAACAAATGGGAAACTAGCACAAAATCTTGAGTGAAACGTGTTTTACGCTTGCTGAGTGTAAAACGTGTTTTAAAATGTGGGCAGTGGCATTTTTGTAAATAAGTAGTGTTAGAACATGGATTAATTAATACTCCCTCCGTTTCAATAGAAGCTGCCCGTTTTTTGCCTTGCACGCAAATTAATAAAATGAGTGGGAAGAAAAAATGTTGTGAGTGTGATTTGAAAATAGGAGAGAGAATGAGTGGAGGGAATAGTAAATTATAATGGTGTTGTGAGTATTAAAATAATGTTGGAGAGAGAATGAGTGAAGGAAATAGTAAAGATTTCTTTGCCAAAAAAGAAAAGTGGAAGCTTTTAACGGGACACCTAAAATGGCAAAATGGGAAGCTTCTATTGGGACGGAGGGAGTATGTGTTATTTAATTTCATTTGTTATAATCATTTAATAATGTTAAAGTATAGACAAAATGTGTAGAATTCCATTAGGTATAAGTACCATTAAATGATGGGCATAATGGTAACTTCACACCATCATTTTTATGAAAGGGTGTAGTCCCTAAATGAAGTGCCCCTTCTCTTATTATATAAAGACTATCCATCAGCCATTAGAGACACTAGTTACATATACAATTCAGTCATAAGAATTCTCTTCATTCATCAAGAAGATTATAGTGTGGGCACTATCATTTAGAAGATCTACTCTTCCCTACTTTCTCATTTATTCAAGAACAAGATCAAGAACACAATCATGGAATCACAAGGTACACGCTTCCGTATTATTCTTCTTCTTCTCCTTCTCTTCTTAATCTAGTTGTGAGTCAGTTCATGGTTAATGGATCGTTAATGTTCCAACAATTGGTATCAGAGCCTACTCATATACTAGATTGAGTTTGAAATTTTTATAAAGCCTTATGCTTTAATTCTTGTATGATTTCATTTAGTTTTTGTTTTTGATCATGATACTCATCTTGTCTAAGAGTATTATATTCATAAAACTTCATTCTATTTCTGTTTTTGGTTTACTCAAAGGCTTTCAAATCTTAATGTAAGATTATCCCATTTTGAACATAGCCACCATCCTTGAATGCGTTGTGAGTTTGTTCATATGCATAGCCACGCATTTAAAAATGTGATGTGAGTATGCGGATCTACTTGCTTTGGTTGAATATTGATTCACCATTAAGTTAAGAATTGATAGTCTAATTGGGTGTTATGTAGTTTCTTATATATGTTTTGTTTCATTCTTGTTCTTCTCCTTCAGATTTGATTAATGCTTCATCCGTAACTACTGCTATAAATGATGCACCTTTGCTTACTGGGACTAAATTTAAAACTTGGAAAAATAATATAACGATGATCTTAGGCAATATGGACATCGATCACGCATTTGGGGAATCAAGTCCCGCTGCTCTCACTAAAGAAAATACCGTTATAGAACGGAAAAATGTTGAGCAATGGGAACGGTCCAACCGCGTGAGTCTAATGATCATGGAAAATGCAGTTTCAGAGACATTTTTGGACAATGTCTCTGAAATCGAAAATGCTGAGTTTTTTCTTGAATTCTTGTGGAAACTTGTTTCCATTCGGTACAAGGGTGACGAAAATATTCGGGAGTACATTATCGAATTATTTCATCTTTCGATCAAACTAAAAGCTCTTAAGTTAGAGATTTCGAAAGATTTGCTCGTGCACTTAGTTTTGATCTATCTTCCTCCTCAATTTGGTCCTTTTGAAGTGACCTATAAATGTCAAAAGAAAAAGTGGAATATTAATGGATTACTTTCACATATGACATTAGAGGAAGATAGGATGAAATATCTCAAATTAGAAAGTACTCACTCAGCATTTACTTCTTCTCGTGGGATTAAGAGAAGAGGGAAGGAAATTGCGGTTGCAAATAAGAAGCATAAGAGATCATTTAAAGATCATAAAGTCAAGAAATGCTTCTTTTGCAAGGACCTTACTCGCATGAAGAACGACTACCATAAGTATCGCAAATGGCGAATTCAGGATGGTATGTCATTTGGTCTTGTTTGTACTAAGGCAAATTTGGTTTCAATTCCTTAATATACATAGTGGTTGTATTTGGTGCAACAACTCACATTAGTTCATGTATGCAGGGTTGCCTGAATTTCCGAATTCCCAGTGAAGATGAGAAATACATATATATGGAAGCTGGAAATCCGGTTGAAGTTATAGGCATAGGGACTTTTAGATTATTGATAAGTACTGCTATTATTTTTGTATTAAATAATACATTCATTGTACCATCCTTTTGATGAAATTTAATATCTATCACAATTTTGACAAGGAAGGTTACTCTTGTTCTTTGATAATAATAAATGTGATCTTTATTTTAAATTTCAAACTTGTCGGTACTAGTACTTTGTCATATATCGATAATCTTAATTTACTTGACACAGTCAAGAAAATGAATGAGTCCCATAATAATGAAACCAAAACTAAAGGCACTAAGCAAAAATTATCAAGTGAAAATTCTTGTATTCTATGGCATAGGCGTTTGGGCCATATCTCCAAAGGGAGAATTGATAAAGCTTATGTCGGAGGGAATCCTAAAAATAACTTGATACTCCGGATAAAACTTTTGCATTAAGTGTTTTAAAGAATAAATTTACAAACATTAAAGGAAATAAAATTTTGAGAATATCAAACGTCTTGGAACTAATTCATATGGACATTTGTGGACCATTCATTAATCCTTCATGGAATGGTCAACAATATTTCATTACATTCATGGATGATTACTCTCGTTATGGATACATTATTTTCTTCATGTAAAGTTTCAATCATTGGACATTTTCAAGTCTTTTAAGGCATAAGAAAGACTATTAAGAACGTTAAATCCGATCATAGTAGTGAAAACTACGGACGGTATAACGTATTGGGTGAATAACGTCCGGGTCCTTTATACTCGCTATTTTTTGAAGAGTGTAGGATTGTCCCTCACTACACCATGTCGGGCAAATCTAGCATAGTATATTGGAGAGACATAATAGAATCCTTAAGAATATGGTAAGAAGTATGTTTTCTTGTACTTCTTTACCTCACTCATTATGGGCGAAGCATTAAAAAATCGCAGCTTATATTCTCAATAGAGCACCTTCAAAAGCTACGTACAAAACTCCTTATGAGTTATGGATGAATAAGAAACCGTCCTTAAATCATCTTCATTTATGGGGTATCCAGCAGATGCTAGACCTTATAAGGTCTAATGAGGGCAAACTGGACCTAAATACTGTTAGTAGCTATTTTGTAGGGTATGCCGAGAGATCTAGGGGATAAAAATTTTATGACCCGAAAACTAGAACATTTTTCGAGACTGACAATGTTAGGTTCCTTGAGGATGTTGAATTTAGTGGGAAAAATAGTAATAATTTTGAATTTGAAGAGTTAGAGGAACCACTCTTTGTTCCTCAAACTTTAGTTCTTGTTGAAAATCAAGTAATTGTACCTGAAATTCAACAAAGAACATACAATTCAAAATAATATAGAGACTCCCGTAAATAACGGATAACATGAAAATATTGGACATAATGAAATTCAACAACCTCAAAATGAGGATGAACCGGTGCCCTTAAGAAGATCTACTAGAGAAAGAAGAAATGTTATTCCGGATATTTATGATATGTATCTTACGGAGAATGAGGACACCAAGTTTAGTGGGAGATGATCTAATCACCTTCCATGAAGCCATTAATAGTCCTAATTCCCATAAGTGGATCAATTCCATTAATGAGGAGTTAAAATCAATGAAAGACGATGACATTTGAGATCTTGTCCCATTACCTGAAGGTGTAAAACCTATTGATTATAAATTGATATTTAAAATCAAAAGGGATTAGTAAGGTAATATGGAAAGATATAAGGCACGTCTTGTTACTAAATGATTTACTCAAAAGGAAGACATTGATTATAAAGAAATATTTTTTTCCGAAATCTTCTAAAACCTCTTTTATGATCATTATGGCATTAGTGGCACATTATGATCTTGAGCTTCATCAAATGAATGTTAAGACAGCTTTTCTCAATGGCAACATTGAGGAAACTATCTATATGAAGAAACTTAAATGGTGACTAATTCGGATCAAACTAGTCAACTGGTTTGTAAACTTAAGAAATCCATTTATGGGCTTAAGTAAGCATCTCGTCAATGGTACTTAAAATTTAACCAAGTTATTCTTTCATTTGGCTTTGAAATGAATCTTGGTAAAAATTGTGTGTACCATAAGTTCAGTGGGAGTAGATTTATTATTTTGGTCTTATATGTGGATGATATTTTTCTTGCTAGTAATGATAAGGACCTTCTAAAAGAAACTAAGAAATTTCTCAAACAAATTTGAGATGAAAGATCTTGATAAGACATCTTTTGTATTAGGAATCCAAATTCATCGTGATCATTCACGAGGTATTTTGGGATTATCACAAAAGAGCTATATAGAGAAGGTATTACAAAGGTTTAGCTGGAAAATTGTAAACCACATAACACCCCTATCTGTAAGGGAGATAAATTCAGTCTAAAGCAATGTCCTAAAATTAATTTTGAATCCAAGTATATGAAAAATATCCCTTATGCACCGGCAGTAGGAAGCTTAATGTATGCGCAAGTCTGTACTCGTACAGACCTTGTATTTATTATTGGGATGCTTGGTCAATACCAGAGCAATTCGGAAAGAAGAACATTAAGTCGCATTCAAAAGAATGATGAAGTACCTATAAAACATTAAACTACATGCTTATGTATATAAAATCGGATCATTTTGAGATCAATAAGTATTCCGATTATGTTTTAGTGGATGCAAAGATGTTGAAAGACATCATATGGTTATGTCTCTTGTTGAAGAGAAATAAGTATAAAATGAACAAATAGATATACAACTTATAGGATCAAACTCCATGTTATTGGATCCATTTTGTAAAGCGTAATCTCTTTTGATGTTTCACGAGCATACTGCTCATATGGGTGAAACAATTTTGATAATGCTTAAATCAGTGGGAGTTTGTGTTGTTTTCTATTTCTCTGTGTTGTTTTTATTTATATTGATCTCATTTGGTTAAGTAGGACTAGTTGGAGAATATATATATGTGTTCTTCATATATATTCATTAATATTCCATGCTACATATCTATACTTAATCTATGTCATTTAGTTGGATATATATATATGTGATTAATGTGGGTTTAGTTGCGAATCAATTACAACGACTGCCCCTTTAGTCCCTATACTTATAAGACTAATGGACAGGATTGTGTTGGATGACAATAAACGTGCACATAAGGGTTGTCATTCATGTTATAAATGATTAAGGAATTTATTTAGTAAAAGATACATATTAATATTAATCAAAGTGGGAGATTGTTAGAACATGGATTAATTAATATGTGTTATTTAATTCCATTTGTTATAATCATTTAATAATGTTAAAGTATAGACAAAATGTGTAGAATTCCATTAGGTGTAAGTACCATTAAATGATGGGCATAGTGGTAACTTCACACCATCATCTTTATGAAAGGGTGTAGTCCCTAAATGAAGTGCCCCTTCTCTTATTATATAAAGGCTATCCATCAGCCATTAGAGACACTAGTTACATATACAATTAAGTCATAAGAATTCTATTCATTCATCAAGAAGATTATAGTGTGGGCACTATCATTTAGAAGATCTACTCTTCCCTACTTTCTCATTTATTCAAGAACAAGATCAAGAACACAATCATGGAATCACAAGGTACACGCTTTCGTATTCTTCTTCTTCTTCTTCTCCTTCTCTTCTTAATCTAGTTGTGAGTCGGTTCATGGTTAATGGATCGTTAATGTTCCAACAAGTAGAACTTTTCAATAGGCGCGGTGACATTTTTGTAAATAACTGGAACTTACAAAAAACGCACCGGCACATTTTGACAATGTATAAGACAGTTTTTGAATACCACAAGAGGCACTTTTCAACGCTACAACAGACATGTATTTTTGAACTCACTTGAAACTTACAAAAATTCACCAGGCATTTTTTGATACTGTAGAAGGCAGTTTTCAATACTACAAAAGGCACTTTTTGATACTACAACAGGCATGTGCTTTTTAATTCACTTGACACTTTTCAATATTACAACAGACATTTTTCAATACTACAAGTGGCAGTTTTCAATACTATAACAAACACTTTTTAACACTACAACATGCACTATTTTCAACAATATCACCGTTACTATTTAACGTTACAACCGATTTAAATGTTATATTAGTGTTATTTTAGAACATGCACTTTCTAATTTTATAAGAGGCACTTTATAATAGCAGAGAAGACACTTACGCAAAATAGATTCTACGATAGCTTATCCTAGAACTTGTTTTACACAAGAACGACTCAAAACTAGAGATTAGAAAGAGTAAATGAATATTTTAACCCAACTCATAATAAATAATTCTCCTTCGTTATAAAATGAATAATCATAAAACTTTAAGATTTGCTTTGATCAATAGCAATTTTTTTTTAAAAAATTAATCCTTCATTTTGAGATAGAAATAGTATATATATATATATATATATATACACACACACACACACTATCCATTCCATTACAAAAGACACAAAATGAGATTTACAAAAAAATAAGAAAGGTGTATAGTGTGTATAGTAAAGTAAGTGTTGTGATGGTGAAAAGTGAAGTAGGAGAAAGAAAGTGGAGTAGAGAATAGTAAATAGATAAATGATGTGAGTATAGTAAGTGAGTTTTATGAATAAACAAATATTAAATACTTTCCTTTTTGAATTTTTATTTTTTGTAATAGGACACAAAAGTAGAACTTTTGTGTCTTTTGTAATGGTACAAAGGGAGTATATATTATTTGTACTATAATATATTTAAAAGGACAACTCTGTTTATCAAATACAAATCTATACTTATAGTATATTAAAGTAGGCGAAATCAATTCTAGGCTTGACACCTCATCAATTTTCGGGTGTATCTTGACTGTGAGAAGTCCACGTCGGATGATAGCCACAAGCCTAATGACTTTTCATTTCGCCTTAAACACTCAATATACTTGGTCATGTATTTAGGCCTGGTAATAGATGTCTAAATATGATGTATAAATAATATTCACATGTACATTAGGAGTTATATAAATGTCCAAATACATGGTATGTTTCAAGTTACCAAATACATTTGGAATAAGAATGGTTCCTAAAACTGATATCTAATCAAATGCTATTAATATGAGTACTTAATATAATACCAAATAAACAAGGTGTTTCATATGTACATATGAATGTTAAATTATAAAACTCTTCGTTGATACTCTTTATATAATGCCAGGTAGTAGGTGCCATTTATAGATCCGGAGGCAGTTTTGGAATTTCAGTCATCACAAGGCAGTTTTGGAATTTCAGACATCACAAACTCCTCAGGTTCCAGTATCAGCATATCATCTTCGATGCTTTTCCTCTTCTTCAAACTGTCAACATATGCAACCTGAGTAAATTCATCATTAATCTACATATATTTTATAAAAACAGAAAGCTCTCAGACTCCGAACTTACAATTTTATCATCTGAAATTCAGTTAATCATTTTCAGATGGCTCCACAAACAATCCTTCTCAGCCAGTTGCAGCGAGGCAGATGTGAGAAAAGGGTTATTTGCCGGATCTCACATATTTGAAATTCATACAACACAAAGAAAGATCGTGAAATAATGAGTATGGATTTTTTGGCTATAGATGAGAAGATAATGTCACACATATGTTCTAACATTATGCCATGCAATCATTTCTACTAAAAAACTTCAGTTAGATATGTCGAAATAAATTTTTTTTTATGACTATTTCAGTCTGATTCAATACATTGTATCATCAGGAATAGATTTATACCTGATTTTCGTGGGTTATTAGAAAAGGGTTGCATTTATACAATTAAAAATTTCACAGTTGAGATCACAAAGCCAGAGTACCGTGTCGTTCATAGGGATGAATTTATTCTCCTAGATGCTTCTACCTATGTTGAATAGATTGTAAAGGATTTATCTCAGATTCCTAGGCATGTCTTTGCCCCTGTACCCTATCACATGTTACCCGACATCAGCGATAATAAGAAGAATCTTTGTGGTAAGTTATTTTTTTTATCAAATCTGCTTTGTTAGTAATTTATTATCAATGCAGTTAGAGTAATATTTCATCCAAACAGATGTTATTGGTTATGTCATGGGTACCTCTGATGTTGATGAAAGAGTAAGCAATTTCAAAACAGTGTTGATGCAGTATATTGACCTTGAAGACACTAGGTATATGTGCTTTCCTTTATAAATTTATCATGAACCATTCCTACCTACTTGATTTACTAAATATACCGTGCAATTTCAGTGGAAATAAAAATAGGATTACTTTGTGGGGAAAAAAGATTAATGAGAAGGCAAGCTCAGTTGGCAAGAACAATCAGCGTGTTTGGATTATCAGTTCTACTATTGTGAAGTTTGATGGCAATGGTCTGTGCATATCCTTCCTTCAAACTTCTTATAGTCTCAGCTACAATTCATGTTTGATATTTTCTTTTGAATGATATGACCCATTCTACGCAGGAAATCTTGCAATATCAAGCAGCAGTGCAACTCAATTTTACAATGATGATTCCATTAAGGAAATACATGAGTTTATTGGATTGTAAGTATTCCATCTTTCTGACTTCATGTGTTTTATGCATGTTATTGACATTTAGGTAATAAAATAATTTACAACTAAATAGTCTAGGATCAAAGGAACCTGACAATAGGATGGGTAAAATTCCCATGCAAAGTAGTTTCATTTCCAGAGAAGAGTACAACAACAACAAAAAACTAATAAGTGAAATTTCAGAGATGCTTATTCGCTGTGAGAAATTTGTAAGTCCTACCATCTTATGACAACTTCTCAGTACTTCCTCTCTTCTTATTACATAGATTTGTTTTCATCTAAATATTGTTTATGTTTCTTTCGTAGACATACCCACTGTATGTGTATGGCAGTATAGCTAGAATTCAAGAGATTTATGGGTGGAAATATAATTCCTGCAATAGTTGTGCAAGGAAGGTCTATCTTAAAGATCGCAAATTACATTGCGAGGAGTGTAAGAAGGATGTAATGTTTTCACATATAAGGTAATATTTCCCCTCCTGATTAATAAAGTCATTTGTTGTGGGACACTATAATGTATCGTTCTTTTCATTTAATAATATTAGGTACCGTGTCGAAGCTGAGCTGCAAGATGGTAGCGATTCCTTAGAGTGTGTTCTATTTGAACGGGAGGAGGAGAAGCTTATTTAAGGCAACTGATTTGGTTCAATTGATTGAGGAGGTAATTGACATAAGTTTTAAAATGCACGTTTACATATATCATTAAGTAGTTGCTTTTAATTTTTATTAAATTCTTACGTATATATATATATATATATATATATATATATATATATATATATATATATATATGTATATATATATATGTATATATATATGTATATATATATGTATATATATATATATGTATATATACATGTATATATATATGTATATATATATGTATATATACATGTATATATACATATATATACATATATATATACATATATATATATCATATATATATATATATATATATATATATATATATATATATATATATATATATATATATGTAGGAGTGCGAAACTACTGCCAAGACAGTTACGTTCAATGATAGGAAAATGTCATGTTTTCCAGATACAACTCAATGAAAAGCGCCTAGGATCAACAATTGAGACTTTCACAGTTAAGCGGGTTCTCTTTGATTGTGACATTCGTGACAATATCTGTCAAGGTTATAAACATAGTCTTTTGTCTGAAAATAATTAATCAATTCGTATTTTACTATCCCTCAGAGTCTAAATGCTTTTTTTAACCATTTAAAAATGTAGTCCATTGTGAATAGTGCTGAGAAAGGTGATTCATCATTGGGTGCGAAAACCCATTTTCTCTCTGAAAAGAGGAATGCTCTTAAGATAAGGTTAGTATGTTACAATTGATAACATCTTTCGTTAGTACCGATGTTAATGTCTAGAGAAATTATAGTGCCAGATGTGAAGATGAGAGATCCGGACAAGATGGATATGAAGGAGGTTCTCAGAACGATGCTGTAGAAGAATAAAAAGTCAGGAAAGCGCTAAAATATTAATTGTTTAAATTCAAAGTTTTGTGTAGGTATTTTGGAATAAATATACGTGTTTTGAACTGAGATTATGCAAAAGATTTGTGTTGCCAATATCATTTGGTATATTTGAATATATTGTTTTTTATGAGTATTTTGAAATAAAGTATATGCTAATGAGCATAAGTTTGCTATTGATTGTTTGTTAGCCAGAATATGCCTAAAATTTAGAAGAATAAATTATTTGTTACTCTGATTACACTTTAAAATTCAGTGTATACTCATTGAAGATTCCTTTCACAAGTTGATTGATAGTATGACATAATTGGTACCAAATAAAGAAAAAAACAACAAGATATTAGAGTTGAAGCTCTAAGACTAGGTAAATTGTTAAGATATACTCATAATTACCAATTCTCCATTAGTGAGAGCAATACCTAATATAAAACATACCAAATACCCTATAAAACTTTACAGATTTAGTTTTAGTTGATGAACATAAATTAACTCTCACTAAACATTAATCTTATGGTAACTACTCTACTCATGTGTTAAAATTGATGGGGATTTAAAAAAAAATCTTCAAAATATTTTCTAGATGATTTGATACATTATGCAATTGGTAAATATTATTTATACAATTTCTACTGATTATGATAAAGAAAAGTCATAATTTGTAAACTTATGAGAGAAAGAGGGAGTATATATTATTACGTAAATAGAGGGTGAGATTAATGTGAGAGTAAGTAACATGTTGTCTGCTTATGATTGATAAATATTTACAGATTCTAGGAACCCATTGCTTGCTTATGCTTGATAAATGAAAAGGGCTTCTTAAAAATATTTATTAGGAGATAATAAGTAAGCATTATCTTTAGCATATTTCGATGTACAAAGAACAAATGTAAAAGTTTTAGAATATGAAGTGTGAATGGTTTAGATTATAAACTGATTTATGTTTCATCTGTTAGGTATTTGTTCTATTTATGCAAGTGATTAATACTTTGTCATTAATTATGTACATTAGGGTAGTATCTCTTTAGTCTTTATATATTCAACCTATATTCATTTTAACAAGACCTTTCCAGTTATGTTGTTTACCAGTTCATGTATGGGAATATGACCATAGGCTTGATTATAGAAATCTATTCCAGCAATAAGATGACAAGGAAGAGAAGAATGGAGCATATTGACTTTCTTATTGTTTTTCCAGGTTCTGTTTTATGCATACAAAATACATAATCTACTTCTAATCTTAGAATAATATTGCTTTTATTATTTTCTCAAACATACTGTCCTCTAACATAGGATCTGTGCCAAAAGAAAAAGCCAAGGAAAATCGGATGGAGAGGAAAAGGATACTGATGGAAAAAAGGAAAATGAACAGAGCAACAACTACTGAATTCAACATTTTTACAGCAGGTAACTGCGTAATTGAATACATATATTTACTAATACACAACAATGAATAATTTCCAATAATTTCCAATCTAAAAAAAAGTCATCTATCGTAGCATCTTCTTTAAAGGCCAAAGGCGGGGGGAATAAAGGGAAAGTAAAAGGACAACACATAACACAAAGTAAATAGGGCAGCTCTAGAAAAAGTGCAGTTCAAATGCAAAGGGAAGGTAAGTGAGAATTTTAGCTTATATACTTACCAAGACATAAAAGTTGCTGAGTTGATAACTTTTGCTTTATATAGTATTCCCCCCTTATCATTTCCTTCTGGACATGCCTACAATAGATCATTTTGTGTGAATTGCTTTGAAATTATATTTATTTACACTCTACGTTTTACAGGAAGTCAGTTGGATCTACGGTATAACACATCAAAGATTCCAAATCTATCATTCCAATTTCAAAGAAACTTATAAAAAAAACAGCCACTTCTTGCACCATCAATGTATTAGGTATTTTATATCCAAAATATTTTCGAATGCATTTCGGGATTTTAACTGCCAGTGAATTTGGTACTTAAAATTAACCGCTTATTTCAGATGAGATGAGCCGGGTATATGCAAAACAAAGAAGACATGAGAGAATAAAAGAGAGAGCACTTCAGAGAGCTCAGCTATCTCATAGATCTCATGCAATGGATAATGATAGGATTCCAAACAAGAGAAGAAAAGTGTGTGCAAAAGGTACCGTCTTTGACTAAAGTGTAATTGAATTACATTTTTGGTATTAAATTAATTATATTCATATTCATTTCAATACAAATAAATTCTCAAATGAAGTTTCCTATTATGGACTACCAGCATTCACTTGCAAATACTATAGTACTATTTTTTGGGAGCAGGAGCGGGTGAAAAAGAATTCGTCTTAAACCTACCCAATATACTCCTTATGTTGTATGAATGGAAAAGTGGAGTTAATCCCAATACAAAAACCGCCCGAACCATTGAAATCATTGCTAAATGGAGATAAAGGAATAATATCTTCTAGATTTCAAGAGAACATACGAGCTTATAACTCCATGTTTTCTATGACTTCAATGGGCACAAAAGTTGATACATCCATTAACAAAAATGGTTCAGTTTATATTTACAAGATAGGCGGCAAAAACTATCATCAAATAGGATCTTTATTACCAGATGAAGGTCGTCCTGCAAGTTTCTTACAGCTCTACGTCTATGATACCGAGAATGAAATCCAGAATCGATTAAATGCACTTAATCGCAAGGAAGTAAATGAAGATTTGTCGCCAGAAATTATAGAACAATTAATTGAGATGCTCGACTCTCATAATGAATTGGTCAAAGTGTTTAGGACGGCGAGGGATTGGTATAAAGACCATTCAGTAGGTAATTTAACAATTAAGCTGGTGAAGAAAAGGGCAAATAGATCACATAATTATTCAGCTCCTACTGCATCGAAAATAGCCATGTTAATTGTTGGAGCTATGGCGAGTACAAATGGCGAGCGTGACTTAATTATCCAAGGTACGAACAGAGTGTTGAAAAGAATTAACGACCTCCATCCGTTATTCATGTCTCTCCAATATCCACTTATTTTTCCATATGGTGAAGATGGATTCCATTTGGACATTCCTTATGTTCATAACACAGGCTCAAGGAAAACAAAGAGGAAAAATGTTACAGCTAGAAAGTATTATGCATATGTGTTACAACAACGAAATAATCAAGGGCAAACATTACAGGAATCTGACCGATTATACCAGCAATTTATTGCTGATATTTATACCCAGGTTGAACAACAAAGGCTTCGTTGGCTTAGAAAGAATCAGGCAATGTTACGCACAGATCTATACAAAAATGTGTACGATGCAATTCAGAGGGGTGATTCAGACTCTACAAATGTTGGAATGAGGACTATATTGCCTTCATCATTTACAGGTAGCCCTAGATATATGGTTCAGAATTACCAAGATGCAATGGCAATATGTCGCATTTTTGGTAATCCTGATTTCTTTATCACATTCACGGCAAATCCTAATTGGAAAGAAATAAGTGAACTATTGGAAACGTTGGGTGGGTAAAAACGGGAAAATAGACCTGACATTGAATGTAGAGTTTTCAAGCTTAAGCTAGATGAGATGATACATGATATTGTGGCTAATGAAATTTTTTGGAAAAGTGGAGGCAGGTATGATTTAATATGAAAGTTATACTTTTCCCCTGTTCTAAATTATTTCATATTAACTGTCATCTAACTACTTTTTCACAATGTTATACACAATAGAATTTCAGAAACGAGGATTGTCGCATGCACATATCATCTTTTGGGTGAACAAGGCAGACAAATTAAACACGACTGAACAAATAGATTCCGTAATCTCAGCAGAAATACCTGATCCATCCTTAGATCCAATTGGATACGCGGCTGTGTCTCAGTTCATGATGCATGGACCATGTGGTTGTGCAAATCCAAATTCCCCCTGCATGACCGATGGTTAGTATTCTTCAAAAACTTAGAATACTCTAACTTAATGATTTATATATAATTTGCAGATCATTCTAATTTACTTTTCTGCAATATGCATAGGCCTATGTTCCAAGAAATTCCCCAAATCATTCCAGAATCAGACAACTGTTGATGAAAATGGGTATTGTGTCTATAGAAGAAGGGACACAAACTTAACAGTTGATAAGAATGGCATCAAACTTGATAATAGATATGTTGTGGTGTACAATATGTATTTATTGGTTAAATATTAAATCCATATAAATGTGGAAGCGTGCAATAAATCAAGGCAATTAAGTATTTGTTTAAATATGTTACAAAGGGTCCAGACAGAAGCACCATTATTATTGCGAATTCAGGAGAGCAAGCAAGTGAAACTTTCCATAGTGATTTCAATGGAAATGATGAAATAAAGACATTCCTTGACTGTCGTTATATCTCAGCTTGCGAAGCGATTTGGAGAATTTTTGAGTTTCCAATTCACTATAGGAAACCAGCCGTTGAGAGATTGTTCTATCATTTAGAGGGAGAGGAAACATTAATTTTCAATGATAATGAACCCTTGCCCAGAGTTGTAAATACAGAAAAAGCTAGAAAGACAATGTTTACGGAGTGGATGGAGACTAATAAAGATGATACAGCTGCTAAGTCATTAACTTACTCTGAATTCCCCACAAAATATGTTGGGAAAAAGGGGACGTTAACATGGAAACGACGTGAGTCTGGGAGAAGTATTGGTCGTTTAACATACGCACATCCGAGTTCAGGGGAAAGGTACTATTTGAGGCTTCTTTTGAATATAGTCAAAGGATGTGAAAACTATGAAGATATTCGAAAATTCAATGGCATTGTCTACCCTACTATGAAGATGGCGTGTTATGCCCGTGGCCTTTTAGAAGACGATGGTGAGTGGCATAAAGCCATAGACGAGACAAATCATTGGGCTAGTGCTCCACAAGTTAGGGACTTATTTTTTACTATTCTTCTTTTTTGTGACATATCAGATGCAAGGAAGTTTTGGAAATACAACTGACAAGAAATTAGTGATGACATCTTAAGAATGAGGCGAAGAATATTAAGGCTTCCATCCTTAATATTAAGTGAAGAGGAGATAAAAAATTTGACTTTAGCTGAATTGCAAAAGGTTGGTAAAAAATGATCGATCTCTAGAAGATATAGAGGGAATGCCATTGCCGGATAAAACTTTGTTAGCCCAGCTTAAAAATAGCTAGGCTTCTTATGGAGGAACGAAATTATGATATTAGGCAACTTGAGGAAGAAGATCATGATTTGAAAGGTTCCCTTAATACTGAGCAGTACAATGTGTATCAGAAGATTATAACTGTTGTTGAAGATCAGAAGTCGAAGTTATTTTTCCTTTATGGATATGGTGGAACGGGAAAAACATATTTATCCAGGGCCATAATTAATAAGTTAAGATCAGAATCCAAGATTGTTCTTGCCGTTGCTTCTTCAGGTAATTTATTTGGTGCATCATTATTTATTAATGTTTGTTATGCCTCATTAACATTTCACTCTCACATGACTATCTATATATGCCAATTACTGATTGTATTATTAAATTAAACCAGGCATTGCAGCTCTATTATCCATGCGGATGAACTGTGCATATTAGATTTAGGATTCCGCTAACTCTAGATGAGAACTCCACATGCACGATAAAACAAAACACCCAGCTTGGAGAACTTATTCAAAAGGCTTCACTTATTATTTGGGACGAAGCGCCTATGGATTCTAAATATGCTTTTGAGGCAGTAGATAAAACGATGAAAGATATCCTACGAGGGTGTTCAACGTTTGACATTGATAAACCATTTGGGGGGAAAATAGTTCTCATGGGTGGGGATTTCCGCCAAATTCTTCCTGTTATTCCTGGCGGAACACGAGGTGATATAGTTACGGCGTCATTGAATAGTTCATATCTGTGGATTCATTGTGAGCTATGTGTTCTTTCAAAGAATATGCGTTTGCAAAGCAATCCTGAAGAAACTTATGAGAATGGAATGACTTTGGCAGAGTTCTCACATTGGACACTTAAAATTGGAAATGGGCAGGAAATATCTAGAACAAGGGGAGATGCTGATAAGCCAGAATGGATCAAGATACCGGAAGAATTTTTGTTACCTACTACTGATGATCCAATTGAAAGCGTGTTCAGTTCCACATATCCAAATTTCATAGCCAAGAAATTTGAGCATGAATACCTGACCAATCGAGCAATTCTGACTCCAAGGAACGAAGTAGTTGACGAAATAAATTCTTTTTGCATGAATTTAGTCGAGGGAGAAGTAAGAGAATACCTAAGCTATGACACTATCGACAAATCAAGTGAAAGCACCTACAATTCTGATATGCTATATCCTGTGGAATTTTTAAATAACTTAAAAGTCCCAGGTATACCTAATCATAGTCTACAGCTTAAGGTTGGAGTGCCTATTATGCTATTTCGAAATATCAATCCAAGCCAGGGTATGTGTAATGGTACACGACTTGTCGTTGCACAACTTGGTAAAAGGGTGATTGAAGGGACAATAATTTCAAGCTCACATATTGGGCATAAAGTGATGATTCCAAGGATTACATTAACATCATCAGAAGGAAAAGTGCCTTTTATTTTGAGAAGAAGACAATTCCCCATTAGAGTTTGCTATGCAATGACTATTAACAAAAGCCAAGGGCAGACATTAGAAAATGTTGGATTATATTTGCCCCAACCTGTTTTCAGTCATAGGCAGTTGTACGTTGCAATCTCCAGAGTTAGAAGACCAAGTGGTTTGAAAATACTGTGCACAGAAAGTAACAATGAGTATAAGGGGTAGACCGACCAAGAATGTTGTGTACAGAGAAATCTTTAATAAACTACAATAGTTTTATATTCAAGGTTGTTTAGTTGTACTACTGTACTTTAATTCTCTCTGAATAAATATTATTATGAAGTTCAAATTACGTACTTAAATTATATTCAGATGCAAGTACAAATCTAATCCAGATATATTCACAGGATATTAGTATCATCTGTAAGGTGGGCAACTGTGTATATATCAGAAATTAGATTCCATAGTAAACAATGATATCAACTAATCAATTCAGTCATAACGAATTGTCTAGGTAATATATTATCCACACTTTGGACTATAGTTTGCTATCTTCATATTTTGAATAATACATGGTGAATTAGTAAAACTCGGGTTAAGAAACTTTGTTTAACAACATAGACTTCATATACGTCATACCATCAAGTGACACTAGATTATAGTTGATTACAAAATACACATAAGGATTATGTCCCACAAGAACTGTAACTTTCACCCCACTAAGAGAAATTCAAACACTACAATAGATTAACAAACACCAAAGAAACTGAATAAGTCCATAAACATCTTTCCACTTAAAAAGTTCAAATAACTAAAGAAAAACTAAACAAAAGACAACTTTAAAACCTGGATCACCACAACCATCTGCCTACCTGCCCGACTTTCCCAACAAACTACTCAAAACAACCATTGACCCAAAAAACTATACCCTACTTTAAAAACCATAAACAACAAGTTACCAGACTCATCAAATTAACACATTGGAATCCATTAACACTTGCATAGAGATTTTGTTCCTCTTGAAATAAAACCAAAAAATGTTCTGGCCACCCCCCTAAGTTCCATCATCCTATAATCATTGTAATGAGTCATCAGCAATGAGTGAAAGTTGGACCTATGAAAACCTTCACTGACAATGGTAACATCCGGGACCATGAATTCTACATAAGTACTAAACTTTATTGTCATATCCTCTCCAGCCATGTCATCTTCAGAAACAAACATAAAAGTCATGGGCAAATTATTAATGTGCGGATCGTTTATCCAGCCATTAGCCCCGACCCACCAGTTATGACCTGGACCCATATCTCCTAAGTTATGTGGAGCACAAAATATTTCAACGTTGTCCAGCACGCCCATTGCACCACGACGTAGGACAAACTTGACTTCATTGCATCTTCTATCAAGCAAGACATATCTAGCAATATTGTCATGCAGATCTTCAGTGTCAAAGAGGACATAATTACCCCTTAAAAGATATATTTGAGGGTTAGGGGCAAGGTTATGTTCAGGTGAAGGGAAAAGAGGTTAGGAAAAGCCATAGTAAATGGATTTTGAGTATAAATTGTTTAACAATAACAAATAACTATTTATAGTAAATTTCTATCCATCAAATTAATGGCGCCTTAACCTAACTGTCGGCTAAAATCAAAGAGACGTGCCTATTCAGTGGTAAAACTGAAGCCGCTATGTATTATCTAAATTAACATCAATATAAATTGTAAACACAACTACTTCTCATATTCAAAGCAAATCACATCTACAATAATAGGAATATCAAATCAAACAGACGCGCAGACTAATTAAAAATACCTGCAAAGTTGTCGAATTAATTCAGTTTCCCTTGCCGTAGCACTTGATGACGCCAAAAAATAGGCCGGCGAATAACTACCTGAACCCTAGCCATCAACAATCAATAGGAGCAATGATGGAGGAAGCCACAAATCTGAGCTCTCAAATTCACCATTAAAAGCCATCGTTTTCCAGATCTAGAGTATATTTGAAACTGAATTAGTTTTCCAAATGACAATCGTGTAATAAAAAACATATACCTCTTATTTTTCGAAAGAAGCGCACATAAACTCCTGCGTTTTTTTCATCAAATATCCTTAAATGTCATAAAAGGTATACAATTGATCTAAATACTTACAAAGTCCTCCAGACCATATAGACCCATGCGTAGCACGATATTTTACTAGTATATACTAAAATGGACCTAGCATCTCCAATAAGGAAGATATATGGCAAATAAGATATCTTCCAAATCAATTTTTTTTTTCACAATGCCATTTAAATAAAAAAATGTTGATAAAAAAAAAATTCATATTTTAATGTCTATTTTATATCATATTTTTATGTCGCATTTTTGTATCACAATTTTATGCTGTATTTTATATCATATTACCAATTTTTTATGTTGAATTTTCATACCATATTTTATTGTCGTATTTTAATATCGTATTTATGTCATATTTTTTGTTATGTACTTTTTATATTATATTTGTACATCATATTTTTTATGTAATGATAAAATGATGACTATAATGTTTTTTTTTAATAAGCTAGAATAATGATCATAATTTTAAAGTAACAATAATGTTAAATTATAAATATAAATAAATTTAATAAAAATTGAAAATAATTTTGATACCAAAGATTTGATATTTATTGTTAAAAATAATATTCCATCCGTCCCAAAATGTTTGTTCCATTTGACTTTTTTGTTAAACTTTGACCACAAATATATGACAATTTAATTATGTTTATGAAATTCTAAAAATTCCTATTGATTAACCATTAATAATATTATCAACAACAACTTTTAAAATTTCATGAACATGATTAATCTCTCATAAATTTGTGGTCAAAATTCAATAAAAAAAATCAAATGGGACAAACATTTTGAGACGGAGAGAGTAATAATTTAATACCTTGTAAATGGTGCTTTATAGAAATTAAATCTTGATTTGATTCCCGTGGACTGGAGCATGGACTATCGTCGGAGTTGCCCCAACACATTTGACACTTTTAAAAAGTGTAATATTTAAAAAAATTAACACTTTTAAAAATAATACATTTTTAAAATGTAACAATTTAAAAAATATATAATCCATCCCTCCACTTACTTACTTCACACTTTCTATTTTGGGCGTCCAAATACATACTCCATACTTTATTTTTTTACTTAAAATTGAAATTTTTTATTATTAAAATATTAACTCTACCCCACTCATTCTCTCTCCTACATTATTTTAATACTCACAACACTATTATAATTTACTATTCTCTCCACTCATTCTCTCTTCTATTTTACTTTTACACTCACAACATTTATATCATTATTTTTTTCTTTAATTCATGCGTAAACAGTAACTAACTGTGAAGCAACAAAGTGGATGGAGGGAGTATATAACCTTGTTGATATGTCACGCTATAAGAAGGTCACCTCGAAGCATTTAGGCCTTCATATCCTGGACCTTTACTATTCAATGGACCTTTACTATTCAATGATTTAGAAAGTTTGGCCAGCTGGGCCTTAGTTTCGGGCAACTTCAACCATAGATATCAAACTCAACATTTGATAGTATATGTACAAGTATTAGTATCTCCGACAATAAATAATTATGGTAGCAAAATTTGGTGTAGTATTAGTAAAGATATTTACTACCTTTACTAATAGTGCAAATTGCAATTTAGGGCCTGAAGTCGAGGGGTGTTTTCTAAACGGGGCATCATATTTTTTTTTTTTGTCAAATCACGGCTCAATATCCAAATTTTTCGTCAATTAAGGGTTTTTTGACGAAATTCGTTAAAAACACAGTTAAGTAGCACATGCCACGCACATGAATAACAGATTTGATTAAATTAAATTGGCACTAACTTTTAAGGGGTTAAATGACATATTTTTATAAATAAGGGATCATAGAACAAAATAAACCTTTTATTTTATTAAAAAAAATTTAATTCTTATGTTATCATAATTTATTAAAAAAATTATCCAAATTCAAATATTTAATTTTTTTTTAACAAAAAATAATTAGTAAATTTAAAATATTGAAAAAAATAAAAATAATAGTTAATATGATTTAAAATAATTTAAGATATTAACTATTATCCTTTTTTCTAATAATTTAAATTATTAATTATTTTGCTTCAAAAAAATTACTAATTATTTTAGATTGAATAGTTTATAAAATATATAAATAAAAATAGATTAAATAAAATAAATATTTACAAAAATATACTTACCCAATTTATATTTTTTTCTTAATCAAGTTTTTTTAATGACACACAATTTAACTAATTAAAATATATAAAAAAAATCTTATCTTAAACACAAATAAAAAATATGATATTGCTCAAAATCCCAACAACTATCATCTCTTTGAAATTCAAACTCACCACCATCTCTACCATAATCACCACCACCCACTCACTACAATATCACACCCCCACCACCATAAACCCAATAAAACAAAATAAAAGAACAATCATATTACAAATAAAATTCAAATCAACTTAAAATTAAACAAGTATCTATCCCCCCCCCACCCAACTCCCATATCCTTTCTTTCTTCATCATCTTTCATCACCACTGTCCCAATCTGCCATAACCACCAACAAAATCAAACAAAAACCTGAAAATGGGAGAAGATAGTAACAGATCAGAAGAACATCGAATTGAAAAAGAACAACCAGATCAGGAACGTCGGCAGGGGATTTGGAACTGGATTTCGCCGAAGTAGGCGGCGGTGAGTGACGGGTCTGGGTGAGTAAAAAGGAAAGAAGGGGAAGAAAGGGAGAGAGGTTTACAATAAGATACGGGCAACCTGATTTTGGTGCTTAGGGGCATCACCGGAGCTTGGGTTGGATGCCGAAATCGGAGGTAAAGAAGGGAGAGATAGAGAGGAATTAACGTTGATGGGGAAGGTGTGGCTTTATTTGTGGTTGATTTTATTTATTTCACCCCCACTTTTAATTTATTTCACTTAACCCCTTAAATTTATATCAATGCAAACTAACCAAATCAATTAATCACGTGAGTGGCACATGCTATTTAACCGTATTTTTAACAAAAATCGTCAAAAAGCCCTTAACTAGCAAAAATTTTAGATATTGAGCCCTGATTTGACAAAAAAAATATGAGCCCCGTTTGGAGAACACCCCCTCGAGTTCAGGCCCTAAATTGCAATTTGCCCTTACTAATATTACACCAAATTTTTCAAAACTCAATTACTTCTTCTCTTTCTCAATAAATGTTCAAATTAAAAAATAATCATCTCAAAATAAATGTTATTTTTGTAATATATATAAATATCTGAAATTTAAAAAAAATATATAAAATAATTATTATAATATTAACTTTAAATTTATTTGACTTTTTATATAATAATAAAATAATGATTATATTTTTTAATTAAAAAATAATTAATTAAAGCATAGTCATAGTTTAAAATACGGGCAAATGACAATTTAGGACCTAAAGTCTACGAGGAGGTACCAGATTGGGGCCTGAAGTTCTTAATTTTGTCAATTTAGGGCTCAGAGTTGCTAATTTTTATCAATTTGGGGCTTTTTGACATTTTTCGTCCAAAAAGCCCGTTAAGTTACCACGTGAGATTCAGTGAGGGCATTTTGGTCATTTCTGAAGCCATGAATTTTTCTGAGATGGCCACCGGTACTGACATAGCCGCCGCCGGGAAGGATGGATATGTCGTATATGAGTGCAAAACTTGTTACCGGACATTTCCTTCGTTCCAAGCTCTAGGCGGACATCGAACAAGTCATAAGAAGAAGCCTGAGCGGAATATAATTCCCCCTATTAAATACCCTTAAAAATAAGGAAAGCGATTAGCACACAAAAGCCTAATTAAATAGTGATTTATTCTCACTCAAGAAGTCTTATTTGAAACGGACTCCTAACGGGCTAAAAAACTTAAATTAGGTGAAGATTCACTCTCCTAATACAAGTCATCTATGGAACTCCTATTATTGGAGGATACACAACTTGAAAGCTATAAATAAGGGTCAAATCCCTCACACAAAAGGGACATTCAACATTAAGGAGGGAGATTTAATGCTTTAAGTTTTCTACTTTAACATCTTTGACTTTTAAAGTTCTCAAGCTTGCGCCACATAAGATAAAGGGATATCCTATTGAGTTTCTCATTCAGTATCGCAAGGGTGGACCAAACTATGGTTCAACAGTCAGCAAAAAAGTATCTCCTGATGATTATCGATAAGTTTTCTCGATCTAAAATTCCGAACTTATGCGATCCTGCTGGTAGCTCTGAAAAGGTTTCCAGCAAGCAGTTGTTTTCACCAAGACAATCTGGGGAGGAATAAAGTTGAGTGGTTTAAAATGGCACTGCTTTATAATTATGAGCAAAAAACACCATTCACTTGTTTTTCAGAAAGTTTTGCTATGGCTGCTGACAGCAGCATGCATCAAAACGGGAAGGCCTCAAAAAGAGAGCCATAGAGCAACGACTTGCTAAAGATGGATGTACGAATACTATGATGGAAAGAATGGTCGTTATATTGGGAAGCAAGCAAGGAAGTATCAGACATGGGCCTTTGTCATCTCGTAAAGAACTGGCCCATCCTGTTCAATGCTTATCGAACCGAGGAACAACAACGTCGGGCATGGAGATTATATGCAACCTCGTTCTCGACGAGACCATGAGAGGGATCCTAAGTGTGCCCTCGACATCGTGAGCTCAGATCCGTTAAAAGGCGACCTGGGATAGCTTTCTCGACGAGCTTGTCTACATCTATCGAGCCCAAGTCCAAGCAACGACGAACCCGCAGTTGTCCAGCTGGTGATCCATTCTACCTATCTCTGGTCAGCCTTTGCGAGCCTTCTCGTCAGACATTTGTAGCAAGCATCAGACCAACGTCGGATCATATCAGGTGTACTCTCTCCATATACTACTGCCATGTGACATGAAAACAACACGATTTTATATGTCTAGCTATAGCAAGGAAACCTGATTTTCTAAGCTTTGCGAAAACATGTATATATGATGATTGCCATCATAAATGCTCTAATGCTATTCCCTTTAATAAATATTCTGTTACTAGGAGAAAAGGAAAAGGGGCTGTCAAAGTTTAACCAAAATCCATTACTATGCTACTGTATAATGTTTAGAAAGACCGAGCAGTCATTATGCCCTCCGGCCAGGCTCAAAATAAGACCTCGAACTAAACCAACTCACCCGTAAAGTACTATAGCTGGACAAACACACTTGCAAGATGAGCACGAAGATATGCCAAGAGACATGTTGAGAACCATCAAGACGTGCTGACCATAAATTACAACTCCTATGAATATTTAAGTTGTGCGCATGAGGCACTCCTCTACAAAGAACCACTTGATGCATGCTTACTCTCTCGTCCAATAGCCCAGAGCAACTTCTACCACTGTCTTGTCAGAGCAATTGCATACATTCCTTCTATGTAATTCTTGCATTCTACTTTCTGCCCAGAAAATGAGGAAAAGGAAAGAGCAAAGAGGATACATGACGAGCAGTATGCATGCTAACCCGTACAAGCAATCAGCTTGGACCAACAAGCACCTCACAACAGCAGCGTGATTTGCTCTCAAGCATATCTATGCAGCGGGCGAAAAGAATGCCTCACAAAGAGGGAAAGCATTGAGCTTTCACGAGCTTGCCTGTTTGGTCTTTTCTCGTTCCCTAGATTTGGTCCTTGCTGTAGTAGGGTCTGTTTTAAGTTATTTTGGATTCGCTCCTCCTCTTTTTGCAAGGATCAAGCAGAGAGCATCAATTACCAAGCCATTAGCTATGGCAGGGTTTGGTTTATTAAATGCCGCGAGAGTATCATATTGTCTCCTTTTAGCAGATCCTGAAGTTTTCAGTACACTATGGGACTGTTCCTTTTTTTAATCCTTGTACATCAGCCATCACGTCTTAATCAAGGCGATGCTCAGTTCTTGATGATTGTATAAGACATAAGATGGTGCTTAATACAATTACTGTCAGTAAATCTTAAAATAAGTGAAAGAGCGATAACGGACTCTGGTCTTGATGACCTGGAAGCTTTTTCTTGTTTATTGCATTGGCAGGAATTTCTTGAGGACATATCCTTGGAGAAGGCTGGCTGGTATCTTGAGGCATCGGGGGAAAAGAAGTCAGATTCACTCAGCAAGGATGATGTATTTAATCAAGGCTAGGGCCTAGTTCCTTGGCTATATCTTCCTTAAAGTTTGATGAGGCTGAGTCATCAATCTTGAAAAGCATGGAGACATCAAGGGCTTCAACTGCACAACCTTTTATTTTGACATGAAGAAAAGTTTTGAGATGGTCCTGTTGGTGGTGAGTCAGAGGTGGCCTGTTCTTCTATATGGTCCTGCTGGTGCAGGGAAAACTGCACTTATTAGCAGATGGCAACCTGGTTCTCTTACTCAGTTCTCAATGGATTTTGGGTTGTATTTGAGGACATTGATAAAGCACCAGCTGATGTTCAATCCATCTTACCGCCTCTACTGGAAGGTGCCAGTTCATTTCAAACAGGCCATGGGGAGGCAGTAAGGATTACTGAAGGCTTTCGACTATTTTCCACGGTCTCAAGTTCAGATTGAGATACCGGACGGTCATGAGGATGACAATAATGACACAGTTCTGTCCGTCCCAGATATAGTCCCTCATCTCGTCGGCGGCCATACCCTGACTTGAGACAAGGAGAGCTGCAGAACGTAGACGAACTAGTTCATATTGAGATACCAGACGTTCATGATATAGTTATGTCCGTCCAAGATTTAGCCCCTCATCTCATCAGCGACCTTACCCTGACTTGAGACAAGGAGAGCTGCAGGACGTAGACGAACTAGTTCAGATTGAGATACCAGACAAAGACTAAACTTCCTTCTTTTACTTCGATGCAAGCAAGGAAGTTGGGGGCCACTCAGCGGAATATAATTCTCCCCCTATTAAATACCCCTAAAAATAAGGAAAGTGATTAGCACACAGAAACCTAATTCAATAGGGATTTATTCTCACTCAAGAAGTCTTATTTGGAACGGACTCCTATCGGGCTAAGGAACCTAAATTAGATGAAGATTCACTCTCCTAATACAAGTGAGCTATGGAACTCCTATTCTTGGAGGACACACCACTTGAAAGTTATAAATAAGGGTCAAATCCCTCACACAAAAGGGACATTCAAACACCCTCTCAATACTATAATACACCTTCCCTCTCGGTTTATATCATCTCCATATACAGATGCTTATTCTCACGCCGGAGGGTTTGCGCGGAGGTAACTCCCCGCGCCCTAACGGTGTTTGTTTTGCAGATACGTTTGTCGTTCGTCCAGGAATCCAACGCCGCATTCTCGACTGATCAGGTATCTCCGGTACTGGTACTGCTCATTTTTTGCTGCATCAAAGCCGAAACTCGCGCCGGAGGAAATTACAGAGAGAAGCTTAGCTCTGTTACCTCCATTGATTAACGTCTACGATGAAGAAGTAGAGAAATCTGATACAAAATTCATTTTTGCGCCTCTGCCGTTGCAAATGATTTCCAGCAAAGATAAGGCAAAACTCCACCGGTGTTCAATATGTGGTGCGGAATTTCTCTCCGGACAAGCTCTTGGCGGTCACATGAGACGACATAAAACAACGACGATAACTCCGGCACTGCCGGCGATGAATCCTTGCACTTGTTTCCCAATTATCACGAATTTGATTCAACCGAAGATGTTGTGAATCAGAGTAAAAGGTTACTGTTGGATCTTAATCTTCCGGCACCGCAAGACGATAACCGATAACCGAGATTTCAATTCTGAGTTGGCATCTACATCTGGGCAATTCGTTTTGTCTGCCTTGGATTGGTTTAATTGTTAATTACTGAGAAAGAAAAAGAAAATAGTTTAGGATGAATGTGAACTATTTTACAACTATTATTTGTAATTCATAATGACACTATTATGATTGATTCAATTGTATTAGGAATATAATATCATTATATTATATTCAAGTATACTCCCTCCGTCCCACGTGAATGCAAACTTATTTTCATTTTGGTCCATCCCACGTGAATGCAAACTGTCCAAAATGAAAATAAATTTATTATTTTATATTCACCCTACCCCACCCACTCATTTTCTCTCTTCATTTTTCACCATACAATTTATTCAACCAACCTACTATTAACTTCACTCATTCTCTCTCTTCATTTCCTACCACACATTTTCATTATCTTAATAATATTTCTTAATTATTGTGCCCGAAAAAATGGTTCACAATGACGTGGGACGGAGGGAGTATATTGTAATAAATAAATTAGGAAATATAATCTTGTATTAGATTAGAAAACACAATCTTAGAAACCTTCTCCTTCTAGGAGATTAATCCTTGTATTAGATTAGGAAACACAATCTTAGAAACCTTCTCTTTCTAGGAGATTCCTAATTGTAATCCTATAAATATGTATCTCTAGCATCATAATCAATTGAGTCATTCAATACAATTCTTCTCTTCCATATTTTGATTGACTTCGTCTAACCCTTCATTATTCTAATACAGTATCAGAGCATTAAGATCCATAGAAGAACTTCTCCGCCACCAACTACCAAAACCCCCACCACCCTCGGCCTAAACCCCCCTAGCTAAAACACACCCTTCTCATTTAAATCCGCCTCGGTTGAAACCTCCCAAACCTCACCACCAAAGCTTCCGCCAAACCATCATCAAAACCGCCCCACCCAAAAACAAACCTTATACACCAAAACCCCAAGGCCGAAACCCCCCCCCCCTCTTAAATCACCATAACCCAATCGGCTCAAACCACCCTTTTGACCGAAACCCCAAAATTTTCTTTTTGATAATAAACCCCCTCGGCTCAAAAACCCTTTTGACTGAAACCCCAAATTTTTTTTTTTGGTATTAAACCCCCTCGGCTCAAACACCCTTTTAACCGAAACCCCAATTTTTTTTTGGAACTCAACCCCCTCGACTCAAAAATCCTTTTGACCGAAATCCCATTTTTTTTTTTACAAAAATCCTTTGACCGACACGTTCGGGGTGAAACCCCTACTTGTACAAGGTGACTCCACGTGCTCGTCTTACGCGTGAGGGGTAAAACCCCAACTTGTACAAGGTGACTCCACGTGCATAACCCCTACTTCAAAACCCCCTCGGCCTAACCGAAACCACTCCCCCTACTTTAAAAACCCCTCGACAAAACCGAAAACTCCTCTCCACAACCCCACCGTCTCCGATGTAGTCATGCACCAACCTATCACCACCTCAAATGCGAGAAACCACATCTCATCAGAAACGACGTACATGTTCGGGAATTCATCTTCAACCGCTTCATCAAACTCGATTTATCTCATCACTCTCCAAGATTAGACTTATCCAAAAACCATTCATCTTGCGCGGGCATATTAGAAATATAATATCATTATATTATATTTAAGTATATATTGTAATAAATAGATTAGGAAACATAATCCTTGTATTAGATTAGAAAACACAATCTTAGAAACCTTCTCATTTCAGGAGATTAATCCTTGTATTAGATTAGGAAACACAATCTTAGAAACCTTCTCCTTCTAGGAGATTCCTCATTGTAATCCTATAAATATGTATCTCTAGCATCATAATCAATTGAGTCATTCAATACAACTAGTGATACACCCGTACGTTAATCGCACGGATAAAATACTATTTCAAAGAAAGTTAGAAATAATAGGAGAAGTTGCTCTCCATAGAGAGCATCACACATCTATCCCTTTTATTTTTCCCCTTTTTCTTTATTGCAAGTCACTATCTTACAAATGTGAAATGACAAAATCGATCAAGTTTTCAATTCCAAAAATGATTGTGATCGAAAAATGAAAATTGAAAGCTTTCTTGAAAAATTAAGGAGCTATGAAAAGTCTTAGTTAAGGAGCCATTTTGGCGGTGATTAGGCGCCGAAATTAAGGAGTTATGAAAAGTCTTAGTTAAGGAGTCATTCTGGCGGTGATTAGGCGCCTTAGGCGTGACCTTGGCGTCTTAGGCGTGACCTAGGCGCGCGCCCAACGCCAAGAAAGCTGGTGTTCACATAGAAGCCAAAGGCCCCAAAATTTATACTATTTCATTTCCTAGCACTATGCTAAGGCCTCTCAATGTATACTACTTCATTTTCTAGCATTTCAATTCCTAGACGATGTAGGATTAATATCCCATTTGGTTTTCAAATGCTAAGGCCTCTCAATATATACTACTCCATTTTCTAGCATTTCAATTCCTAGACGATGTGGGATTAATGTCAAATTTGGTTTTCAAATGCTAAGGCCTCTCAATATATACTACTCAATTTTTTAGCATTTCAATTCCTAGACGATGTGTGATTAATATCCCATTTGATTTTCAAATGCTAAGGTCTTTCAATATATACTAAATTGAAAGCTTTCTTGAGAAATTAGAAGCTATGAAAAGTCTTAGTTAAGGAGCCATTTGACGGTGATTAGGCGCCTTAGGCGTGACTTAGGCGCGCCCATCACCAAGAAAGATGGTGTTCACTAAGGAGCCCCAAAATTTATACTATTCCATTTCCTAGCACTTCAATTCCTAGACGATGTGGGATTAATATACCATTTGATTTTCAAATGCAAAGACCTCTCAATATCTACTACTCCATTTCCTAGCATTTCAATTTCTAGACGATGTGGGATTAATATCTCATTTGGTTTCCAAATGCTAAGGCCTCTATATACTACTCAATTTCCTAACATTTCAATTTCTAGACAATGTGGGATTAATATCTCATTTGTTTTCAAATGCTAAGGCCTCTTAATATGTACTATTTCTTTTCCTAGACGATGTAGAATTAATATCTAATTTGGTTTTTAAATGTTAAGACCACTCAATAAATGAAAAGCTTTCTTGAGAAATTAAGGAGCTATGAAAAGTCTTAGTTAAAGGGCCATTTGGCAGTGATTAGGCGTCCTAGGCGTGACCTAGGTGCGGCCAGCACAAAGAAAGTTGGTGTTCACTAAGAAGCCAAAGGCCCCAAAATTTATACATCAAGAAAGCTGGTGTTCACTAAGGAGCCAAAACCCCCAAAATTTATACTACTATATTTCCTAGCATTTCAATTCCTAAACGATGTAGGATTAATATCACAATTGATTTTCAAATGCTAAGGCCTCTCAACATATACTACTCCATTTTCTAGTATTTCTTTAGTAAATGAGTAATGAACCTAACCTCTATTTAGTCTCGGTTCTAGTTTGAGCGGGAAAATAGAGGGTTTACTGAAGTACTTTGCACTTTAGCCTTTATATAGTTATAGATTCTTCTCATCCATATTTTGATTAACTTTGTCTAACCCTTCATTATTCTAATAAATTGTTTATTTTCATTTATTCAATTGTTTATGAATTTTATGTTTAAATTTTTTGGTTGAATGTTTGTGATCTAATTGGTTTGAATTATTTTATATAATTTAATTATCTTAATATGATGCGAAATGATCAAAATTCCCTCACTTAATCTTACGTGAATCGCACGTGGTAACTTAACGGGCTTTTTGAACGGAAAACGTCAAAAAGCCCCAAATTGATAAAAAGTAGTAAATTTGGGCCCTAAATTGACAAAATTAAGACATCAAACCCCAATCTGATACCTCCTCATAGACTTCATGCTCTAAATTGTCATTTGCTCTTAAAATAATTGATAATGTTGAAAACATTAATAAACTTAAAAAATATAAAAATACTCCCTCCGTCCCGGTAGAAGCGTCATCCTTTTAGGGGTGGTGCGCAAATTAAGGAAAAGTGTGAGAAGAAAAAATGTTGTGAGTGTAATTTAAAAATAGGAGAGAGAATTAGTGGAGGAAATAGTGAATTTTAAAAGTGTTGTGAGTATAGAGGAGAGAGAATTAGTGAAGGGAATAGTGGATGGGATAATAAAATATTAATAAAAGTTTCCTTTTTAGGAAAGGGTGACGCTATAAACGGGACGCCATTTTGGGTAAAAAGTGACGCTTCGGCCGGGTCGAAGGGAGTATACTTTATACCATGAATTTGATACTTTGTTTTGTTGGAGATAAAATTTTTGATACCATAAATAGTGATAAATAATTTGATCCCTATCTATCTAGCTAATACTATTGGAGTTGCCCTAACACAACAACTAAAGTCCTCCTGTAATCATTCACTAAAAACTAGTACTAGAATGAGCGATTTGCATATAAAAATCAGTTTCAGGAAAGATGGGCATTCAATTCAGAATGAGTAGGAGGTTGGTTGTTCATTCACAAGTAAACTTCAGAAGACATTGTCAATTCTTCTCATCATCATTATCATTATGCCCATCCTAAATCAATCCTAATTTCTAACGCAAATTTAAACAAATCATTAGAAATAAATAATAAAAGAATTGCGCTGGATGGATAGGAATTCAGAATGAGTAGGAGGTTAAGTTTAATCAATAGATAAACTTCATATGACAATAAACAATCATCATTATGCCTATCCACCCACACATACTAAAATCAATTAAAAAAAAAAATAGAATTAAATTTAAGGAAGAAGATGGTAAATTAGGAAGAAATTTTCTCTCAGACAAATGCCTCGATTTGTCGTCATGATTTATAAAGAATGGAATCAGACTCGTCATCATGATTTTGATCATCATCGAGAAACAACAAATTCACATAGCAATCGACATTTCAATTTGAAGAAGAAAGGAGAAATGATTTGCAGAATGAAGATCGAAAATTGAGTGTGTAAAAGTACCTGAAAACAAGGAGAAAAGGCCTTCACAACTCAAGGACGGAATCGCGGCTCCTTCTATTTATACCCGCGCCGCGCTCCACTTCTAACATCTAAGGGTTAGGTTTTGGAGCTTCTATATGCTCTACCTTGACGCCTCCATTTACATATATGCCCCCTAACTTTTTTCTTTCAATTTCTATTTGGCAAATTACTCCCTCCGTCCCAAAAACTTTGTCCCATTTGATTTTTTTTGTTGAACTTTGACCACAAATATATTATAATTTAATTATGTTCATGAAATTCTAAAAATTCCTATTGATTCACCATTAATAATGAACATACCAAAAGTGTCGAGTTGGGCCAAACGAGTAAAGCCCAATCACGGACAGCCTGGACTCCCACATTCTCAATAAGGCTGGCCCAATCAAAACAGGGACCAAAGCCCATCTCAAGGATCAGTCGACTAAGCCCATGGTCCGGCTCACCAGGCCCCGACTTAACTTAGTCCGACCTCAGAATCCATATTATAACTCGGGTACGAACCATGCTCTACCCGACAGTCAGGTCGACCATTCCTCGAATGGCGACCTCGACCTAAATTAACAAGTGACGACTTGATACTTGAAGGCGTATTTGGTTGAACAATTCTCATAACCACATCCCTACAAATCAGGGGCCGTTATAGACACGTTCCCACAATCAAGTAACTGCCGCTACAATCTCGGAGCACATGTCGCCTCCCCAAAAATACATCACTCTTGTCTATAAATACTTCATCACTACCAAACGGTGAAAGGTAACTGCCATTTTGTATTCTGAGTTCATTATTCAATACATTTTGAGCTTTATACAACTGTGATCTTACTCTCACGCCCGAGCGTCTTCGCCTGAGACACATCCCAGCTAGTCATGGGTCTCCGATTTCAGTGTCAAGGAGCCAGGTGATCGCCCCGCCACGTGGAGGAAGATTGATAAGCACAATTCCTCGCAAAGATCGCTTGGTTCCATCACGGAATCGTGCTTTAAACTTGACCTCGAAAACTCTATCAACTCCGCAACAATGGTGACTTCAGAAGGACAAGTATCCGAGGCTTTACTTGGGCATGAAGAGGTGAACAACAACAACATGAACGCAAACGCTGAGAACCTTAACTTGCCTCCTCCCCCACCTAATCGTCCCCATGGTAGGGCCACACGCTCTACCAGTGTCGTTGATGGCAGGGGATTGCCCGACACTAGAGAGGGAAAAGGCATACATGGACGGGCAAGGAGTTCCCCTCCTCCAAAACGTCCAGCTGCTCAGGTGAATGTGGGAAACAGGGCAGGCCCTTCCACCAACCCCATGAGCAAGAAGGAGATGATGTTGGAGCGAGCTCAGATTCTGGCCGACTTGATAGCAGGAGGAGGCGTAACAGCCGACGTGCGCTCGAAAGAATGGCACGTACTGGGTCTCTAACGGACAATGCACAGTGAGTGCTAGGCCAAATGAAGGTGTGGGACAAAATGGTGAGGACAGGATAGTTCGTCGAGCTCCCACTATTTGCTCATGTGCCCAATAACGATTTAAGGGCTAGCCTCAACGTAAACAGGAGCAGGAGGCTCAATCTGATTTGAGGACTCACTAATGTACCCAATAGAAACAGATGTGTTTCGCCGGCTAGGACGCAGAGGTCGGGATCTCATAGAGACAGGAATGGGCGCAGGTCGCCCGTAGAGGGGAAAGGCGCAGTCGCCACATGGAGATAACAGCGCAGTCGCCATTCGCGTGGCCGAGAGGCGCAGTCGCCTCAAAGAAGTAACAGCATAGATCTCCAGTAAGATCGTAGAGGACCAATTCCCTGGGACAGAAGGAGTAGGCAGTGGCTCCCCTAGAAGTGAGGCCGAGGTCAAATGCCGCCCCTCCAGAGATGAAAGACCCGATGCCAGAATGGCTATTGATGAAAAAGAAGTTCGAACAATGGGAGGAGGAAAAGAAGAAGGAGATTGGAAAGGTCGAACGAATTGACTTTGCTCTTCGACCTTTATCCAAAGAAATCGAGAGATAGTCGACCTCCTCCTACCTTCAAAGTTGCCTCTTGGAGAAATATTCGTGGTCGACCAATGCAAGGAGTCATATAGCACATTTAGAAGCCACAATGTGTTTTGTCGCCAATGAGGACGACAATATGTGCAAAGCTCTCCTAAGCACACTCACCGGGGCAGCTTTAACTTGGTTCAATGGTTTGGCCGCGGAAGCATCACCACTGGACTCGCTTCAGACAAAGTTCTTAGATCGCTTCTCGGCAGGAGCTCGGAAGATGACTCGTCACCGATCCGAATAACTTGGTGCAGCGAAGAATGAAAGCTCCATGAGCTACTTCACCAAGTTTAAGGAAATGGTTGATAAGATAGAGGAAGACCTCACCGATAGGGAAGTCATTAATTGCTTCCGAAACGGTATTTCCTCAGAGATATGGACTACGAGCTCACGGCCAGAACTGGCCACAACTCGACAGGAGTTGTTTGAAAAGGTGTACAATGTTGCCCTAGCCGAGGAGAGGAAAGAGAAGAAGAATGGTAAAGAGTCCTAAGGTCGAGGCCTCGATGATAAGAAAGACTCCAACAAGAATGGAGGAAATAATAAAAATGGAAAGAACAGGACTAGGGCAACAGAGAAAGTGCTCCGAGGCTTTCACTCCCCTTACGGTGAGTCGAATGTAAATTATGAATGCCGTCGAGCTGGCTCCTCCAGTCCCAATGAATCCAGGCAACAAGTTTAGGAGGGACAATAGCAAGTACTGCGACTACCACAAAGACACTGGTCATCTCACAGAGGATTGCTTGGGATTAAAGCGTATCATCCAGAGAATGGTCGACTGTGGAGACTCGAAGCTTACGTGAAAAGGCCTCGATCGGTGGAGGCGATCGGCCAACAGATGGACAACAGGGACCTAGGCAACCTAGATTGAACCCGGGGGTCATTACAGAGCAAGCAAGCAACACGGCCATCAAGCACAAAATCTTCCAACTCAATAAGGCTCCCCATGTGCTCCAAGAAGAGAAGTCGAGATGAAGCAATCGCCTTTTTCCCCCATGAATTGGCTACTAACATGGCGGCTAGAGAGCAAGTTCTCGTCATCCCAGTCTCATTGACGGATGTACGACGAGCGTACTCTTAGTCGACACGGGGGCCTGCAAGGATATTTTGTTCTACAAAACTTTTAAAGAAATGGGTCTTAATGATGAGCAGTTGGAGAGATATGATGGTAGATTGGAGGGCTTCACCAATCATCGAGTTGATGCAAAAGGCAAGATAGAGCTCGACGTCGACCTAGGCCAACACCCCCTCAAGATCGTATCAAAGGTACAATTTATAGTGATTGATGTAAATAGTGACTATGCCGCTATACTTGGTATCCCAGGTCGTCGCTCTTGGAATGGTGGCATCGATCCCTCATCAGCGAGTCAAGTTCCCTACACCCGCTGGAGTAGGGTGTGTACAAGGCACAGCTCGAGCCTACCTTGATCATGTTCTCAGAGAAAGAAAGAAAAGGGAGTTGGAAATTGAGACTGCAGATGGTTATTTAAAGTTGTCTCAATCAGTCACCAAAACTACCAGACTGTCAACAATCACCGACGTGGAAGAGTCGACCTATCGCTCAAATGACGAGGTCATGCTTGAGTCGACACGTCACTCTAACACCACCGAGGTCGATTCAGTATGTAGTTATGGTCTACCAAGTCATCATAGGCAACCTATGCCTTCACTCGACAATAACTCGGGGCCACCACCACCACCGCGAGGTTGCAGACAAGTTAGATGATATGATAGCGTAAGAAGCTCCACATCCGAGGGCCGAGGAGAGACAAAGGGTTAAGGAGATAATCATTGAGACTCTACAATTCAGTGGATGGACCAGAGCTAGAAGTCATGGATGAGCTAGAGTCGCAATCACCAACCTTTCCTACCCCGACCAAAAATTCAGATTGGGAAGCAAATATCGCTGAGGAGCGAGCATAAATCATCGAGCTACTCAAGGAAAGTAATGATGTCTTTGCATGGAGGGTAGAAGACATGAGGGGAATCAAGGAGGAGGTCGCTGTTCACAGACTGGAAGTCAACCCGACCATAAAGCCTAGACCCCAAAAATTAAGAAGCTTTGCTCGCGACAAGGAAGAGGCCATAAAAATCGAGGTACAAAAACTTTTAAATGCAGGGATAATCAAAGAGGCCACTCATACAACGTGGTTGGCCAACGTGGTCATGGTGAAGAAATCAAACGGCAAATGGCGGATGTGTGTCGACTTCACCACTCTCAATCTTGCTTGCCCCAAGGACAGCTATCCCCTTCCTAGAATCGACAAGCTAGTCGATTCCATTGCTGGTCACTCAACCCTCAGCTTCCTCGACGCTTACTCAGGTTACCACCAGATTAAGATGCATGAGGATGACATAATCAAGACGGCATTTCAAGCAGCTGGAGGCATTTACTGCTACAACATGATGCCATTTGGATTGAAGAATGCAAGGGCAACTTATCAAAGGATGGTGAACAAAGTCTTTGCTTCTCAAATTGGCCGAAACATGGAGGCCTACGTCGACGATATGGTCATCAAAACAAAGACTGGACGTCACGTGGTCGACCTAAGGGAAACGTTCGCCAATTTAAGAGCAAACGACATGAAACTCAACCCTAGCAAGTGTGTATTTGGTGTAGCTGCTGGAAAGTTCCTTGGGTTCATGGTATCTCAACGGGGTATAGAAGCTAATCCGTAAAAATCAAGGCTTTAGTCGACATGAAGGCTCCCACCATTGTCAAAGAGATGCAAATGACTTAACTAAGGGTAGCAGCCTCTTGGTCGTTTCATATCAAAGTCACAGAGAGGTCTCTCCCCTTCTTCAAAGCATCGAGGGGACGAAAAGTTTTGAATGGACGACCGAATGTCATTCGTCGTTCCAACAATCAAGGATTACCTCGCTACTCCACCTCTCCCGAGTAGCCCGACCACCGGTGAAACTTTGTTTGTGTATTTATCCGTGGGAGATAAATCAAGCGGGCGGTTTTGGTTAGAGAAGATGAGGGGTTTCAAAAGCCGCATACTACATCAACAAGGCCCTATCGATGTAGAGAGCAGATACTACAATGCCGAGAAGGTCGCCTATGCCCTAGTCGTGGCTTCAAGGAAGCCGCGAGCTTATTTTCTCGGCTCATCCAATTGTGGTTCTTACAAATGCTCCCTAAGAAAAATTCTTCACAAGCCGGAGAGTTCAGGTCGACTTCTCAATTGGGTCAATTGCCCTTACCGAATTTGACATTGAGTATCGACCTCGAAAGGCGTTGAAGGCTCAAGCTCTAGCCGACTTCTTGGTCGAGCTTACGTTCACCAAGGAAGACGACGAGCGCCGAGCTCCAAAAGAGAAGGCTAAAGGGAAGGAGTTAGAGTCCTGTGTCGCCATCGCCTACCTCGACGATTGTTGGAAGGTCTATTCAGCACGGATCGCAACTAAGAATAGCAAGTGAGCGGGGATAGTGCTAATTGAACCGTAACTCGGACGGTATACGAGGAGTCATTAAGGTTCAAATTCGATGCTTCCAACAACCAGTGCCGAATATGAAGCTTTGATAGCGGCTATAGAATACGCCAAGTGTTTTGGAGCGACTAAGATCATAGCCTACCGTGATTCACAAATGATAGTCAACCAGTCGAGGCGAGTACGAGGTACTTAGTGCCACACCGATCAAATACTTTGCGACTCCGGTGAAGGAACCGATAAAAGATTTGGAATTCGGGAGATTCAAAGAATTGGACGAGAAGACAATGAGCTAGCCGACCTCCTCTCGAAGTTAGCCACTTCGGATGAACCACATGATGAACCTATCTCCTTCCTCGAAAGTCCAGCCTATGAAAGAGTAAAAATTCAATGCATAGATGATCCCTCAAGAAATTGGACTCGTGGAGAAGTGTTGGATCGAGGAAATGAAGGCATACATAGAAAGTGGAGAGCCGCGATGACGATAAGAAGGCTCGAGCTATCAAAAAGAAAGCTCCAAGGTATGTCATTCAAGGAGGCGACTGCTCGTAAGATCTTATACTCGACCATTACTAAAGTGCATCCACCCTCAAGAGGTCGCCCTATTGATACACGAAGTACATAGTGGAATTTGTGGTGGACACCTGGGGCCGTGACTCTGCCGACAAGTTAATCACTTTGGGGGTACTATCGCCACACATGAGCCGACACTCACAACTTTGTTCAAAGCAATGTGATCAATGCCAAAGGTTTGCCAACCTTCCCCACGTGCCTACAATGCAGCGTGCACTCGTGATCGCAGCCTGGCCATTTGACATGTGGGGCGTCGACTGATTGGACCCTTCCCTCCCGCCCGAGGAAACCGCAAGTATGTGATCGTCGCCATAGATTACTTCACAAAATGGGTTGAGGCCAAACCATTAGCTCGCATCACGAGGAAAATGCTATCAACTTTATTCATGACTTCATTTGGTGTCGGCTTGGTTTTCCTCGAGCTATAGTGTCCGACAATGGTTTAAGTTCTCCTGCACCTTCGGCGTAGATGAAGCGAGTTGGAATCAAACATTGGAAATCTTCGTCGCCTATCCTCAAGGAAATGGCCAAGCCGAGGCAAAGAAATAAACTTGTTCTATCTTCGCTCAAGACCGGACTCGTAGGTCGACGTAACAATTGTTTGGACGAACTCCCCTCGCTCTTTCGGGGCGTCCGTACAACCACTCTGGGGCCTACTGGGAAACCCCTTTTGCTCTCACATACGGGTCGAGGCCACGGCACCCGCCGAGCTCGATTCCCCATGCTAGAGTGACTTTCTTCAATCAAGAGCAAAATGATACCAATAGATTGATCGACCCGGATCTAGTCGATGAGAAACGAGAAACACTTACCTCCGAATGGTCAACTACAAGCGAACTAAAAGTTATCACGACAAGAAGGTCAAGGCAAGGTCTTTCCAAGTTGGAGATTATGTGTTGAGAAAGATTGAGGCAACGGGTAGAAGGACCCAAACAGAACAAGCTATCTCCTAACCGGGAAGGTCCATATGTAGTCACTCGAGTCGTCAAGGAAGGAACCTACATGATAGCTCATCCCTGAGGTGACGAGTTGAAACATCCTTGGCATGCTACTCACCTCATCAAATACTACTTCTAGCTTTTAGTTTCAAAGTTCAAGTTTGTGGTAGTTCTAGTGTCGATTGATGTAAGCATGTTCTATACTTCAATGAAAAGCGCAGCTCACTCCATCAAGCATAGTGTTTCAATAACCCCAACAAGCTCGACTCTTAGTCGCCTTCGTTTAAACAAGCTCGATTCTTAATCGCCTTTGTTCAATTAACAAGTCCGACTCTTAGTCGACTTCGTTCTAACAAACTCGACTCTTAGTCGCTTTGTTCTAATTAGCTCGATTCTTAATCAGCCTTTGTTCAATTAACAAGTCCGACTCTTAGTCGACTTCGTTCTAACAAACTCGACTCTTAGTCGCTTTGTTCTAATTAGCTCGATTCTTAATCGCCTTTGTTCAATTAACAAGTCCGACTCTTAGTCGATTTCGTTCTAACAAACTCGACTCTTAGTCAGCTTTGTTCTAATTAGCTCGATTCTTAATCGCCTTTGTTCAATTAACAAGTCCGACTCTTAGTCGATTTCGTTCTAACAAACTCGACTCTTAGTCGCTTTGTTCTAATTAGCTCGATTCTTAATCGCCTTTGTTCAATTAACAAGTCCGACTCTTAGTCGATTTCGTTCTAACAAACTCGACTCTTAGTCAGCTTTGTTCTAATTAGCTCGATTCTTAATCGCCTTGTTCAATTAACAAGTCCGACTCTTAGTCGACTTCGTTCTAACTAACTCGACTCTTAGTCAGCTTATTCTAATTAGCTAGACCCTAGGTCGCCTTCAAGTAGTGTGAGCAGTGTTCCGACTCATAGTCAATCTCATTCACAAAAAGTTAAGCAAGTCCGAGGTCGACTAAATAAATAAAGATCAAGTCACCTCTAGGCTCAAGTTCACTCATTCATCCTATCCGTATCTAGCTCGACGTTTACTTTAAAAAGCATACAACATGCAATAAATAAAGTCACTATGATAGAGATAAGTCTCCCAAAACGGGCTAAGACTTAGACAAAATTAACTTACAAAAATATTTTGCCTCCCAAAAACCGGGCCAAGGCATTCGGATAATGTTAGAGCAAAAAACAAAAATGTTTGTTGGGGCTTGTTCATTACAAATTCAACTAAACAATTTAAGAGTCCCGGCCGACATTAGTTTGGTCGTCGCAGCAGCTCGACCCTCCCCATCTCCTTGTTGCCGGGGTCAATGGGTTTACCCGACTCAATAAACCTCGCTCATTATCTTCATCCATGGTGGCAGCATCCTCAAGTTCTTGTAGAACAACATCAAAATTCCTGTCGGCCACAGGGGGAGCTTCCCACTTCTCACAATGGTCCTCTTCATCCTCTTGGGCAATGAAGGCCAAGTCATTTTCAAGATAGGGGACGAGCGAGTGACCCCTGCGAGCTTCCATGTCGAACTGAGACTCAGAAAACCAACGAGCTAATTGCTCGATGGTAACTGTAGCTGTGGGATCCACCAGTGCTCGACGAGCCATATGCCTCTTGCCGACCTCAAGAAAATCTTGTGCTTTGGCCACAATGGCATTATAGAACTCGTCTCCCTCCTTGAACTTATCCACAGCATCAGGGCCAGCCTTCTCCAGAGCCTCCTTCCATTTAGCTCGAGCTGAGTTGTGCTCCTCGTTAAGCTCTTTCAAAAAAGAATCTTTATCTCGCGAGAAGCTTGGAGACGGTGGTAAGCTCGACCTTCGTCTTCTCATGAGCAAGGCGCTCAAAGATCCCTTTCGAGGTCACTTCCTCGAGTTTGGATTCTGTAACTTCAAGGCCTGGACAAGGCTTTTGTCTTTACCATCTCATTGGCTTCATATGAATTGTCTAGATCGTTGTACTTCTCCTTCATATCCGCAAGCTCTTTAGCCTTTTTGGAATAATCTTTGAGGGCCTCGCTCTCCCTCTCAATGGAGGCCCTCCAGAGCTCTTAACCCGCTCGACCATGGTGAGATTCTATATTCCGTAGAAATCAAGGAAGTGTTAGCATGTAATTTCAGTTGATCGAGTAAGAGAATAAGCGACTAGAAAGAAAGAGAAAGTGGGAAGTTACCTCGCAATGAGCCATCCTGCATCGAGCCGAGAATTCTTCAGCGTTATGCCCTTATCAACAACCGAGCCACAGACCCACATCCACAGCTCTCTTCTCACAATCACCTCGACCCAAGTTCATGTCTCGGGTAGCGGCGACTGTGCAATGAGTCCTTCGAGAGGAGGGACGTCACTCAACCTCCTCATCATTTCTTCCAGAGACTCTTTACTGGGGGAGAGGAAGTTGGTGGAGGCAATTGGCTCGAGGACACAGATTTACCTTTCTCGGATCGAGACCTCTTCCGCGAGCTCAAAGGACGATCATCATCATCTTCTTCCATGGCATCATCATCAATATCGACGATGATCTCGAGGACTAACCACACTTACCCCAAAGACCCGAGGTTACAAAGATTGGCACGTAGATTGGGTCGAACTCAAGCCGGGTCTAACCGACTTTGTTGGACTCATCACCTCCTTCATTAACATTGGCGCAGGGGGTCCCACTCGGCGAGGGATTTTCCAACTCGCCTCTTCCATGGGGATCATCCCACCCAAGTCCTTGGGCAAGAAATTGTTCCTCGCAGCAGCCTCTCCTCTCTCTACTCGCTCTAGCATTGGTCGCCCCACGGGCTTTCTTAGCTTTCTTCTTATCTCGACACCCCTACTATTCGAACCATTGCCGCTTCTTGTTCAGAGTCAAACCGTATGACATCAAAGTAATCAAGTATTAGCTCGGCAAGTCAAAGCGCTTCTATGTACGAAGCTAAACTGTTCTATAACGAAGTAATTGATACGATGCAAAGCAGTTCTATGTACGAATTAACTAATTCTACATACGAGCAGGCAATTTGATAAGTACAGAGTGGCAATTCGAGATAGTTCTATGTACGAGCTAACTAGTTCTACGTACGAGCAAGCGATGGACGAGCTAAGAGTTGTGTATGCAGCTCAAAATATTTCTGTGCGCCTATAAAGAGCTACTTATGCAAGTTAACAGTGGACGAGCTAGTGAAGGGAAACGAGTAAACCCTTACCACCAATGTGTTCTCCATTTTCCTTGCAATAATTGTCTGTCTTCTGGCAAAATTGGCAATTCTCCTCAAATCTACCCAAGGAGTGAGTAACCAAATCAGGGTACATCTGGCATCTCAACACAGGAACAAGGGGCTCCACTACTCCATCTCCAGGCATCATCCCAGCTTGGATATAGTTGTATTTGGTTGTTCCTAAGGATTCCCACCGATAGGCCCATCCTTGACCAACGCACACAGCCTTTTTGTACAAAGTTTGGTACCAAGGAGGCTCCGAATTGTCCTCACCGATAACATCGTATTCATCATCGGGCAACGGAAATTCCCATCCCAAATCGCCTTCAACCAAAACTACGTGCGAGTTCCAAAGCAATTGTGTTTATTGGGAAGGTTGGCAAACAACTTGGGAGAGTTGGGCTTGGAGGAGTACTAATTCCCCAATCATGCTTATCAAGCTTAGCACCAAAAATTCTTTAAAAACCTTCATACAAGGCTCATGGCCCAAAAACCTACACACCATCGCAAAACATACCAAGACTCTACAAGTGTTGGCCCTAAGTCAAGGGAGGGCATCCATACACTCGAGGAATTCATTGATAAAGGGATCCAACGGCAACCTCAACCCACTCGAACTGCCCATAAAAGAAAGCGACCTTAGTAGCATCTCTAGTGAAGGTAGCACGGTATTTGGCCAAAAATTCTTTCGACTAAGGATGGTCACCCTAAAGTCCGCCCTATCTACCCTACGTAAGTCAGAGATCACATCATAACGGGATTCCATATTTTTCCTCCCACGGGTAGGTCTTTGGGGCACATAGCCCCTCTCGTTCTTGCTCGGCACCACATCGACCCAAATGCATTTACTATCCTGGGGCCCGAAGAAGTTGAAGCCGTGGCTCCACCTCGGGTCGTCATATCTCGTACAAACAAAAGAGGAAACAGGGAGTCGCCCTATGATCATGTTCCGCCGACCTACCTAAGGACGACCTAGACTCCCCTGGAAAGCCTATCCTATTCCTAAGGAAGGATGGTTTGAGGACATCCCTAACGTAGAACAAAGTAATATGGTCGAGCAGTTCATGGAATAGATGGAAGGTGACGATATTTGAATCATCGACTACCAGGTTTTCAACGTCCCCTACAATGGGCAAACCTATCTCACTAAAATTTAATTCCCACTTGGTTAAAATGGAGGCACATTCATCCAAAGACGCTTCTCTCCACTCACCGTTCATATTCTTGTAAACCCTACCAAGTTAATAGTGCAAGCACCCATACCAAGCTCCTGGCTCGCTACTAAAGGTTCTAGCCATGGCGGAAATCAAAGATAGAACAGAAATTAAAGCCCTAAAGAAAGAAGGGGAAAGAAATACCTTTGCAAAGGTCGGAGTAGGAAGCTGGTACCAAAGACGGAAGCCCAATTTAACTCAACTGCTTCTTCGCTATTTTCGCCGGAGATTCTCAAGAGCTTGAAAACGGTAAAAGTTCTAAACAGAGAAGGAAGGTGCAATTTATATTTTCCAAGATTGGAAAGGAAAAAAGAAAATTCAAAAAATAATTTCCATATTAATGGCGGAAACGGTTTCCGAGAAGGAGTTCCAAGCGTCAGAATTGCAATCATTACTAAAACCGGCGCTCCTTCATCTCCTACCGTTCATCGCCAACGACCGGGATTGTGCCACGTCATCATTGTCGACCTACTTCAAAAACTTGCAGCGACCTGCGAGTAAAACCATTCTTATCAAACATTTTCTTAACTTCCAAGTCGACGAAGTCAACTCGAAAGTTGGGGGCCACTGAACATACCAAAAGTGTCGAGTTGGGCCAAACGAGTAAAGCCCAATCACGGACAGCCTGGACTCCCACATTCTCAATAAGGCTGGCCCAATCAAAACAGGGCCCAAAGCCCATCTCAAGGATCGCCGACTAAGCCCACGGTCCGGCTCACTGTGCCCCGACTTAACTTAGTCCGACCTCGTAATCCATATTATAACTCGGGTACGAACCATGCTCTACTCGACAATGTGTCGACCATTCCTCGAATGGCGACCTCGACCTAAATTAACAAGTGACGACTTGATACTTGAAGGCGTATTTGGTTGAACAATTCTCATAACCACATCCCTACAAATCAGGGCCGTTATAGACACGTTCCCACAATCAAGTAATCGCCGCTACAATCTCTGAGCACATGTCGCCTCCCCAAAAATACATCACTCTTGTCTATAAATACTTCATCACTACCAAACGGTGAAAGGTAACTGCCATTTTGTATTCTGAGTTCATTATTCAATACATTTTGAGCTTTATACAACTGTGATCTTACTCTCACGCCCGAGCGTCTTCGCCGGAGACACATCCGGCTAGTCGTGGGTTCTGATTTCAGGTCAAGGAGCCAGGTGATCAGTCCTGCCACGTGGAGGAAGATTGATAAGCACAATTCCTGCAGCATCAAATAATATTATTAACAACAACTTTTAGAATTTCATGAACATAATTAATCTCTCGTAAATTTGTGATCAAAGTTCAACAAAAAAATCAAATTGGACAAACATTTTGCGACGGAGGGAGTACAATTTAGGTTCAAATGTTAGGGGTGTGTCAGGGTTCTAATGTTTCATTTTTATTAATTTAGTGTTCAAAGTTAACAATGTTAGTTAATTAAGATTTTTTTGACGAAATTGTAAGTAAAAATATATAATGACTCAGGAAACGATCAAAATCAGCCTTTGTCCAGCGATAGCTTGATCTACAAAAACTAAGACCTGAAACCATGAGCAAACGACTAGACAGGATGGTCTCCGACTAATACCCTCCGGCATGATGATAAGATATTGAGTTATATATGGGTATAAACTATATGAAAACGACGTAATCTCAAAATAGCTAGAAGAAATTACCTTTTTACGTTGGGTATACTTTGGTATATATAGAAGCTTCATATGATAATAAGGAATCTCTTAAATCGTGTAGATAATGTAGGCGTAACGATCTCCTTGATTGTATGGGACGGTTACAAATTGAGTTGTACACAGACGCACGCTTCTGTAGGCCGAGGTCGACCTGACTTCGTGCCTTATCCAGGCAGAGATTGTACAATAAGATGATCGTATGTCGGACGAAGATATGTCGAGACCAAGGATGGTCGGACAGTGAGCTAGGTTTATGAAGCAATGTAGTTAGATCGCTGGGGCTGTAGTAATTGGATTGGCCCATTCAATAACTATGACTTTGAATTGTTTGAAATGTTGGGCTTTATACGTTGGGCTTGGCCCTTCACCCCCAACTTTCTGAGAGTACTTTGTCGATTAGGAAGTTATGAGATATTTTGTGATAATTCACGTTGCTTGCTGTTGGAGGTCGACTTCGGTGAAAGAGGGAATTTCTTAGTATTTAGATTCTATTTGTATTTAGTTATGAATTTCCATTCAAAAATGTCAAAAATAAGAATTAGGTTGCACCATAGATAGGAAAGAGTCTATAATAGATTTGGAAAATCAAATACTGTAGGTCGCTCTTGACGATTGACTTTTGGCGGTTGGATGCGCCGTTTAATGCGCCGTAATTCTCGTCATAATGGGACGGTTCTAGCGATTGGACAACTGCCTTGGGAACCATTGTGGAATATTTATTCTGACATTGGAATGGTTATGTCCCCCACCATTTTCAATTCAGGTAAGGAAAAAGAGGCGTATAAAGGAAAGGATTCTTTTCCTTCTCAAACTTTACAATCCTTTAGCAAACAAATACTCCAGCAAGAATAAAAGCAAGGAATTTGATTTTCTAGTGTAATCGAGCTTTCCGCTTCGTCGTTGAGTTCCATCTTCCACAAATCAACAAGGTACTCTTCAATTTCTCTATTTTAGGTTTAATTTCATATTTCCCCTTTTACTCCGCCATGGCTAGAACCTTTGGCTTCGAGCTAGGTGTTAGGTATGGGTATATAAATTCCATAGAGGAAATTGACTAGAGAGGAGTGTATCACCATCTTAGATATGTGGAGCTTGTTCTATGGCGAGGTGGGGTTTCTAGTTGGTAGGAGTATGAGGGGCTTGGAGGCGGATGATCCACGGATCGTTCGCTTCCGTCTCTTCAATAAATTGATAGACCACCTCAATAAACTTATAGAACTCAGATCCAAAATACTCCCTCTGTCCCAGACCAAGAGTCCTACTTTCCCTTTTGGTCCGTCCCATACCAAGAGCCCCATTTCATAAATGGAAATATGTGAACAGTGTTTCGGACATTTATACCCTCAAAATGTTAATTATATGTTTACAAAAAAAAAATATTCATTATACCCTTATAATTTTAACATATTTACAAAAAAATTAATCATTAACTTACTATTTCTCCCACTCATTCTCTCTCCTACAAAAAAACCATTCATTAAATTATTATTTCTCCCACTCATTCTCTCTCCTATTAAATATTTTTAACTTTTACATTCTCTCTCCTCTAATCTTCTATCCACTTTCAATTTTTACTTCATTTTTTTAATAAAATTTCTTAAAAATCGTGAAATACTCCCCTATGACCCTTGGTCTGGTCTGGGACGGAGGGAGTAACTATTTTTTTTTAACCTTAATAGCAAGTTTTATGGAAAACAATTATTACAATATTTTAATGAAGAAATTCAACAAATTTACCTTTGTTTATCATTTTTTTCCTAAATTATTTTACGATTTGAATATGTTATATATCCACTATTTTCAGGCTCGAATACGGGTCCATTATTTTCAAAATCAAAATCAGCAATTCTGAAATCGAAAACCGTGAACCGTAGAATCATGAGGGAACCTTATGGCTAGTTTTGTTATTATTTAGTTAATAAACTAACTGGTTGGTTAAAAAATAACTAACATTTTCTAATAAAATATGTTTTTTAAGTGAATTTTATTATAAATAGAATGAATTTGAAATTCTATTAATTATTTAACTATTTTCAGTTATATTAAATTTAATATATATATTTAAAATAATAAATTAATTGGAATGGTCGAAACCTTGGAACCAGCGATTGGAACATGAACCGGTAATCGAAATTATACGATTCGAATACGGTTTCCCATTCCATGGAACCAAGAACCATACCTGTATGAACAGGTCTACAATTGAACCGAAAATTGAAATTTCACATTTGAATACGGTTCTCCCTTCCATAAAATGGGAAATCGAAAATCGTACCCGGATGAACACATCTATAATATAGGGCTAAATTTGGAATTTGAATGATATAAATTCAAACATAACAATTATTTTAGATTAAACAATTGATAAAAAAACGACATTTATTTTGGAATGTAGTAATAAGTTAATCCTTGTATTTTTTATCAGGGTTAATTCTGTTTATCAACAACTTTATGTAGAATGATGGTAATTAAACGTAAAGTTACTTGGAAACATGAAATCATTAAGAGAATTGTTATATAGTCCTGCAAAATTATTGAGTAAACCCGTAACATTAAATTCACCCCCCAAAATTAAAACAAACCCTTCCCTTTTCCTTTATACCCCTTATCTCTCAACCACCCACACACATTAAAACATTAACTCTATCACTCATCCACACCTACCAACATTAACTTACTGAATTTTAGAGAGAGAGGGGGAGAAATCTGAATATTAGAAAGAGAGGAAAAAGGGTTTTAACAACTTTAATCAAGATGTCAAACATTCGAAAACAAGGTAATTTTGATTCAATTCGTTCAAAAATTACTTCCTATGTTTTAATTCGTTCTGAAATTGTCAATGGCCTGTTTGCAAGTGTTATAAAAAAGGTTGTTAACACAATTGATAACATTTATGATAACACATACAACAGAGTTTAAAAATAGTTTGTAAAAAAAACAGTCTTTTGCAGCAGAAATAAACACAAGAAATAGTTTTTGATCAAGTTATATAAATAAATATAACTTGAGTGTGCCGCTTAGGCGAGATCTTCTATTCACAATGATATATAATTACAAGACCGAATGTTCACTAACTATATAGCCATGAAGTACTAGGAACCAATAAAATCAAATACGAAATTCTATCCTAGACACGACACAATCAAGTACAATAATTTTGAAGGTGGAAAAGAATTTGTGGGAGGAAGAATCTAATAGAGCCGAGGAGTAGATGATCTTTTCTTGTACAATGTTGTGTGTGGGAAGAGTTTTCCTGTGCTCACCCGAAACGCCACATATACATGAGTCTTTCACCCTTTTTTGAAAATTTTGTGTGTGTGTGTATGTGTGTATTTTAAGAAATAAAATACATTGGAAAGTGAATAAAGGAAAAATAGTACATGGAATATGAACAAACCACTATCACCGCCAGACCTCCATTCTTTTGCACATTGTGCATGAAAGATCTTATGGGATCACGTAGATGGTTTGGGTCTACGTATATAGTAAATAAATAATACATTATAAACAATATATTTTAAGCAATAATGTATTTAAAGACTTAGAAATGAAAGCATTTATTTAGAGTTCGAAAGGAGATCTCACCAATGTTGGTTACGTTCTATCTTCCTAGGGTTTGTTTGTGTAGGAAGTGAGGGGTTTGCTTAGGTGGTTTGTTAAGGGTGTTTTAAAGAGTAAAGAAGTTTTACCCTCACTTATAGCAAAATCTTCCCTAATTAACTCTCGCTCACACTCGAATTTCTCGTCACTTTGGAGGCGTTTTGGAGGGTTTTTTGGGGCATCAGACTGATTTTTGTTGGCGGTTTTGGCTGGGGAGAGTTGGAGGAGGATTGGTTGAGGATAGGAGGGGGTTTTGGTGTGTTGAAATGAGGCAGCAAGAGGTTGTATTTATAGGCTTTGGAAACGTGCAAAGAGGTCCGCACGGATCACTCAAGCACTGTCAAATTTGTCATCATTTTCTTGACTTTTGTATCGTTGACGTGTTAACAACGAAGTCCGCAGGAACAACCATAATTACACAGAGGTCCGCACGGACCACCAGTAATGTCGATTTTTTTACTTTGTGATATCTCTCTCGGCCCTTCTGACAATTATTAATGCCTGGAAAGTCCCTCTTTTGGTTTGCTTTGATCAGTTTGGTGTTTGGGAAGTTACGGGTTTTCGTAATCGCGGGAGATGAACCCTTAGTGTTTTCCGTATGCTCGGATGGAGAGCGATCCGGATTGGGGTACTTACAAATAAGTAGAATAAGTAGTTGAGCATGTGGAGATAAATAAATGGTCAATCCATTAAAAATAACAACCGTATTTCTTTGAGACAAAGTCCTAGATTCAATCTCTTGTACCCACGTGCTCTTCTGTGTTTGTACTCTTCTTTGTTCAGCAACTTCAGCTTTGAACAAATATTCCCACGTGGTTCTTTCATTTACACGAGTTACGCATAAATCTCCTTTTATGCGTAACTTCCCTTGACTCGTTATTCCACGCTAGTAGCTTATCTTCATATTTGTTATAACCTATAAATTAGACCAACAACAAATACATATTTTTCAGGTATTGTTATAAATTAATACAATATAACATATAAAATAAATGTCCAACTAATCATATCAGACCGTGTTTGATAACACTGTAAAAGTGCTATCAGCACTTGTGATAACACCTTCATTTGGTAACACTTAGAGAGTGTTAGCAAGTACATTGTGAGGTAACACCAAGATACTGCACTTACAAACTCCCCCTTAGTTGTACATTTCTTGCATTTTTTTACAAACACCAAAGTGCTCATACCTGCAAAAATTTGTTAGCCAAATAACAATTCCAATCAAACATCAATAATTAACTCCTCCTAAATAAAAGAGCTAACTACAATTGATCAAACTTAAACTAATTATTTCAACCAGAAATTTGATCAAACTCAAATTCTAACAACTAGTTTAAAATGTTTAATCCAAACTACCAAAAAATTATCCCAAGATAAACCAACACAAAATCAATCAACCATGTCAAAGTTTAAAAAACCCATAAAAACTTTAAACATCAAATTGTTTTAACACCAACATAAAGAGAATTGTTTTGAGAACACACCAACCTCCAAAAAATGGTTATACATGCAATACCACATCATTATCGCTTTCTCTTCTTCCTTCCTCTTCATCTTCCTCAGCCTAGACTCTTTGAATATTACTGTACACCAGGAAAAGACCTGCAGCTAATATTTGCTCATCTTAAACTCCCCCAGACCCATTAATGTTGCTGCTTTCAACTACATGCATCAACGTGCGTGTGGGAGAAAAATTCGAGCACCATAGTCTTTCGAATCACGCAAGAAGTGCTACTAGGAAGTGTCGACACACTTTCAGGAACACTTTCAGCACTGTTGTACCTAGATATTGGGTACACAGGTTCGGATAGGTAACAGAGCCTCGATCCACTACCTATTTGGAGGTTGTGACCAATATGAAGACTTCGCAGAATATATGTTTCCCTTTTTCAGTGATAGTCAATCGTATGAAAACTTGCCCGTACAGAGAACACATCTCGAAGGAAATTCTCAACAGGAAGGGATTGAAATTTGAAGGACATTAAAAATAAGGGAAGGATAATTGGAAAAGTAGGAAGGGTCTTTTCTTCTTTGGCCGTAAAGCTAAATGTTTGAACATTAATCTCCCAAAATTTATCCTTTCGCCTTTTTCAGCTTATATGTAAAACTCTTGCTTGTTCCATGGTAATATATTGCTCATTTTTGGTAGGGAGCCAATTGAATATGCACAATTTGTGCAACACGGAAAAGAGAGAGGTAATCCTAGAGGCATGAAATCTTCACCTTGGGGGTCAACTCGCCATATCAACCTTTGTTGTCTTGTAAGAAATTTCCAGCCATAACATCCCTATTTTGCACACAACTCTCATCATCTAAGTTCGGGCAAGCTTCTCAAGGCCTTTCTTGAAATCATGACAGCATTAAATATGTACACCTCTACCCCGCTAAACAAAATACCTTTCCAATTGAGGAGAGCACTCCACCGAGGGAGAGCCTCATACTGTCTGAGATCTAGGTGGCTTGAGGGTTGGCATAAAAATTTTGAACAACACTTTCAATAAAAGAACAAGCACGGGTATTCGAGACCAAAAAATTCCTGATCGCCATGGAACTCATACACTCTATTCAGGCTTTAAATCCTCCATATCTCATGTTCTTCCTCTTCTAAAAGAGGTTTTTTATTGTGAGTCAACCAATAAGACATGTCTCGGATTCCCTAGCGAAACTCTAGGGTTAAATGAGGCTTAGGAAAAGGCCTCTACCATTGTCAACATCAAGTCAAGGCATAACAAATCATCACTAGGAATCAAATTCGGGAGAGGAGAATGAGTAGGTACCTCCTTGTGATAGTTTTATAATATGGACAGAGCTGTAGGATGTGTTACCAATTGGTGTTACCTTTGAATGGGTAACAATTTCACTAACACCCATCTTATTTTCCTCTTTCTTTCTCAACAACTTTACACAAGTATCATTAACTAAGGTTTCACCCTCATCCTTCAAGCCTCTTCTCTGAGTGCTATCCTATGATTGTTCCTTTCTGTCATATAGTCTTCGTCTCAAGACATGTGTCGACGTTTTTACGTGGCTTAGAGAATTTCTTCAAACATCCACTGGGTCGTAGGATGTGTTGGATTTCCTTTGTTTTTATCTCGCTCTTAATCTGCTTGAGCTTCTTTTCGGTGGTCCTTCGAAAGTATACATTGGGGATTTTCTTCTTCTTTCTTCTCTTTGGTGAATGCGTACATAGGGTTGGGGAGGAGCCATGGCCGAGCTTTAAAGCTCATCGAATATCAACATGGTGGTCCTAAGAACAACAATGTGCTAGATTGGTGATGTCACGGTAAGTTACCCTTGGAGAAATTTCCTGGGCGAGGTAACACGTGAGGTAACACCATGTGCGAAATCTCCATTGGAGATAATCTTGGGGGTTTTTGAAAGGAGTTGACATTGTTCCAGATTTTGGAGATGATGGTAGTCGGCTTGAGAATGAGGAATTTTCAAAGATTTGGGAAAAGAGAGAGAGAAAGAGATGTGAATGGGAGTATAAATAGGAAGATTTATCCAAATTAGCGGTCGATTCGAACAAAAGACTGAACTCTAATTGTACCTAACTCCCTATTTTATAGATAAGGACTCTCACATTAAATACACTTCTACTCCTAAGTTAAATCCTAATCGGCTGTTTACTTTTTTTTTTAAATATAAGAACAAAGAGATAAATTTAAATTAGGTAAATATCTCCCTTTATATTTTGAATTCGAGATATTATCCAAGTCTCTTTAGGGATATTATTTACCTAAAATGATTTATCAAGGCAAAAAGAATTATTTAGAAACTTTTTGAAATTCAAAAACTTAAAAAACATTCGGATTTTCAAAAGTTAACTAACATAATTCTAAAATAAGAAAATAAAAAATAATATGACCCATAAAAATGTATTACTAGCAATAATGGTAACACTAAAGTTAACACAAAAGTATCAAAATAACCATTTTGAAAATTTATTTTCTTCATTTTCAAACACCGAGGCATAACAAGTCTTATTTTCAAGCATCATTTCCCTTGAGGCATACCGAGCATTAAGTTTTTATTACTTCATACAACAAGGAAGCATCGTATTAGCGAGCCCATGCCCAAGTTCTTTTTGTAAGAGACAAAACTTTAGTGAATTGTACCTTTCAAGTAGGATACATTGTAGAAGAAATATAACTTCATGTTCCTAATACTGGGACAAAACTCACTAGAATGGCTTATTTTCGCTTTGGCAAGAGAATATCGTCATAGTCAACGCCGTGCCCCAAGTTACTAAAGGAACAATAAAAGTGCTTTTTCCCTTTTATCAAAAAGATTAGTGACTTTGCCACTTTTGATATCAAGGGTATTTTCGACAAAACATGTTAACCTAAGTCTTAACCTAATATAACAAAAGGCCAAAGATGTGCCCCTCATCTGTGGTTTTAACAAACTAAAAATACAAAGACCAAGAGGGCTTTTCAAATCTGGAAAATCTATCATGGTCAAGTGGCCTTAGTGAATATGTCAAAGAAGTTGATATTTTTGTATCAATATGCCTATACTTATCAAACCTTTTTCAACTAAGTCCCTAAGGAAAATGGTGACGGATGTCTATATGGTTTGAAAAGCTAGAGTGTTGAACTCGGGTTTTTGGAAAATATTTATAGCATTTAAGTTATCACAATACATGATTAACATATTACTCTCTGTACTCATAATCATATCTAACACATATGTTTTAACTAAATAAGTTAGAATAACACCAACTCACCGGCCGCTAATTAACATATTCGTATTCAAGATTAGAGCGAGAGACAATTTTTCTTACGATCGTACTATGACACTAGATTGTTTCCTAAGTAAAAACACTCCCCACTAGTACTCTTACTTAGGCCATCTATATCCCCTCGTCGTCTAATCTCGAGTCACTAAAGCCTACCAAATTAGTATTAGTATCTTTAGTATACCAAACACCTAATTTCCGCCTCACATATTTTATTATCTTTTAATACAATTCAAGGTGAGAGGTTTTTAGGATTGGCTTGATAACGTGCACACACACACGCTAAACATTAAATCAGTGGCGCTAGAAGTGAGGTAAAAGAAGACTAACTATCATGGAATGGCATAGGAGTCGTTGGATCAATATCCTCTCCCACTTGGTCCTTTTTCAAAGCTCGAGAGTTAAACTCATAGAACTTTTGAACTTTTTCAAAAACCCCCCTCCAACCCAAACTTCTTCACCAAATTCTTGCATACTTGCTTTTGTGATATGAATATCCCTTCACTCCGATTGTTTATCCGCAAGCCTAAGAAGAAATTTAGCTCACATATCATACCTCATTTCAAATGATGAAGTATACGGCCTTCTTACAATATCTTTTCAAACATGTTCGAGATGTAAATCCATAAACTATGTCATCAACATAGATTTCCGAGCAATAACAACGTTTCTTTTCCATGTGACTCAAGTATAAAAAGAGTTATATCTCGCTCTACTCTCTTATAAATCCATATTCAAGAAGAAAACTAGTTAAGTCGACTCATACCATGCTCGTGGAGCTTGTTTTAACTCCATAAAGAGCTTTATCAAGTCTATAAACATGGTGTGGTTGAAATGGGATCTTCTTCGAAACCTTTGGTTGTTCAACATAGATTTCTTCATCCAAATATCCATTTAAAAATGCTGCTTTGACATCCATTTGGTACAAAGTGATCTTTAAGATAATGTAAGCTATGAAGTTAAGAGAAGTCTTATAGACTCAAGTCTAGGCCACATGAGCGAAGGTCTCATCATGGTCAATACCTTCTACTAGTGTATATCATTGAGCCACAAGATCTAAGCCTTGTTTCCCTAACAATATTACTCCTTTTCATCTCTGCTTTTATTTTAAAAATCCATTTTGTCCAATAATATTAGTATTAGGGGGGACGTGGCAGTACTTAAAAACCAAACGTATATTTTCAGTAAATTGTTCAAGCTCCTCTTGCAAGGCTTGAATCCAATAATTAATTTTCAAAGCTTCAACTACATTCTTAGGATCTAGGGAAGAAAACATAACACGAGTAAGGCTTACCTTCAGTGTATGTGGTGGGATACGCATGCACACATACCTTACCATATCTCGGTAGGCCATAATTGGCTCTTTTGGAATGCCTTCTATTCACTTCTATAACCTCGTGGTGGTAGGGTGATTCCTTCTAATTCTTAAGCAGAGGATCCTACTCATCTCCTCATGAGTATCATCGTATTATGTCCCTCATTTGTCGTTCGGGAAACAGGTGTTACACCATGCAGGTGCTATCTCATCACCGGGAGAAGCAAGATTGTCAAGCACTCCAAGCAGCACATCTCGTGCTAACATTTGTGTTAACATCGTTGCTATCACTTCCTTTCATTTCCATTCTACCAGCCTCTTCCAACAACTCTAGAGGTGACTCTCTTGAACACTTTCACCTCGCAATGCTTAAAGGATCATCAAAAACAATGTTTACAAATTTTTTGATGGTTTTTAATCTTAGATTATACACCCTATAATGTACGACTATTTTTTGCATATCCAATAAAGATTACCCTATCACATTTAGAATCAAGTTTTCCTAAATAATTCCTAAGTTATTTATGATAAAAAGCACACACACTAAAAACATGAAAATAGTGGAACCTTTAGGTTTCCTACCATTTAAAATTTCATAAAGGCCTCATTGTGGTTCCGGTTATAAGAAAGACTTCTATTGATTGTGTGACAATCAGACATTTAGCGCCTCTCGCTCTGAAAATCTTTTCAGATTCTTTTTAAAAACAACATTAGCTTTAGTCATTTCAAGTAATCCGTCCGATTTTTCCTTTTCAAAGAATCCCATTTGTCGTTGGGGGAGTTTTAGGTGCCGAAATTCATTCATGATGAATTCCTTCTTTAATAAAAAGTGGAGAAAGAGAAATTGTCAAAGTCCTTATCATGTATTAGACCCAATTAAAATCCATTTTGTCGAAAAATAGATAGCACGCTATAATGGATTTGGAACCTCTTATCCTTAGAAGCGTGTAAGTGATTTTGAATTTTCAAAGGAGAGTATTTATGCCATTTTTAATCTCTCAAAAAACTTTAAAGCTTCAAAGTAACTTTTTAGGAAAAGTCATTGCAACATTGACAAAAGATATTAATTTACCTCCAAAAACTCTCGTATTGACGAGTCAACTTGACCTTTCGATCAAATACCATTTAGCTAAAAGTTGGAAAACAACTTGAAAGTGGTTGCTCCAAATCGTGTGCTCATCAGATTACAAGACCGCTGGCAACATTTTGCTTTGAATCTTGCCTTATAATGTCAATCTTTTGATAAATTCACTTTGTCCATTCGAATTCCAACTTAGAACTCATCTCATAGCACATCTAGTTTAAAATTTTCTCTATAAGTAACGAAATGATATCTCGATGCCCAAGTCAATTTCTTAATGCTACTTAAAGTGGTAAGGTCATCAAACACCTTAAGCCGGACCTAAATAATGTCACACCTTTTATGATCTCTTTCAACAAGATAACAATTGATTCCACTATATGATGCGATAGACTTTCATATCAAACACAAATGTTAGAAAATGCTATCAAATGGACACACAATGCACACATAGTGTTTTGTATGAAATGATTCACTTCTAAATTAATCATCGAATCAAACGATTGAAACTAAGAAATGCTAATCAAGTTAGCAGTCTAAATGACGGTCAAGATCACTATCATTTTAACATGTAAGATATTTACCCTTTTAAGTAGTAAAACCATGACTACATTAAGTGTATCTTCCCAATAATTGCTACTTTACTACCACTCACTATGAAGTAGGGTTGTACAAAAACTCAGCGAACCGACGACCAACCAGGATAGAACAGAATAGATCAAGAAAATCGAGAGTTTACCGAATCATATAGTATCGTCTGACTCCTCGGTTCCAAATTTTAGCTTTAAACCGAGTATTTGGCCTCACGGTTCTTAGTTTTGTTCGAAAAAATATACACTTGACGCCTATATTTCGGGAGGGTTTTAAAATCGCTCAAGTTATAAATATATATATATATTCATTTGGTTAAAATCCTTAACTCTATTCAAAAGCAATCTCACTTCTTAAAAAAGTTAGTGGCCGATTTGTTCTCTCTCTTAAAGCCAATATCATGTTACTACTATAGCTTTTCATGTCATGTACAATCTAGGGCTTATGCATTTCTTTGTGGCATATTTAGTCGCTATGTAAAGGAATTCATTGTTACTTATATAGGTGTATGTTAGTGAACTAGCCGAATCAAATGTCGACAATGTTATCCGAAAAGTCCCAAAAATTCCTAGAGATCGTGTATTTCATGGAAAACAACATTACTTTAGTCTTTTGCAAACGTGTTTTTAATACGCTTGAGATTTTGTTGTTGTTGATTTTGCTGAAAATCTGGCCCGAATTCCTTGTTAATTTGAAAAAGTGTGAATTAACTATTCTAACCATTGATTTCTATTTACACTAATACGAAAATAGAGGCACAAAACAATGTTTTTGATATTAGTGTGTAAGATTTTGTATGTTTCAAGATTGTTTGTTTTGTGTTTAAAGAAAGTAAACTCAAGTAAACCTTGCAAAGTCATCAACAATGACAAACTTGGTTGGCTCCAAAACACTCTACCTTAATTTGACGTTGCAAATCCATGTGTTTTAGCTTGTTCTAAAGTGTTTTCCAAATTTTTATTCTATTTCTATGGTTAAGAATTGGAAGGTGAATAAACAGATCAATGCCTTTAATGGTGTTCTTATGTTTTGGTTTGAATTCCAACTTAGGAATATTCCTGTGAAATCATTTAGTTTATTTATTTTCTCGATATTACGTAAAATGAATATGCCACAATTGTTGATGTAACTAAGTGATAATATAATCCTTATTTAGCCGAATTTTTGTTTTTGTTATTGTAAACAATATATTATATTGTCAATATTTGTAGAACTGTTTTACATCGACCTTTAACCGATCATTAGAATCGATCGCTGACCGGTGTCCTAGTTGAATTAATGGTCTCGTGTCCTCGTCCTAAATTTGACTTGCTCTAATCGAAGTTACCAGCTAGTCCATTGACCTGCAGACATTTTTCTAAAATATGAAACCAGACAAATTAATCGACCAATTCCAAACGCAAACTTTTACTACCCCCTAACCATAAGTAACACTACCGCCATGTATTGATTCATAAATAGGGCTAAAATTTACTTTGTTCCCGTCATATGACGTGAACACCCACCGTTAAAATAACATGAACCCTTTACATTTGTTTTTTAAAAATAGTATAAACCACATCACATCTTAGATTAGATTTGCCTATGTTTTCTTCCCTCTCAAACTTTCGGATTTTGACTGAGATAGTGTTATCTAAAGTGTCATTCATGAATTAGTGGATAAATGCTATCTAACAATACTCAGAGGAATCTGGATTGTTTTTTAAAAATGATCATACTTACTTTTTAAATGTGCCCGTGAGCGTGATATTATTTACATTACACTTTAGCTTTGTCATTAAGAATCGCCATTACGAAAGTATTTTTATCGTAAACAAGTTCCTTCACAAAACACGCTTTTACTTTCATCACTAGTCAAAGTAGAAGTAAGTTTATCTAAATATTCTTGAAACTAATACCTCGCCTTGAGAGGTTTACTCAAATTTCGAGGATCTGGCCAATTGGAAGATCTTTGTAAGTTAAGTTTTTTAAAGGTGGTCTCTGTTAAAGAGACACCCCCGATATTGACTTTATCCAACATAGCATCCTTCTTGGTAAGTTAGACTCTCCACTTAGTCAAGCTTGCTTTCATCCCATGTATTTTCTTTGGCTAAGAATGTCACCTTCTTGTTCTCTTTTCCATTCAACAAGAAATTCTTCATAGAGATTCTTCAACCCATCTAAGGAGCTCATCCTTACTCGAGCTCATCCTCTCGCGGGAGTTTCTATATCAAGATTAGTCAATCCCAATAAACAAATAGCATTAAAGAAACCCGTTGTTATACCTGGCTGAAAAATCTCGTGTTACTAGCATCGGGTAACACTCGCGGATAGCACTTTCAAAAGATCTCGAGTCACATACAAAGTGACTAACATTGCCGTTCCAAACTGGGTTCTTCAACTCAGGCCGTGTCCTCATCTTCATTATCACCGAGAGACACTCACATGCTATTTCCTATATATTCCTTAGAGTTATTTTGAACAATCATTTTGCATAAAGGACTTCATCCTCAACTAGCATGACATTGAATAGAATCAATGTATTTGGGATCGAACCTCTCAATCGGTCGGGATGCCCTTCTCATCAAGCATTTTCCGAGAAGATGGAAATGACCTATTTGGCATCGAATCATACATCTTTGGTTTGTTGCTCCTTTGCCTTTACTCGCATATTCTCTTGGAAAGCAATTTCTAACCATGTAGTTATACTTTCTTAGCAAGTAGTAAGCAATACTAGTATTTTCATTCAATCTACTCAAAACCTCTTCTTCCTCATCTTTTGTAGATTTCCGAGGGATCGAATTTCAAAGCAATATTCTTGCTTCTTGCTGGCTTCACTTTGTTCGGCAAAGATTTAACTCAAAGGTTTTTAAAATACTTATCAAGGTATTGAAATCTATCAGAAAGATCGTGGTGCTTCTTTAATAGATTTAACCTTTATATTGAAGTGCTCAAGAAGGGTTCTAATAGCTTTTGAAACAAGTTTTTATTGGTGAAATGTTCACCCAAAACTTGACATCTTCAAACTTGCAATGTCAATCAATTTTTCAAAATGTGAAGAAATATTTTCATCTTCACCCATCCTCAATCTTTCAAATTTGCTAGCGAGCCTCCTAAGCTTAGTTTTCACGCACACTGCCATCACCTTCACAAAATCTTTGCAAAATATCCCAAGCTTCCTTAGCCGTGGGAGAGTTTTGAATGAGTTTATAAACATGAAATGTGTCAACCCACTCATAAATGACATTAGGTGCCTTTTCATTGTAACTCAGCTAGGTTATTATCTTTATTGGTACACTGGATTCTGCAGTTTGATTTGAACATCACCATCCTCATCAAGAGGCAACATTGGACAGAAAGAATACCCATTTGATAACAGATCGCCAAGACCATCATAAGATCAGAATTGATTTGATATGCGAGCGAAGGCGCGATCTTCCAATAAAGGCATAATTCGACCCATCAAGAATGTGAAGTCTATTTTGTTAGGATTATCCGGATCATAAGCCATGACAACCGGATCAAACACTTTTAGAATGTTAAGTTTGACCTCGCTTCCCGATACCAATAATGAAATTGTTCATGGCATGTTTCCAAGTGTTATAAAAAAGGTTGTTAATACACCGATAACATCTTGCGATAACACATTACACAATGTAAGTTTAAAAACAATTTGTAAAAAAAAAATAGTTTTGAAGCGGAAATAAACACAAGATATAGGTTTTGCTCAAGTTATATAAATAAATATAACTTGAGTGTGGCGCTTAGGCGAGATCTTCTATTCACAATGATTTATGATTACAAGATCGAAGGTTCCCTAACTATATAGCCATGAAGTACTAGGAACCAATAAGATCAAATACGAAATTCTATCCTAGCCACAAAACAATCAAGTCCAGTGACTTTGAAGGTGGAAAAGAATTTGTGGGAGGAAGAATCTAATAGAGCCGAGGAGTAGATGACATTTTCTTGTGCAAGTTGTATGTGATTTCTCGACATATTGCTCTTATCTACACACTTGCCTATTCATATCCTTCAAATGCTTGCAGGCTACTCCTTGTAACAGATTGGAACTGATTCGGATAAGTAGGATAAGTAGTTGAGCAAGTGGTGCTAAAGAAATGGTCAATCCATTGAAAATAGCAATCGTATTTATTTGAGCCCAAGTCCTAGTGTAGACACCCCATTCTGAACCCATCAGATTACATTTATACCACTCTAAGTCTCGCTTTGAGTCAAGGAGTAGAAATCCACCATTTCGTCATGTTTCGTTAAGTTTTGACTAACCACCGTTAGTTTGGGACTAAACTGCATATGAGATAACGAGGGAAGGGCAGAATTGTCCACAGACTGCAATATCTCGCGCGGAGTGGCATGTCTCGCGCGAGATAATGGTGTTCGCAGTAATGCGCATGGCGCTTCCTCGTCGATTTCAACCTCTTTTCGAGATAAAACTTCATCCATCCGGCCAACCAATTAATTATGGAGTCTGGAACCTTCTCAAGGTGTTTGATCTCATCTTCAACACCTCTCCAACACCTATAAATACTGGATGACTTTCAGTATTTTAGAGGTCCACAATTCTCCTACATTTACTGGTTTCTCTCCCTGAAAGATTCCTGTAAATCACCCCTAAAATCACCTCAAAGTTTGTTTGTCAACTTCGTTGATAAACAAACATCAAGATCCGAGTCAAGGACTGAGGCGAAGCTCGTCCGTGTCAAGATTCGATTCTAAACTTGAGTTGAAACTCGCCCGAATCACCTCAAGCAAGGTAACCCCTATTTCCTTTCTAATTGATTGTTAGAGTGGTATAAATACATAGAATCTAGGATCGGCCTAGAGCCTCCCTAAATCATGGGGATGGTCTCGAAGCAATCGTATCCTACATTCCGTTTAACCCCGTTAAATGGATCTTTATTTTATTCTTTTCTATTTGAAATCTTCTTCTTTTCGAAAACCTCTCTTTTCTTTAGCAAGACCGATCTCTGGATTGGATGGAATGGGTGCTCATTGACCTTCCCATTCCATAACCTAAGCCCCGAACCCAAAATCTCTTTCAAAATGGTTTTTCTATGTTTTCCAAACGAATAATATAGGTGGCGACTCAAAAGATAAACAAAAAGGAGATGTGTAAAATCCGCGCATCGCTACAAAGGGCGACTACTGGGGACAACAAAATTAAGAGGCTTAAACTTGCGTCAAAATTAAAAGAGAGGTTTTCAAAAATATATATATAATTCGTTTTTTTTTTTGCTCCAGATCAGACATATCTCGCACGAGATATCTTATCCCGCGCGAGATATCGCTTCGGCAATCTGGTGTCTTCTGGTTTTTCCTGTTCATCTCACAGTCCAAGACGAGAGTCGAACACGCAAGGGGGATCCTGCAAAATTCATTATTCGCAGAGTTCCCTCATCTTAAGGCCTCCCTTAAGATGTCGAACTCGAATCCGTATTTTAGTTAAATAATTGATTGTTATTTATAAACTGCGTGTGATTGGGTTTTATTTTATTAAAGTCCGATCCATTGGGAATTCGGGAGTTGTAATTAATTTATTCATCTCTCTCTCTCATTACTTGGAACTACGACGGCCTGAGTCTTCCTAAATTGGGAGAAACGTAGGAAACCACTTGGTGCGGCCACTATTTGTTTTCTTTTTGTTTTCAAAAAAAAATCTCTATTTTTTATCTATTACCTAGATTGACTATCACACACGCGCACTCATGATATATCTGTCATTGCACTGCATACCCTCTATAAACCCGGGACCCACACTAAGGACGGATGACGGTAACCACCTAGTCGCCGGTCTCTCCAAAGTTGGATCATCCCACTCCGCGTATTCAATCCACCTAGATTGTCATATCGCGGGGAGCCTAGCCTTCCAAATTTCGCATCGCCACATTTTCATGTAGATTGTCTTTTTAGGATCACTCCGTGACCGGTCAACTTTTGACTTGGTGATCTTTTCTTGTTTTTGACCAAAATAAAGCCATGTAAAATTGACAATAAAGAAGGACTCGGAAAAGTCCCTTCGGAATGACCCTTTCGGATGTCCCTTTAAAAGAAAAATAATATATATCCTTCAAAAACAATCTTACATGGCTTTTTTTTACAAAAATTGGACTGATTGCTTAGTCGTTAGGTTCTGATAAAGGCCTTAGAAACCCCTCAAAACGGATTCTCCGTTCCGACCAAAAATTAGGTCTAATAAAAATCGACTTTCCGTGTGATTGTCTCGTGCGGGACTACATGTCTCGCGCGAGATAATGCCTCTGTTTGCTGTAATTGAGCCTGAACCGTTTAAGCCTGCTTCCAACTCGTTGGGGCTAGATATGATCCTGACGTCATCTCTGCATCTCTTCTGTCGCCCGGCTACTCAACTTCAAGACTCCCAACACAATGTCCGGCATTGACGATATTCCGGGTAATGAAACTTTGTCCGAAAACAACCACAAACTTCTGGAAAAAGCCAATGATCGCCTAGAAGTGCAAGCTACCCAAATCCACACTCTTGTGGAAGAAATCCAAGAGCTTAGGAACTAGCCAACAAAGAAAAGAAGAAGAAAAATGATTCTTCATCCGAAGAAGAGGAATCATACACCAAAATGGCCAAGAGTCGCCGCCAAAGTAAAAGCAAGAAAAAGAAGTACGAGTCTAGCTCGTCATCTTCCTCCTCTGACAACGAGAGCTACACATCCAAGAAAGAAAGCAAAGGGGAAAGCAAGAACGAACCCCTCACCATGGCCATGTTAGAAAAGAAGCTTGCATCCCTCGATGTGAGTAAGGGAGCCTCGCTCTCTATTGATTATGACACCCTTTGTCAATCCATGTCCAAGCTTCCTAGAAAGTACAAAACACCTGACATTGCAAAATTCAATGGCACCACCTGTCCCAAATCACATTTGGAGACCTACTCGGGCCATGCTACATATGGGTGTTGATGACAACCTGTTAGCCCAATGCTTTCCACAAACTCTGGATGGTGCCGCTAGGGATTGGTACATGACTCTTCCACTCTCTACAAGACTCGATTACCCACTCGCTAGTTGTACTTTCCAAAAGCAATATGAGGACAACTCCACTTACCGCACCACTAGAAGGGATCTTGAACAAACCAAGCAGCTTCCAAATGAATCCTTCACAGATTTTGTCAAAAGGTGGAAGGCCAAACTGACTGAAATCGTTGATAGGACAAGCCTAGACGAACAAATCCACATCCTCATACAATGTCTTAGGGAGGAGTATCAAGACAAACTTGCAGGAAACTACTTTCCTAGCTTCGCCGAACATCACAAGTCGGGTATACAGTTAGATGACCTCATCAGACAGAAAAGGGAAGCCAAGAAAGAAAGTGGGTTCCGTTACAACAAAAGTTCCTCTTCCTCTTCCAACCCCAAAGACACTTTCGTCAATGCTATTGTCTTCAATCATCCCGGAAATGGTAAGTACTCTGCGGTACCTCCACCACAAAAGAAGAAGGGATAGGCATTATGACAAGCTTGAAGGGATCACTCAAGAAGAACTCCTCGAGGTACTCGTCAAGAATGGAAAAATCAAACCAAGCAGAAGGTGGACCTCCAAAGAAAGATCTTCCCCGCCAATCATGCTCATCATCTCTTCGCAAGTACCACAACTTCACCTGCCACGACACCAACTCATGTTTCCACTTGAAAGACGTCATCCAAGATTTGTTTGACGATAAAGAGATAGGGCTACCTAATGTTGTTACTAATCCTTTACCAAACAATGAAGTCAATTTGATAGAAGTAGAAAGTAGCTTCAAGGACCCTACTCGTCTGGCCACAACTGTGGACGAGAGCCCTTTTGAATTTAATAAATCTTCTTTCTGTTATATGATGTCTTGGGAGGAAATCTTAGAACAAAAGGAAAAAGGGTCTAAAACAGTTAATCTCCTCACACGATCCGGTCGTGTGATCATCAACAAAGATCCAAGAGATGAAAATCCTCCTAAACAAGCAAAAGCTTCATCATTAAACGAACCAGACGACCCTCTCTTAACTCAGCTAAAGAAGACACAAGCAAACATCTCAGTTTGGGATCTCATAGGGGCTTCTCACAAGCATCGTGATATGTTGAAAAAGGCATTGGCTCAAATGACTATTTCCTCAGAAGCAACACCCGAAGAGCTTACTCAAATGATCGGTCAAGTACAATTTGGCAACGTCATCACTTTCACTGACTTGGACCTCCCATCCTATGGGAACAATCATCATGAGGCCCTCTACATAACTGCTAAGGTGAATGGATACCGAATGCCACGCATTTTGGTCGACAATGGTTCTGCAATCAATGTCCTTCCGAAGAAAGCCTTATCATCATTAGGCCTCACCCACAAAGACCTTAAGCCATCTCGGCATACTGTAAGGGGGGGTACGATTGTACCGGCTAGAACCGCTCAGGGGTCGGGCCAGATACCTGTAGAAATGGGGCAAGTCACCATGAGCATCGAATTTCAAGTCATCGACATCCCGGCATCCTTCAACTTGCTGCTTGGCCGCCCTTGGCTACACGACATAGGGGGTGTACCCTCCTCCCTACACCAATGTATCAAGTTCAGACACAACGATACAATAGTCACCATACACTGAGAAATGGTTACCGCTAGCCCTATCCTCGAGGTACAACATAGCACTTTCGATTTTCTGCCTCAGTTCAGCCGACTTTGAGATCGAGAAAGAAAGCACCGTGAATGTCATAGAAACTTGCAACGAAAATGATTACTCCAAAGCACTTCGGTTTTCTGGAAACCTTCCTGTTTGGAAAATGATGCAAGCAAGAGGATACTTCCCTGGCTTGGGACTTGGAAAACACTTGCAAGGGATAACGGAACCACCACCGGTTCCCTCACCACACACAAAGCATGGCCTAGGATACATCATTTCCATCCACGATGGAGATGACGAAGAAGAGTGGGACTTCACTCAAGTCAAGTGGGAAGGAACCGCATACAAAGGCCACAATGACCCAAAGGTCAAAAATTGCAACCTCGAGCCATATCGAAAGACACTCAATGGCTAATTCGTTCGGGAAGGGGAAAGCATTCCCTACTTTATCTTTTCTCGGTAACTATGGATCGACGATAAAGGAAAGCGCCAACCGGGCTTTGAAATATTCAGCGAATCGCGATGCTTCACCGTATGAAACAGAACCCATCCCGCTAATCCCTAAAGATTTGTGGGGCACGAAGGCGTAAATGACAAGCAAATGGGACTTTGTGTTGGGAGAAGACATGCCGCGACAATAAGACTGCGTGCGGTTAGAAGACAAACGCAGTATTCATGCAATCTCCAAGGGGGAAGCTCCAACTATCGATTACACAAGGCTAATACAGAAATGTGATGAGCCAATTCTAAACTGGCACGCCACCGGAGGACCAATTGTTGATGAAGACTTCATGATCAAAGAGCTTGGTTGCACTCCGCATCCCCGCAGAAGATAGGCCCGTAACTTTCACATTAGAATCGTGCTCCACCTCCGATGAACTCACTCAAGAGGAAATCGAGGCGGTGGCCGAACATGTATTCCCTTACTTCCTTAATGAAAACGTTGATCTTTCCGAGTACCCTGAGATTGCTAACATCGTAAATGATGAATTAACTAATAACAATCAATATAACGAACACGTTAATAATGAATCATAAGATGAGATAGATCAAGAAAACGAACAAATTTTAAAAGAATTAGCAAAGCAAGTAGGTCGTTGTGGAAAGAATGGCCATGTTTACGACGAGGAAATGCAGACGGTTAATCTCGGGACAATGTAAGACCCTGCAGAAACAAAGATCGGCAGCCTTTCTTCAAGGGGGAAGACAGAGAAACCCCGACTCAGCCTCCTCGTAGAATATGTCGATGTCTTCGCTTGGTCCTACAAAGATATGCCTGGGTTAAACCGCCGATTGTAGAACACAAGATACCACCGTACTACCCAACGCCAAGCCAGCCAAATGTAAACTACGCAGAATCAAGCCTAATGGCTCAATGCAAGTAAAAGAGGAAATCATGAAACTCTTGAACGTGGGGTTTATCAAAGTGATCGAGTATCCGGAATGGCTAGCAAACACGGTACAAGTAGCCAAGCTCAAACGGGAAAATACGATTCTCGTGTCGATTTCGTAGACTTGAACAAGGCATCCCCTAAAGATGACTTCCCGCTACCAAACATAGACATGTTGGTCGACGCCACAAACTGCATACGAAGTCCGCTCATTCGTCGACGGCTTCGTGTGGTATAAACCAAATCCTCACGGCAGAGGAGGACCAAAGACAAAACAAAGATTCACCACACCTGGGAACGTTCTGTTACACCTGGCCATGCCGTTTGGTCTCAAGAACGCTCGGGGCTACTTACCAAAGGGCAGCCACGACACTATTCCATGACATGATCCACAAAGAAATAGAGGTATACGTGGGACGACATGATTGTCCACTCAAAGGGGACAGATGGTCAAGCACTTCGTAGATCTCAAAAATTCTTCAATCGGACCGAGACAACACAAGATGAGGCTCAACCCCGCCAAATGCTCATTCGGAGTAGTCAAAGGGAAAGTCTTAGTGGTACATGGTCACCGAGCGTGGCATAGAAGCCGACCCCACCAAGATAAAAGCCATCATAGACATGCCTCTACCCAGAACGCAGAAAGAAGTAAAGGGATTCATGGGCGGACTCCAATACATCAGTCGATTCATCAATCAGCTGACCACCATATGCGATCCTATCTTCAAGCTACTCAAGAAAAACAAACCTCAAGAGTGAACCGAGGAATGTCAAGAAGCATTCGAGGAGGTTAAGCATTACTTAACTTCCCCACCCATCCTGGTTCCACCACACAAGGAAAAGCCCTTAAAGCTATACCTCACTTACATCGACAACGCGCTAGGGGCTATGCTCGCTCAAGAACAAACTCGCTCACACACAGAGAATGCCATCTACTTTGTTAGTTGCAGATTCCAAGGCAAAGAAAATCAACTACTCTCCACTCGACAAATCTTGCGCCGCTCTTGCTCGGGGTATCACAAAGGCTAAAGCACTATATGGAAGCCTTCCTAGCTCGTCTCATTGCAAGAATGGATCCTTTGAAGTATATCCTAGACAAATCAAATTTGTCTTCGAGACTGCCAAATGGTACTTCATGCTCTACGGATATGATATCACTTACGTCACTCGTAAATCCGCCGTGGGGAGTGTATTCGCAGCATCGCCACGACTCTCCTTGTGACGGCGAAGGGGGAAGTTACTCCCGCGATTTCCCCGATGAAGACATCATGAGTATAGAAGACGAAAATAAGTGGCAATTATTTTTCGATGGCGCAGCCTAACAAGAGAGGGTTCCTAAGACATTGGAATGTTGTTGTAGACCCCGGCGTACATATATACTTCTCACTCAGCAATACATCTTCTGATTCTCTACGCCACTAACAACACCGCGGAATACGAGGTTTCTTGTATGGGCCGGGGCTTGAGGCAGCCCTAGAACGCAACGGTGACCGAACTTCGAGGTATTTGTGGACTCCTGGCTAATCATCAACAATCGTACATCGAAGAAGTGGAGGATCCAAGATCCAACCTTTCAAAGATACATGCTGCTCCACTCTTCAAGAGTTGGCGCAATAATTCTTAGGATGTCTCATTCTAATTATCTTCCTAGAGACAAAATTCTAAGCAGTATTTACTGGCTACACTCGCTTCCTCGGTCGAAATCCCTAAAGGAAAGGCACAAACCTTTTCAAAATAACACGACGCTCAATCTCCTATTTACCGCGCCATTAGTAGACTTCCACGCCTGGCAAAGACAAATGGTTATCCAAATGTGCCCGCTGAGGACCCAAAGAGAAACCGTGGGTACCGCGATATTCGGCATTTCATCCTAGATAGAACTATCCCACCAGAGATGTACTTAAGACTCAGATTGGCCTTAAGAGATCAAGCCGCTAATTACTCCATCATAGCCGGCCGTCAGTTTTATTCAAGAAGCTGTTCCCAAGGAAACCTCTCTCGTAGCACGTGGGCTAAGAAGAGGCCCGAGAAATAATGGACCATGTCTATC
>JAFEMH010003632.1:0-254919 GCA_022495995.1 Adenophora triphylla var. japonica | reverse complement strand
AAGAAAATTATACCAACTCCAATAGTTAACCCAATGTACTTTTATTACGATGAAAATGGAAGTCGTAATGCAAGATCATCAAGAAATGGAATGTAGCTACTTCAATGACAGACACAGAAGACTTGATCAAGCCGCATATTCAGATTGCAACTTCTTTCTTCTACTTGCGAAAAGAGCAAGAGAATCATTCTTTAAAGAGCATACTCCCTTTGTTCCGAAAACAGGTTCCTTTTAACCAAAGTGCATGCATTTAAGGAGCTAATATTAGTTGCAATATTAATTATGCACGTCATCTCGTTTCAAAAACCGTTGCAACCCCGAAACATGAAGCGACAAAATGGTTTTCCGTTGCAATATTAGTTGCAATATTAATTATGCACGTCAATTTTTAATGAGCAATTTTTACTACGAAACTAATTTCAATTCGGTTGCAAAATTCCGTTTCGGCTTGCCCCTGTTCTGGCCGATTTCAATTCGGTTGCAAAATTATGTTTCGGTTGCCTGTTTTCTTGTAGTGTAGGACACAAAGGGGAAAGGATAAAGCAAAGCAAAAATGCATTTACACATATAATGTCACAAACAGTGCACACACAAATGAAGGAATTGAATGTTGAACAAGCATGAAAGTTTGACCCACTTTTGAAAAACAAGTTTCAATATCCCCAACGGAGTCGCCACTGAATGAACGCTCGCCGAAAAAATGAAAATGAGGGTCGCCACGCCATTTTTAAGGAAACATTGAAAACCTTTTTTAAAGAGAAAATGGGTTCGGGGATCAGGTTACGTGTTGGGAAGAACCGAGATTTCACCTAACACGCCTATCCGTAGATGAGCCTTTCTATTGTTCAACATTCAAGACATCCAAATGTGTGTGCAAAGTGTGTAACAAAATATGTATAAAATGCATTTTAATGCTTTGCTTTTATCGCTCACGAAATGGATTAAGAAACTTTAGAGTCATCAATCTGGTGGAATTCACCACCGAATACAATAGGAACGAAACAACTTACAACCTGGAAAGGATGAAAATCAGTCGCAAATAGGCCAAATATGTCTCACGACTTAATGCAGACCATGAATGGCCAATCATGTCACTGGACATACTCCTAGTCCGCAGAGGTTTTAAGAAACCAATGGGAGAACACATAGACAATAAATGACAATCTGAGATTGAACCAAGATAGAAACCAGGTCCCAACGAACTCAGAGAGAATCACTGGCAAATGAGTGTGGATATGGAACAATCCACACTCACCTTACTAAATTCATGCCCAACGCATCACATCTAAAACAAAGAGCACGCATAATCACTACGATAAATGTACGAAAACAAGTCCCAACTAATCTAAAGAGATCCAAGCTTAGATGAACGTGGGATATGAGACGATCCACGCTCACCTTAGCATGATTTAAGTGCACAACGCACACAATCACAATGCATCGCAATTAAGAACATCATGTCTAACTATATAACTACAATGAATGGGAATAAAATACCATCACCAGTGATAAATGAATAAAAATAGATCCCAACGATCTAATTTAATATCCAAACAAGATTTAACATACTACATGTTAAATGTAAATTGGAAACAAAGCCAAAAATACACAAAAGACATTCTACATCACAGAAGAATATCAAAGCCACGATAGTCAGCACTACAAGCAAAGTGAAACAGAGAGACAGAGAGAGTTAGGATTTGTTACCCTTGTAGTATCCTCAAATTCGATACCACGTTAGGTATGGAATTCTTCAAATCGCCTTAGGATCCGGCCATTTCTCACAAGTTTTCCAAGGTGGTGATAGATCCCGATACTCCTGAGAATGAAACGAGAGATGAAATTATTCTTTAATTGCTAGTTTAATGTTTTCCAATGGAGTCACAAATAACCAAATCCGGGAGGGACAAATTTCAAGGCAGCGGTGAACGGGCCTAAGGTCTGGAATGTGGGAGAGGGTGTCAAGGGTTTTGGCAGAGAGAGAACAACGATGGCGAGCTCGGGGCTCGGCAAGACGGTAGTGGTGCCACTGCGGCCTGGTTTTCGAGAGAGAGAACTGGCGTCAGTTTGGTCTGAAGCTGGAGAGTGGGAGAGAACCGCGATGGAAGGGTTGGATCGGGTTTGGCGCTTGTTGGAGGTGGAGGGATTTGAAGTTGAGGAGGGAGATGAAGCGGTGACGGAGATCGGTGGCGATCGAGTGGGGCCCGCCTGCTACTTGGGACGCTGAGGGAGAGGATTAATGGTAGGCTCGGCCGGAGAGGGAGAGAGCAACGGCAGGTCTTGGTTTTCAAGCGTGCAGAGGAGAGAGAGAGAGGAGAGAGAGAGGGAGGTCCGTGTGATGTGTGTGTCCCCCCTTGCTAAAATGTGAAAGAATCTGCATTTAAAGTCGACTGGGAATATATGCTTTAAAATGTTGCACGACCTCTTGTCAAGTTTTCCATGCTTCAATCAAGACGCACGGATTTGTTTGGGCTGCACCGTTTACGGGCGCCGTAACCGGTTACGGAACAATCCAAAGCTACCCTTAAAGGTCCAAAGCCAATAACCCTCAGAGTCCCTTTCACACCCAGAAAAAGACTAAAAATACTTCCTTCAATGGTAAAACTCATAAAATGTTTCGAAGTCTCCTCGAACGGACCGGAATTTACCAAAACGCCCCTTAGTGCAATTTTATCACATTAAAATGCACCTCAAAAGGTTGCGAATTGGATTGGCGCACTCACAACCTCGTAAGCCCAAGTTTCCGCGATTTCGATTGATCGAAACGTCGTTCATCATCGACGACGATCAAAGAATGCCACCTCACGTAAAGTGAGCAAGGACAAGCTTGAGGTCACCATCCCGCACAAATCTAAATTTGCCCGTTGGATGTTGGAACATTTTTTCGAGATGGGTCGGGCGACAAAGGAGCTGAGCGGGGCGTAAACGTGCTAAGTGGAACCTGAGAGTAAACCTGCTTTTGAAGAAGTTTTAAGGTTCAATTTTCAAGCCTCGAACTATCGGGCGGAATACGAGGCACTTATTATGGCAATTGAGTATGCTAAGTGCTTCGGAGCAACTAAAATTGTACCCTTTTGTGATTCACAATTGATCGTAAATCAAGTCCGCAGGGAGAATATGCCGTCGCTGACCCAACCTTGCAAAAGTATCACCTATCAATGGTCGGTGAGATGGCAGGCTGTGGATTGGAATTTTGGGCCATTCAACGGATTGCTAGAGAGGATAATGAGCATGTAGATCTCGTTTCTCAAAGCTGGGCCACCGATCAACCTGCCCGAAGACGAGCATGGCCACCACTGGGCCTACCTCGAGCTCGCATACGAGAGAGTAAAGATTAGGGATGGCAAAAATCCGAACCCGCCCCGAACTCGAAAAGACCCGCCCCTAATAGGTCGGGTTTGGGACGCACCTTTAAAAACCCGTTGAGCTTTGTAGGGTTCTGAGCGATTACCCACTGCTTGAACCCGCCCCGATTAGATTTTATCTATTTGTGCATTATTTGTAAAATGATAAAATTACACTAAGTCAATTTTTTATTTAAAAATATGACATTTATTATAAAACGGAAGGAGAATATATTTTGTAATCAAATACTACGTATTTTCAGCCCATGTTTTTCTTTTGTGTCAATATTAGGACCATACCATATTTTTGCATAAATTAAGAACAAAAAATAAAAGGGATGAAGAAAAGAAAAAAGGGAAATAAAGTAAACAAACAATACATAGAGTTTGAAATGGTTTTCATGCTTTGAATTATTTATATTTCCATTACTGAGTTCTCACCAAAAAGAGTCTGGACCTTCGCTATCGCATCTCCGATCACACCCTCAGATTCCTCCCTGTTCAGCTTCCATCACTTCACATACCCCCAAAATTGATTGCGGCATGTACCACACTCGCCCTCTCAATGACTTACCGTATTGTCAACTTTTTCACTCTGTTCGTTTTTGTTTCTATAACTCGCTTTCAGCCATGTGGTTTTATTTTGACAACAATCGGGCGGGTTAAACTGTATGGGTTCTGCAACGCATTACACTCAAGGTCGGGTTCGGGTAATGATAGATCACTATAGGGCTGGCTCTGGGAAATGAAGAACCCGCTCGGATCCCGCCCCGTTGCCATCCCTAGTAAAGATAATGTGTCAGATGGCCCTAGATGTTGGATTGATGAAATGAAGGCTTGGCGTAGAAAACGACGAGTTACCGCCAGACGAGATACTAAATCATCAAATCAAAAGGAAATCTCCGCTGCATACTCGGTCATAGTCGGCGAGCTTTATGTGACGATCTACCATGCAAAGGCCCTTTGGTTGGCAAGTGCGTCCATCCTGACAAAGTTGTAAATATACTCGTTTCAAGTTCATCGTGGGAGAGTGTGGGGGCCACCTGTGGGCTCGTACACCGCCGGACATGCCGATTACTACGGGATACTCACGGTCTCACCTCCGTGAAGGATGCAAAGGAGTTTGTGAAAAAAATGTGACACTACGCCAAAGATTTGCTCAAGCCTCCCAAAACTCCTTCTTACTAACTAATCAGAACTCCCGCGATGGAGGCAAAATGGGCCATTTAATATGTGGGGCATCGACTTGACCGGGCCTTTTCCCCGGACTGTGAGGAGTAAAGTACGTAATCGCTGCGCTTGATTATTTCTCTGCCGGGCAGAGGCTGCATGGTATTAAACAAGTCTCACGTAAAAGTAACGCCTTAAGTTTCATTCATGACTCAATTTGGTGTCGCTTTGGACTCCCAAGGGTAATCGTGTCCGATAACGGCCTCCAATTTTCTAAAAATTTTAAACAAGAATTGAAACGTAACGGGATGTTAAACATTCAAAGTCGTCTGCTGCCTATCCCTAAGGCAACGGGCAAGCTCACAAATGGTCAAACTTCGTTGTCCGCCTTGTGCAAAAATCTTGAAGGGTTTGACGGGAGATGGTCAGACGAAGTCCCGCCTGCCTCTTCGGGGCAGTTCGGACAACCATCGGGGGCCTACTAGGGAAACCCCATTTGCTCGGGCTTATGAGCCCAGGGCATGGAGCTCCCACTGAACTTCAACTCCCAACTCGACCGTGTAGCTCTCTCATGACGTTGAGAAAAACATCCACGCGTAGGGGGTCGACCTCGGGACCTCCTCGACGAACGACGACCGGATGCCCAGCTTAAGAACGGCCAACCGCTGGGAAGAAGCGAACCAAGGCATACCACGATGTTAAGGTCAAGAAAAGACATTTAAAGTTGGAGATTATGTTCTAATTAAGGAAAATCGAAGTAATCTGCCTGTAAACTTGTCAAAACAAACTCTCCCCCAATCGAGAATAAAGGACCTTATGTCGCCACCAACATCATCAGTGAAGGAATATATCGGTTCACCAAACCAAACGGCGAGGAGCTCAAGCACCCTCGGCATGCCAATCACCTCACCAAGTATTATTTCTCGAGCTCGTCGCGTTGACATCAACGCTCCTCGTGGCACCTTTATTTTGTGGTTCTTCATGTCTCCGTTTTAAAAATGAAGCTTTTAGAAGTTTTGGAGTTTGTAAGGGACAAATCTATAAATCCTTAAGTCCCAAATCGTGAAGAAATTGAACCGTTATCAATGAAAGCTCTTTTGCTTAAGCCGATTTCCTACTCTTACAAATTTTAGATCGGCTGGAAACCGCATTTCCCGACCTTCACTTTCACTTTGATCAAGAGTAGAAAGATCTGGCCCAAGACAGTCTTCTACATTTACACGCACTTTAGCCAAGTATAAAGGTTAGATGAAGCCGGACTGGTCAGACAAACTATAACGAAATAGACAACTCGGGCCCAAACAATCTTGCCACCGAGCAATCATCTACGAACCTTTGTACTATACCTACGGCAGCAATTAGAAAAGTAAAAAGCACAAGTACGGATAAGGGTCGGTCTTATAAAACACGACTTATACTCGGGTCATCACTAATGACGACCATACACACTCGCCTTCAAACTTTTACATTCACCAAGTTATCACACGCTAACTACGTTAACAAACGTATTAACATGAAAACAAAAGCATTGAATAACGAAACATTGTACGACCTCCTCTAAACTACGAGGAAAAGGTCAATTACACTACAAATTACAAATTGTTTAAAACATTGTTTGGGATCGTCTAAACCAAATAAAACATTGTTTAAAAGTACAAACACAGCTTGAATGTACATAAAAATCATCTTAAATCAACGTAGCTAACGTTGTCGACACCGACATTTAGTGGGAGCCCATCAGGATTAGGGCCGCCTTCAAAGGAAAATTCAAAATAAGCATCAAAGTTCTCGGGATCTACCGCCGGAGCCGGGCCACACCTCCTTCCCATGTTTTCGCCATCTTCCCTCGATAATAGTTGGGACCGTCACACTGTAAGGTGACGAGGTAACGGACCGAAATCGAGCTTCCATATCATATGCATCATCGGCAAAAAGATCCGCAAACTTTCTAACCGAGATTAAGTCCTCGGTCTCCTCGGATCCACACAGCTCTGCCTAATCAAATGTTTGGCTTCGACCTTGAAGAATCCTTTCGTCTTATCTCGTGGATCATCACGAGTACACTCACTGCTCTGCTTGTACTCTTGGACAAACCTCTTTCCTAGCTTTTGGACGAGAGCAGCCTTCGTGATCATACTTCAACTTCTCCATTTGATCATTTTTACAGACGGGGAGGTCATTGGATAGGGTCGTCAATTCACCCTCCGCTTTTTCCTTGTCGAGACACAAGCTTCTGGCATTGTCACACCTCCAAACGGCCGACCCGGGAGCATAGCTTCGTCCTTCCGCTTCATCGGGACCTCAGAGTGCGCTTGTCAACGAGCTAAATTCACTTCACTTGTGAAAGTTTTTTGTCGGCAATCTCTTTAGCTCCAGACCGATTGGATTAGTTGCTCGCTGGATCTGCCGCTTTGCTTCAAGGCAATCCTCATGTAATCTCGAGCTCATTGCCTCCATCATCGACGACAACCTGTAAGGACGAAAGAAGTGCAAGTAGAAAGATGATAAGAATTGAGGAAGATAATGGGATGAATTACCTCGATCCGTATCGCCTCAAGACGGGTACGATAAGCCGCCAGAAAAGTTCGTCCGACTTTGCACTTTGGACTCCAGCTCGACATCCCTGGATCGCGGGGTGACGGCCGCCCCTAGAACGAGCGGTGAGCCATGCCTCTTCAAATATGGAATCCCGCTATTGGGGAAACCCTGGGCATATCATACTCAATTGTAGGGCCATCTCCTTAGTCGAGCATCGAGGCAGTGGAGTGGTGCAGTGGAGTTGAAGGGTCGGAGGCACTTGGAGGGTCGAAGGTTGCTTCCTTAGCTCTCTCTCTCTCTCTCTCCTCCCCAAAGCTCGTAGGACGAGCCTTCCTTTTCCTTGAGACGTGAATGCCGTCTCCAATCACCTCCGCATTTGAATCTGAGCTCCCGACTGTCTCATGGTCAACGTTTTCCACGGTGATAAGCTGGGTGCCCAAGTTAGCAGCAGCACTCTCATGTTCAGCCTCAACATCTACCATTCTTTTAGGCTCGTCTACCCGTGCTTGATGACCTCCAGTATTGAGCCCCTCAACTACTGGCCCAACATTTTCCCTTTCGATCAATGGAATGGCCCCGAAGCTTTCCTTGGGAAGAGCCTCATTCCTCGTCATCATGTTTTCCTGACGGTCGAAGATAGCATTGGACGCGACTCTATTACTCCTGGCAACTCTACGATCCACAACTCTGATTGCACCGCTCATGATTTTTGATTCGATGCGATCAATGTCTGCTTGAGAGAGAACTGCAAAAAGGGGAAAGGGTTAAGTTATTTTCGACGAGACAAAAAGACAAATCCGTATGTAATAAAAAGACGAGTTATCAAGACTTAACCCCCCGTCATCTCAAGATTAGCACAATGCTCCTCGGGACGGCTGTCGTGTGCCCCTATACAATTAACACAATTTTCTTCCCAGACGAAGTCGTCATGAACGATCCAGGTGGGATAGCGTGGGTCAAGGTTGATTTTGACGAGAGGTTGAAGGCCAATCGACGGGCTGGACATCATTCCCATCCTGATGTATCTCCAGTGGGAGGCTTCAATGTCCTTATAGCTCACCCATCCTAATCTCAGCAACGCGTCAATTTTTCCCTTTAGCTCGTCGGCCCACGGAGCTTGCCAAACTTTGTCGTCTGGTACCATCATTTGGGTCTCGGGGTAAGGGAATTGCCAGCCAACCCTACTCTCAACCCGTATCATATGATTCTCCTAACCATAAACTTTATTCTGAGTCTCAAGAAACAACCCCTGCACATTCCTGATCAACGCCACGCTCACCACCGACTTTTCGTGTACACGGTGGACCTCGTCGTCTTGTAATATTGCACGAAAACTTTGTTACAAGGCTCATGGCCTAGGAATCAAACTATGATGAACGAGGATAAAATCCTAACGACGTTGGCGCTCAATTCCATGGGTACACGGGCCGAATCTTCCGAATTTCATTGATGAAGGGATCGAAAGGTAGCCTCGAGACCCAGCTCAAAGCTGTTTGTAAAAGAAGGCCACCTTTTTCTTGCTACGAAGTATGGCCTCACGACGAGGCTCGTAGTCGGTGAGATGAAGGTATTCTAGTACGTAGGTGGATGCTTGGACTCTATACGAGTCTCGAGCGTTGATCATTTGGGTCTTAATGTCCTTCCTCCTGGAATGGATCTTAGCTACGGCCCATTGTCCTTCCTCTCCACTACCAAAGCCTCGTTCATTGCGGCGGCTCGTACGTTCGTGTGAAAAGCGTCAACTATACGAGGGCCACGGCACTTGTACTAGCCTCGTTCACTTCCAGATTTGGTTGTTGGGAACGACCGTCGTGATCCATGTTGGGTATGCATATGTTTTAACCCTCCTATTTTGTATTAGATTTGATTGATACCATAACCTCCTATTTGTTTTAAGGACTTTAGGACCCTATGTAATGAAGCTTAGACTTCAATTTTTTAGCTAAGTCCATCTTATAGAATAGGTTAAATTTAGGCTTGAAGGCTGGAACAAGACTCATTGGATCGAGGATTTACAGTTCGGAAGTTCGAGACCGCGTTTTCTCTATTCCTCTTGGAACCGCTTGTGCAAACCGCATGGTGAATTCCCTTGTCTGAAACTCCTCTGAACACTCTTAGTGCAAACCTCCTTATTTCGAACCGCACTTTGCAACCGCTCCGGGTGTGACCGCATATCTCCAACCGCTTGTACACAGAACCGCCCCAATGATTGGCTACTTGAAGTGAACCACATTGACCATTAGGAATCCACGTTACGGCAATATCCAAATGTCAACCACCATATCTTGTCACGTGACTACTTTTCGAGCAAGATCGTAAGGATCTTAAAAAGGTGACGAGATGTCCTAACCACCTTGATTGCGGGCGAGGTGCGATCGGCTTTACTGCATCAGCAGGTTCAAAGGACAAAAGTGGTTGCTTTGTGGACCAATGGGAATGCATCAGGGCATTTGTCCTTACAACACATGTGTCCAACGGCTATATTCTACGATGCTTGGGTATAAATACCCCCAACCTTCATCATTTGAAGCTTGCTTGAAACTTGAGAAATTGCTATGTGAGTTCATAAGAAGTTGAAGCTACGCGAAATTCTAAGTCCTTTGAATCTTCATCTTGAACCTTCAAGAAATATTCTCCGGCCAAATCAAGCCTTAACACATCAAGAATCATTGTGCTCTACATCTCATGGATTTAAAGAGCCTTGATCTTGTTCTCGCAGCACGCCTCACTTGTTTAATCACGTAGATTAATCACTTGAGATCTGAAGCTAGTTATAGTCTTAGAATTTGATCTTCATAGAATAGATTTTAGATTTGAGTATTGATCTTTGTACCTTGTAATCTCTCATACTCATAGTAAAATCACTCTTGAAAATCCAAGACTAACCATCTTGGTAGTGGACGTAGATCGTTTATCGATTGAACCACTCCAAATATTGTGTTCTTACTTTTACGCATTTATATTTCTTGTACTTTAACTACTTGATTATCTACATTTCTCTCTGTTTGATCTTTATTTAGATATCCATTATTGTGAAATAGTGTTTGGAGTTAACCTTGTCAAAATTACACTTGTTTGTAAAACTGCACTTGTCAAAACCGCTTTACCTAAACCGCTTTACAAATCGCCTCTCAAAACCGCTTTGTAACTTTATTATTCATTGTGCATTTTATAACTCTAATTGCAGTTTCTTATACCTTTGCAAGAGGTTTTGTAAGTATAGAGGATTAGTTTTAAATCGAGGGCGAAAAATTTTAAACGGCTATTCGCACCCCCTCTAGTTTGTATTTTCACCCTTGTTGCCACCTTTGGGACCAACAAGTGGTATCGAGCTTACACATTTTAAAACCACTTTGTTTTCAAGCTTAACAACTTGTGTGCCGATTCAATATGGCAAACTCAAAGACAATGACTACGGTTAACTATTCACACATTCCAATCTTGGACGAAGACCACTTCGACATACGGAAATGCGGGAATGCTCATTCATTTGGAAACAATTGATGAGATGCTTTGGTGGAATGCGTAATCAATGGCCCGTTTGTTCCCATGAAGGCCAACACGATGCAACCACCAATACGAAACTCAAGAGGTCAAAAAGCCTAAAGATGAGTGGTCGAGATGAAGAGAAAGAGATTAGGCGCCTTGGACGGCAAGGCAAGGCACATCATTTCGGAACCACTTCCGGTTTCAACTCTTGAGAAAGTGATGTACCTCAAAACCGCAAAGCGAGATGTGGGATGCCGTAGAGAGCTACCTCGAAGGTGATGACGAATGCAAGGAAAGCAAAATTATATCTTTGTTGAAAGATCCTACAACAACTTCAACGAAAATCCAACGAAACCTTGCGTCAAACCTACGACCGCTATGTTGAGGTAGTTAATGCTTGTAGATCTCTTGGCAAAACTTTAACCGATAAGGAAATCAATATGACTTTCCTATCTGCTTTAGGTTCTAGATGGATAAATAAGGCTACCTCTCTAGAAGACTCCAAAGTTTTGGGTACTTGGTCGTTAAGTAACTTGTACGCCAATCTTAGAGTCTATGAATTAAAATTAAATCATATTGAAGAGATTGAAGGGAAAACCAAATCGCTTTCCATGTCAGGTCGTGGAACATGAGGAGAAACCATCTACATCCTATCAAACTGCTGATCCGTCCACATCAACCTCATCACTCATCGAGATGGATGATGATGATTTTGCCATGTTTGTGAAAAGATTCCAAAAATTTAGAAAATCCTCAAAACCTTTCACAAAATCATTTTCAAAAGGCAAACCTCTGCAACGTTTTCTAATTTGGAGATACAAAGAAAAGTGATCTAGTTTGCTACAATTGTAGAAAACTGGTCACTTTGCATCTGAGTGTCCACGGCCTAAATACGAATACATGAAAAAGAAAACCTCTCTGCGAAATTTTCTCGTCGTAAGGGAATGGTTCTTTGAGGAGGAAGAGAATTCCAAGGAATTGGCAACTTGGATTGAAACGGATTACGATGATGGAAGTGACGATGAAACCGAAGAGGTTAATCTACGCTTAGTTGCGGATGCTTCCGATGAATCGGATTACGAGTCGGTCGAGGTTGCAAGATATGGAGGAAGAAGAAGTTTCTGCAAAACTTCCAAATTTTAAGTTGGATGATGATATCAAACTTACTCCTAGCATTAAGATAGGAAATTGTTCGTATTCACGTCCCATTTTCTCGTCTACAAATGCTTCACCTTCAAAAATAATTTCAAAGAAGAAAATTTTGAAAAAGGTGGTGGAAGAGGTTTCTCCTATGGAACATGAAAGGATGTTCAAGGAAGCTGAAATGGTGATCCATCAATTCTCTAATCTTAAGAAAGCCTTAAGCTTAGCTCATGATGAACTTAATATGTACAAGACGGAGAAAACTGTGATGAGGTCTAAAATTTCAAATCTTAAGGACCAAATCAAAAAGATGACTCCTCTTGCTGATCAAAACCGCATCCTTGAAACTAAGGTTGTTGCACTTCAACTCCGGAATGATGACCTGGTCACCCAACTCAACGATCGTCAAATGATTATTGATGGGTGGCTCAAGTCAAAATCCTACTCGGATCAAATCATAGATTCCCAAGTTCCCTCTGGAATTAAGGAGGGTCTAGGTTTTGGATCTGAAGAAGAGGAGAAGTGTGCGTCCTCTAGTGAAAAGGATGAGGAAATTTTGAAACTAACTAAAGAAATTCCTAAGGGGAAGCATGCTAAAGGCAAGGGTAAAGGACAACAAATTAATTATGTCTATCCAAAAGGGAAACAATATGGGAAGAACTCTCAGATGAAGCCAAAGGATTACGAGTATTGCTTGAGAGGAAATGGCATATGGAGTTGGCCGCATCCCTAAAACCGCTTACGGTGGAACTAGAGATCTTTGGCAACCGCAAGTCGACCGCGCCTCTTCTTCGACCGCTCGACCTGCCTTCAAAAGCAATAAGAGCGCTCCCGGAAAATACGTGGTCAAACTAAAGCCGGTTCCCTTTGTTAAGCTTTGAAACCGCGCCTCCCAAACCGCATGCAACTCCTAAGAAGAGTAAGGAGTTAGTAAAACCTCATGATGCTTATAGCTTTTATAAATGTTACGTGTGTGATGGTTTAGGTCACAAGGCTGAGAATGCCTTTTGCGGTTCACATCCAATGCCGGGAAGAGTAAACCTCCTTGTCAAAGCAGGTGTGGGTCGTAAAGGGTTGCTAACTTCGAGGACCCGAGGAATAAAGGGGACCTCGTTCTTAATGTTTACATTTCGGGTCCTGCAGCTTAATGGCTGGTCACTCCAAGGAAAATGAATGGTATCTTGACGGTGGTACACTTTCAAGACATATATTTGGAGATAGATCATTACTAGAAGATGTCATTGAAGCAAGTGGTCCGTCTGTAACCTTTGGTGACAGCAACAAAGGAAAGACCATTGGATATGGTATTATAAGGAGAGGAAACCTAACCATTGAAAAGGTTTCTCTTGTTGAAGGACTCAAGCACAACCTCCTTTCAATTTCACAATTTTGCGACAAAGGAATGCTTTGCAATTTCACGTCATCAAACTGCTTTATCAAAGATAACATTTTCGGAGTCACTCTACTCACAGGGATTCGTAAGAGTAATATTTACATTATTGATTTAAATTCTACATGTAGTATTACTAATCTCTGTTTTGTAGCTAAAAATGTGAGCGAAAATAGTTGGCTATGACACAAGAGGTTGAGCCACTTGAACTTCAAGTATCTTGCAAAGATTGGTAGGGAAAACCTCGTTCGTGGTTTACCCAAAGTGGCTGACCATCATCTGAGAAATGCGGTGCATGCCGGCTTAGTAGCGATCCGCGTCGTCTTTCACCGGCAAGACCGATCCATCAACTTCAAGATGCTTACAAGCTTCACATAGATTTGTTTGGACCCGTAACCCTTTGCCCGGCATTGGAGGAAATAGATATACCTTAGTGGTGGTGGATGATTATTCAAGATATACGTGGGTTGAGATGATGATTTCCAAAGATGATTGTTATGAAATTCTCACCGCACTTTTTAGACGGCTCCAAACTCAAAAAGAAGACGACATCGTTAGTGTTTGATCATATAATGGAACAGAATTTAAGAACAACGGTGTTGTTCAGTATTGTGATGACCATGGGATTGATCACAATTTTTCAACCGCTGGTGTTCCACAAAAAAATGGGGTTGTGGAAAGGAAGAACAGGACGTTGATTGAAATTTGGAAAGACAATGATATACGAAGCCAAAAGTTTGCCTCGGTATTTACGAAATTTGAAGCAATCAATACGGCATGCTTCACTCGTAACCGCTCCTCATCAACAAAACCTATAATAAGACTCCCTATGAGCTTTGGCGAGGAAGAACCCCCAACATTGCATTCTTCAAGATCTTTGGCTGCAAATGCTTTGTCCTCTACAACGGAAGAGAAAATAGAGGTAAATTCGGAGCCAAGACCGATGAAGGTATTTTTGTTGGGTATGCTAAACATTCAAAAGCTTTTCGTGTTTTCAATAAAACTAGTTTAAAAATAGTTGAGTCTGTCCATATTACTTTTGATGAGCATTCTCTCCTTGAGCCACATTTGGATCCAAATGTTGCTGATGATTTTGTTGAGCATAATGAAACAGGTGAACCATCTCAAACCGCACTTTGAACCTCAACCGCAAAATCCGGCACCCTCAGCGAAATTCCCTCAAACCGCACTTTTGAAACCGCACTGAAATTCCCATTCCCGGATGCAACTCCAAGGGAAGAAGAAGTTGAGAATTCCCCTATCCGGCTTATAGAACCTCTTCGTCAACTTACCTTTCATGACTTATTTGAAGGATCTAACGACGTTCCAATTGAAGATCTTGGCAAACCTCGGTCCAACCGAGACTTACCCAGGAGGTTCGTGAAGTCGGCGGTCACCCTTTCTCTCACAATGTGATAGGTGATACATTTTCGGTGTTCAAACAAGGAGATTGAACTATGACGAGCATACTTCCTTATTATCTCAAGTTGAACCCAAGAAGATTGATGAAGCACTCCAAGATTCCAGTTGGGTCGTTGCTATGCAAGAAGAACTCAACCAGTTTGAAAGATGCAAGGTCTGGACTTTGGTGCCTAGACCTCAGGATCAAGGAGTGATAGGAACTAAGTGGGTATTTAGGAATAAGATGGATGAGAATGGAAGCATCACTAGGAATAAAGCAAGGTTGGTTGCACAAGGATATAGGCAAGAAGAAGGAATCGATTATGATGAAACTTTTGCTCCAGTTGCAAGATTGGAAGCTATCAGAATCTTCTTAGCCTACGCCTCTTTCAAGCATTTCAAGTTATATCAAATGGATGTGAAGAGTGCTTTCCTCAACGGCAAACTGCAAGAGACCGTGTATGTTGCTCAACCTCCTGGATTTGAAGACTCCAAATTTCCCAATCATGTCTACAAACTCCAGAAAGCTTTGTACGGACTTAAGCAAGCTTCAAGGGCATGGTATGAGACTCTTTCTAAATTTTTACAAGAAAAGGGATTTAAACGTGGTAAAATCGATACAACTCTTTTTATTGCCAAATAAAATGATCATACTTTACTTGTTCAAATATATGTTGATGATATCATTTTTGGTTCTACTAACGAGTTACTTTGTAAGCGTTTCGAGAAGCTAATGAAAAGCAAGTTTGAAATGAGCATGATGGGAGAATTAACATTCTTCCTCGGGCTTCAAATCAAGCAATGCGAAGAAGGTATTTTCCTCAGCCAAGCCAAATACACCAAGGAGCTAATAAAGAAGTTTGGATTAGAAAATTCTAAAGCATATGATACTCCTATGGCCACCGGCAATAAGCTAGATAAAGATCTCAAAGGTAAGAAAGTTGATCAGACTTTATATCGAGGTATGATTGGCTCATTACTTTACTTAGCGCCGTAGGCCCGATATCATGTTTAGTGTACGTGTATGTGCTCGCTACCAAGCTGATCCTAGAGAAGCACATCTAATTGCAGTCAAGCGTATAATCCGCTATTTATCTGGAACCACTAACCTTGGACTTTGGTATTCCAAAGATTCGAACTTCGATCTTGTAGGTTATTCAGATGCAGATTATGCAGCTTGTACTATTGACAGGAAAAGCACTAGTGGGACTTGTCATTTCCTCGAGAATAGACTAGTTGCTTGGGCCAGCAAGAAGCAAGCATCGGTTTCGGTGTCAACCACGGAAATTTGAGTATATTCTTTCTTGGTAGTTGTTCTTTGTCAAATCCTTTGGATGAAGCAAAGAAGTTTGGACTATGGAATCCATGAAGGAAATTGCCCTATCATGTGCGACAACACTTCAACAATTTCAGTCTCCAACAACCCTGTCATGCATTCCAAGACCAATCATATTGATATCAAGTATCATTTCCTCAAAGACCATGTGGAGAAGAGGAATATCCATTTAGAGTACGTGGGGACAGACAACCAGATTGCTGATATCCTCACAAAGGCTCTTGACTCCAAGATATTTTCTTTTCTCAGAGGAGAAATGGATATGCTTGAACTTAAATAAATTCCATACTTTTTATTGGCTAACTTGTTTGTTGAGTTTAGGTTGAAATTTTTATTGAGAATTCAAAACCGCCTTGTTGAAATCGCTTGAGCTTAAACCGCACGAAGTCAAGACCGCCTGCAGCCAACCGCGTATAGCGAAACCGCATGCTGCATCTTGACCGCTTGGATCCAAACCGCGTTTCAACATAAGAGTAAATTCTGTCTATTTGTTTATCCTTAAAAAAAAAAAAAAAAAAAAAAAAAGCTGTTCAAATTCTTTTCATTATTTTTTAGTCCTTATTTTGACATAAGGGTATTTTTGCAAATGTTTTCCCTCGTTTATTTCAAAATTAAGAGCATTTAATGCTAAGGGGACATGAGCATTAATTTCTCTCATGTCAGTCGTCATAGAGAGATGTGCAGGAGGTGAAAGGGTGCAAACAGTTGGTATTTTCAATCATTCCTTCTGAACCAACTGCCTGCCCCCTTCACCCTATATATACCTAAGTTGGTGAAACCTAAAACCTTTTACTGCCAACTCTCTGCAACCGTCCTCTCTCTGTCTACCAACTCACTTTCTCTCTCTAAAACCTTCAAAACTCCATTTTCAAACCTTAATAAAAAATGGCAACAACTTCTAAGAGACAAAGGGCCTCAACTGTTGCTAGGGCACCCAAGAAACCTATTCTTGAAATGGTAACACTTCTAATCTCAAGCTTTAAGTTTCTGAATCTGCCATTGATAAATAACTTGAAGAAAACCCTTCGACTGCCACACTTAATTTTTGATGATTATGCTTTCATTTCTCAGTCATTTTGAATGATTTCTGTTGGGTTTTGTTCGAAATCATGCTTAGATTTAGTTTCTATAGTTTATTTCATGATCAATGAACTGTTTGGGCACTGATTTTGATTTATTCTGTTTTCGTAAGTTGAAAACCCACTTCTGTGTTCTTAGTGTTTCTTGATGATTCTGTGAAAAGATTGAATTTTTAATGATATATTATTGTTCCCCTTCCCAATGTGATCATTTTAACATGCTATTTGTCCATTTTGGTTAAGTTTTGTAAACCTCTGTTCTTGGTGTTCTTGAACTGTTCTTCGTTTTCATCATGAAACTCATGTGTTTTTCATGAAAATTCATATGTTTTGGTTGCCGTGATTCTGACTAATGTTTTTAAACACTTAGAAATTTTTTCAACTTTTTCAAAATTTTTGGATTTCACTAGGTTTGAAACCGCTTGTATGCAAACCACTTAACTCTTTCAGTTTCAAACCACTTCTTCCTTTCAACTCTAAACCGCATGCTAAACCGCTTTCTTAATTCCTTTTAAAAAGCGCATGCAGTTTACCTTTTTCTTGAGATTTTACTAAGTATGTAGGCTGAAAACCAAGAAATTCCTCTCTAAGCACCGCTTGCAGTGTGGGATAAATTTGGATTACAATGACATGTACTTAAGTAATTTTGTTCTCAAATCCTCATTATTTGTTTAAGTATTCATAGTTTCACTTGGGGTTTGAAATTTTCAAACCGCACCATTGCTCAACCGCTTGGTGCTCAAACCGCATGTGAACTATGAATACACAAATGAATCTAACACTTGGAATTTTATTTTGTAGGATCCAACTACCTTCCTACCAGGTTGGGAAGTTAATGAGGTTGAGCTCAAGACTGATGCTCTAGGAAGGGAGTTGCTGAGGAAGCTCTGAGTTTCAGGCATCCTACCGCTCTTCACCAAAAAGCAGAACTTCATAGTGCCATCTTTTGTAGACCAATTCTTTGCAACCGCCACAAAGGAATTCAGAATTCTGGAACAAGGTCAGAAAGTTCCATGCCTAAACGTTGTTGTTGAAGGCCTAAAGCTCTCCATAGACTACATTGACATCAGAAGGCTTTTCAAGTTTGGTGTTGGAGGAGCACCCTTGGAGGTTGATCAAGTAATCCAAGACAATGCAGCTTTAGCAACCGCCAAGGTAGATACCATGGCTAGGAGATACAAGAAGATCCCTAGAAAGAATTTTGGTGAGCTGATGAACTTCATAGGTCATCTTGTTGGAAGATCAGTTTGTGGGAAGACAGAAAATATCAACAACTTTACATCCCAACAATGGATGTATAGTTCTGCTATTTTTATGGAGATCAAGCTGCACTGGCTAAAGATCCTTTACTTGGAAATATAAGATAGTATTGAGACTTATCAGTCAAAGGTCAAGGGAGAAGATCAGAGGTGGAGACCATTTTGAAGGGTTCTAACCGCTCTGTCGATGGATTTTGATCATATAGATGAGATTGTCACCAAGAATCCAGAGCTGATGGTGGACTGTTCTTTTGATTCCCTGGGACTGCTTGTATGCCACTCCTTCAGGTATGCTAATGGAGATGCTTTATACAAGTCTTTGTATGATGCAGATACCTATCCATTGAAGGAGCCCTATGAGCTCAGAGATCCTACAACCGCTCCTCAAGCTAAAGGAGCTAAGCGGTCCAGGAAGCCCCAAACCAGAGCAGAACCGCTACCAAAAAGGACCAAGACCGCTCCAGCAACCAAACCGCCCAACGCTGATGATGGAGCTGGTCCTAGTAAGAAGAAGCAGAAGGAAAAGCAACCTGAAACCATGAATTTGGTGGATGAAGATGAAGAAGAGGAAGAAGATCCAAGTATTCCTAACTTGGTTTCTAAGGCAAGAAAAGCCAAGGATCAGATGGCTGGGTTGACTGTTGAAGAACAGATGAAGGTTCTTCAGGATCAGATTGATAGATTGGCCAAGGAACGAGCTGAGAAGTATCAGGCCAAAGGAAAATCAAAGGAACCTGGAACCGCCTCTCACCAAGAACCGCTTCCAGAGAACCAACCGCCCCCAAACTCTCAAACCTCTCCTATCCAGTCACCAACCCAATCCCCAGTCCAATCTCCTTCCAATTCACCTTCCAAGTCCCCCTCCAAATCCAAGTCCATAACCCCTACCAAAACCGCACAAACTCAGGGGGAGAAACCAAAGAGAAGAAAAATGATGGCCAAGAAGAAATCCCTCAGAGGCCAACCTGTCCAACCCTCACCCTCTCCCTCACCACTTAGAAATTCCCCCCCCCCCCCTCCAACTCCTCAAAATTCTCCTCCTCAATCACCTCAAAATTCCCCTTCACTTTCCCCCAGAAAATCCCTTTCCCCATTATCCTCTCAATCCCCTTATAACTCACCCCAACATTCAAATTTCATAAACTCCCAACATTCAAACCAAACTCCCACTCACTCTGCCTATTAACAATGGCAGTCCAAGCCCTCTGCTGGACATGCCACATCCAAATCTGTTAGGGATGATCCAACCCCAACCAATTCCCCTAACAAAACCGCTCCCATTTCCCTACACCTAACCGCTCCAAATCTAACACCCCTTCAAAATCACCAACTCCTCACAACTCACCCATTAGACAGAACTCACCTCCTCCAAATATTCCTCCTAAAACCCAAACAGCACCTGAAACCAACCAATTCCAACCGCCTCCTACCTTCACAACCGCTTCACCTTCAACCGCTCCTCCCTCAGAGTACTCCCAAATTCTCCAAACCCTTAATCTGATTCAAGGCCAACTTGTTATAAACCAAGGCCATGTCATATCTTTGACCGCCTCAAATGCCTCCCTCCTTGAATCCAACCGCTCCTTACATGCCAAGGTAGATTCTCACTCCCTTGAGTTGGCAACCCTTAAAGCTTCTTTGCTTGATGCCATTAAGGGGGAGAGATCTACAGAAATTCCATCCTCCTCCTCAACCGCCCCTCCTGACCAAACCGCTTCCTTAATCAAAACCGCTTCTGAAGCCTTTTAGAAATCTCTTGAAGTGGGTATGGTCAAAGCCTTGGAAGATAAAGCATCAGTTGAGGAGATGAAAAAATCTTTGGATATCCTTGGAGAAAAGCTATGTACCTCCCTTGAAAAGGATCTGGGTAGCTTAAGCTCAAAATTTCTTGATTTCCTTCAATCCAGACTGCAATTATCTCAAGTTGTCCAGACCGCCTTGGATAATTTGCGTGAGGAAGAGCTTACTCAGATTGACTGTTTCAAGGTGGACTCCAAAGTTAATTTGGACTGTGTTGGAGATACTTCTATGGCCAAGTTAAAATAGATTCAAGAAGAATTTACCGACCGCCTTGACAACCTGAAGACTGGATTCAATACCAAAGTTGAAGCTGAAATGAATAGTCTGAAATCCTCTCTGAAGGTTACTGTTGATCTTGATCCAATGAAGGAAGCTCTCCAAGCTCAAACCGCTTTAGTTCAAGAAGAACTCCACACCATTTTCAACTCTATTTATTCCTCTGTCAATGTGAAGCTTGACATAATCAAGAAAAATCTTGTGGAAAATACCAAAGCGGTTGGTGCCACCAACTCTACTTCTGCTCATTCTGTCAATGCTTTGAAGAAGCTAGAGTCAACTTTGATCAGGACCGCTGAAGAAGTAAGAAGATTAAGGAAAGCTTTTGAGCCAAACCAATCAAGAGCTGGGACCAGTGGAGCTGAACATGAAGTCAACAAGCCGCCCCAGCAATAACCGCTTTTCCTTAATTGTTTTTGAACCGCCTTTGTAAGTTGGACCGCACTTTCTTTGTATTTCCTTTTGTCCAACTTACTTTATTTTTGTTCTTTGTAACCTTGTAATTTTCCTTCATTCCTGTACTTGTAATCATCTTAGGAATTAATGGAAATTACATCATGGTTCCAAAATCTTGTTCATATCAAACTGCTTGTTTGTAGAACAATGAAACCGCTTATTAGTCTTAAACCTCATTCAAATATTTTTCAACTTAAAAATCACTCTTTTGAATTGATGTTTAAACATTCAGTTTAAACTGCACTTTGAACCTAAACTCACACTTTTTAAGTGCACTGAATGCATTTCTATACTCTTCAAATTGTAAGTTTTTCAATCCTTCAATAGTATAGAAATCTATAGCTTAAGCTAGTGTGTGCATTGACTTGGGACATGACTTACCATGTTAATTCTTATGGACATGTTTTTACCAAGTACAATGTTTGCTTTTGTTGTAGTAGGTAATGGCATCAATCAAATAGGGGGAGATTGTTGGGTATGCATATTTTAACCCTCCTATTTTGTATTAGATTTGATTGATACCATAACCTCCTATTTATTTTAAGGACTTTAGGACCCTATGTAATGAAGCTTAGTCTTCAATTTTTTAGCTAAGTCTATTTTATAGAATAGGTTAAATTTAGGCTTGAAGACTGGAACAAGACTCATTAGATCTGAGGATTTACAGTTCAGAAGTTCAGACCGCGTTTTCTCTATTCCTCTTGGAACCGCTCATGCAAACCGTGTAGTGACTTCCTACCTTAGAACCGCTCCTGAACTTCAAGTGCAGTTCACTTGGAACCGCTCCTAACAACCGCCTCTTGGAAATCCTCTTCTGGTGTAAACCGCTTTTTGTCAAACCGCTCATCACCAGAACCGCCCCAATGATTGGCTACTTGAAGTGAACCTCTTTGATCGTTAGAATCCACGTCGGCAATATCAAATGTCAACCACCATATCTTGTCACGTGACTACTTTTCAGACAAGATCTGCAAGGATCTTAAAAAGGTGACAGATGTCCTAACCACCTTGATTGCAGCTGAGGTCTGATCAGCTTTACCTGCATCAACAGTTCCAAAGGACAAAAGTGGTTGTTGTGGACCAATGGGAATGCATCAAGGACTGTACTTACAACACCTGTGTCCAACGGCTATATTCCTGATGATTGGGTATAAATACCCCCAACCTTCATCATTTGAAGCTTGCTTGAAACTTGAGAAATTGCTGTGAGTTCATAAGAAGTTGAAGCTCTGCCCATAAATTCTAAGTCCTTTGAATCTTCATCTTCAACCTTCAAGAAATATTCCCCAGCCCAGAAATCAAGCCTTAACACATCAAGAATCATTGTGCTCTACATCTCACAGATTTAAAGAGCCTTGATCTTGTTCCCACACACACACCTCACTTGTTTAATCACATAGATTAATCACTTGAGATACATTGGTTATAGTCTTAGAATTTGATCTTCATAGAATAGATTTTAGATTTGAGTATTGATCTTTGTACCTTGTAATCTCTCATACTCATAGTAAAATCACTCTTGAAAATCCAAGACTAACCATCTTAGTAGTGGACGTAGATCGTTTATCGATTGAACCACTTCAAATATTGTGTTCTTACTTTCTGCATTTATATTTCTTGTGCTTACTGATTATCTACATTTCTCTCTGTTTGATCTTTATTTAGATATCCATTATTGTGAAATAGTGTTTGGAGTTAACATTGTCAAAATTACACTTGTTTGTAAAACTGCACTTGTCAAAACCGCTTTACCTAAACCGCTTTACAAACCGCCTCTCCCAAAACCGCTTTATAACTTTATTATTCCGCTGTGCATTTTATAACTCTAATTGCAGTTTCTTATACACTGCAAGAGGTTTTGTAAGTATAGAGGATTAGTTTTAAATCGAGGGCGAAAAATTTTAAACAGCTATTCACCCCCCCTCTAGCTGTATTTTCACCCTTGTTGCCACCTTTGGGACCAACACTATGATTTGCACTAGGCCGAATCATGCTCATGTTGTTAGTGTTGTTAGAAGGTTAATGGGGAATCCTGGTAAGTAACATTGGCAAGCAGTGAAGAGGATCTTCAGGTACCTTAGGGGTATATCAGATGTTGGACTAATTTATGAAGGTGGTACAGAATGTGTAATTGAGGGTTATTGTGATTCAGACTACTCTAGGGATATTGACACGAGGAGATCTATGACCGGGTACGCATTTACTATGTGTAGGTCAGTTGTTAGTTGGAATGCTGCTCTACAATCTATAGTGACAATGTCTACTACGGAGGCGGAGTACACGGCATTAACAGAAGTTGCTAAAGAGGGAATATGGCTAAATGGTTTGATCAGAGACCTTGGGTTACATCAGGATCATGCTACAATATTTTGTGATAGTTTGAGTGCAATTTGTTTGGCCATGGATCAAGTTCATCATGAGAGGACCAAGCACATAGATGTGAGGTATCATTTTTTGAGGAGTGAGAAGCATATTAAGGTGAAGAAAGTTGGTAATGCGGACAATCCTGCTGATATGTTCACAAAGTCCATTCCAACTAGCAAATTCCAACATTGCTTGGACTTGTTGAATGTTCGTAGCTGTTAGATAGCATTTGAGGCAGAGGGGAAGTTCTGGTTTTGATATGGAGGTTAGATGTCAAGGTAGAGATTTGTTAGGTTTGGTGCTATCTAAGTTGGGGATGCTAAATTAGGGATTAAACAAGCAAAATTCAGAATTCCTGTGACACTGCAAGGGAGAGACCGCGTAAAAGGAGGCGCGCGACAGCACCAAGTTTCTGTCTAAGGGGAGCGATCACGCCCATTCTTGAGGCGATCGCCCGATGCCTGTTTTTGGAGATGGAGCGATCGCGCCCTAGTCCGAAAAAGGCCAAGTCAGCGGCAAACTTGTTTCAGGGTTGTGAAACCATGTATGGTTTGGAGTAGGCAGTATAAATAGAGCCTACCCCTAACCATATTTAATAGTTCAGTTTGCTCATCTGTTTTCTAGATCTAGGATTTGAAAATACAGGAATTGTTGTGTCTAATAATTCGTATACTAAATTAGAGATTGCAATAAGTTGATTTTCAGAAAATAATAATATTCTCTTCATCTGCCCGTTTACGTAGCCAAATTGGTGAAACATATATATCTGTGTGTTGTGTAATTGTTGCTTGTTTTCTATATTTTACAGATACTCTGTTCTAACATATACTCCATACTATTAAATTTTTAGGATTAAGTGTGTTTAATTTGATATACATGGATAAATATGTAATTTTGATAGTTAAGTGAGTTAGAAATATGTTTGATTTTGGAGGCAATTTGAAAATTTTGATTGTAATATCTGTTAAGTTACTAATGCTTTCTAGTATTCATTAACTTTTTCAATGATTTTGGTTAGTTTTGCTAATAAATCAATAGTATGAATGTCAAATTTGTTGTTTTGATAGTACGGAGTTTAATATGATAATCTAAAATAGTACTAATGTCATAAAATAAAATTCGTCTACTAAGAAAAAAGTCATTGCCTAAAATTATTTTATTCTTCCATCACTAAAATTAAAATTTGAAATTGATACCATTAACATAGTTTGGTCAAGACTCAGTATAGACATTATTATGAATATATAACCATTAGGCTTTGGCCTGGTGGCTAAAGCTCATAGCTTTCAATCTGGAGATTTTTTCTGTGTGAGTGTGTGTATGAGTAGTGAAAAAAAAATTATTATGAATATATATCAAATACTCCCTCCCTCTCCCTCCCTCTCTCTCTCTCTCTCTCTCTCTCTCTCTCTCTCTCTCTCTCTCTCTCTTATCATAAATATTGTACTTTTTTTTCAGTTTGTTCCATATTCAATAAGTACATTTTTAGTTAAAAATTATGTATGTACTCCCTCCGTCCCGAAACTTGGTTCACAAACACTGTTTGCACTGATTTTAAGGAGGGAGTATTATATTGAAAGTGTTGTGAGTGTGAAAATAAAATAGGAGAGAGAATGAGTGAAGAGAATAGTAAATTATAATGGTGTTGTGAGTATTAAAATAATGTAGGAGAGAGAATGAGTGGAGGGAATAGTAAAGATTCCTTTCCATTTTAGGTAAGTTTTAAATGTGTGAAGTAAGTTTTGGGACGCCCAAAAGGGAAAGTGTGAAGATTGTTTCGGGACGGAGGGAGTATACTTTTTTATATTAAACAACTAGCTCATGCTCGCGTTCAAGGCCATATTTAAAAAAAAAAAAATTAATTTTAAAAAAAAAATTTATTTTTTTTTAGGACAAAATGGAAAAGGGACAAAATAGTGAGGTTAAAATGGGAAAATCACCACTTGGCACTGTTCATTGAACAGTAAGATTCCCACTCTCATTTATACTATAGATGCATAACTCCATCATTTTTAATGGAGCTAAATACTCACTATATTTTGAATTGGAAATATGATGGAATAAATCAAAATTGCTCACCAAACTGTCTATGATTTTTTGTTATGAAACAACAGTCACTCCATGCAATTTTTATTATGAGTCATGTGGAAACAACATATTCCATCCGTTCCATAAAATCTTATTCATTTTGCTATTTTGGGCATCCCACTTTAAAGTTTCACTTTTTTAAAAATTAAATTTTTTAATACTTTCTTATTCATGGGACTCACTTGTAATACTCACAATAATTATTCACTTACTATTCTCTACCCCACTTTCTCTTTTCTACCCACTCACAACACCTACTTTAATAATATTATATATATTCACTCCTTATTTTTCGTTCTCAATAATAAACGGGTAACCTAACGAGAGACGGAGGGAGTATACATGATTTAATACATGAGTAAGGTTGCTTTAAACTGACCCTCTTACTGCATCATAAATGTGGATTTTTGCGATATTGAGATAATGTTGTGTATACTCTATAAACAATGCATAAATAAATAAAAAATACTTTCTCCGTCCCATAATAAGTGATACACTTTGCCATTTTGGGCGTCCCACTGATAAGTCACACTTCCTAAAATGAAATTTTTTTAATATTTCTTTATTCATGGGACCCACTTGTCATACTCACAACACTTTTCAAATTTACTATTCTCTCCACTCATTCTCTCTCCTACTCAACTATCTACACTCACAACACATCAACCTTTTCACTTTTTCCTTAATTTCCGTGTGAAACAGTAACTGTGTCACTTGTTGTGGGACGGAGGGAGTATTGACCAATCTATTCAATACTACTTAATACTCCCTCCGTCCCACCTCAAGGTTGAACCTTGAGGTGGACACGCTTTTTAAGAAATGTAATTAAAGTGGATAGAAAATTTGAAGAGAGAATGTAAAAATTAAATGCGTGGTAAGGAATAGGAGAGAGAATGTAAAATTTAAAAATATTTAATAGGAGAGAGAATGAGTGGGAGAATGTGTGGTAGGGAATAGGAGAGAGAATTGTTTTTTTTGTAAATATATGGAGATGATAAAAGTATAAATATATGAAAAACTTTCCATTTAAGAAAGTTAAATCTTGAGGTGGGACGATCCAAAAGGAAAATGTTAAATCTGAGGTGGGACTGAGGGAGTATGAGATGGAAGGAGTACAATTAATAATTGCACTCAAGGCTTGTCACGTGTCCTAATAATCGATTGGACTGCTTCCTTGCAAACAATCAGAACCTTCCCTTCGCAAAAAAAAAATTATAGTTCCGACTCATAATAATAGATGTTGTTTTAAAAGAATCGGTTTGCTGAGAAACGCGTTTCTCCGTTGCGTATGAAGAAATGGGGCTATGTTTGTCGCGCGACATAATTAGCCAGTTTCTGGATATCCTTTTCAAAGCTTCTGGATATTCAGAAGCTTGAATATGGATATCCAGAAGCTTTGAAAATGATATCCAGAAACCAAATATTTTTACGGATATCGCTTTCCAACTTACGGATATCCAGAAGCTTGAATATGGATATTCAGAAGCTTTGGAAAGGATATCCAGAAAAAATATTTGGTTTTTGGATATCCTTTCCAAAGTTTCTGGATATCCATATTCAAGCTTCTGAATATTCAGAAGCTTTGAAAAGGATATCCAGTTGTTGTGGCTAAGTATGTCGCGCGACAAACTAAGCCCCGTTTCTCCATACGCGACGGAGAAACGCGTTTCTCCCCAGATTTTGTGGTTTTAAAATTTAAATTTTTGATTAAAAATATTTATTATTATGATTTAAAATTTTTTATATCCCAATTTTATTCATATATTGAAATTTTTTCATTACATTAATTATAATTTTTTAGTAAAATAATGCATAAAAACAAACAATTAAAAGAATATTTACGATACTTAATTTGTAATGTTGTAGTGATAATAATATTTTTTTAATTTAAAACACATAAAAATCTTCAAAACAATATATATTTTGAATCGCAAGATGTACTCCGTAAAACATGAGTCGGTCTGGGGAGAAACGCGTTTCTCCGTTGCGTATGGAGAAACGGGGCAACTTTTGTCGCGCGACATACTTAGCCAGTTTCTGGATATCCTTTCCAAAGCTTCTGGATATCCAGAACATTGAATATGGATATCCAGAAGCTTTGGAAAGGATATCCAGAAATCAAATATTTTTTCTGGATATCCTTTCCAAAGCTTCTGGATATCCAGAACATTGAATATGGATATCCAGAAGCTTTGGAAAGGATATCCAGAAACCAAATATTTTTTCTGGATATCCTTTCCAAAGCTTCTGGATATTCATATTCAATGTTCTGGATATCCTTTCCAAAGCTTCTGAATATCCAGAACTGATGAAAGTGATATCCAGTTGTTGTGGCTAAGTATGTCGCGCGACAAACGTTGCCCCGTTTCTCCATAAGCGACGGAGAAACACGTTTCTCCCCAGATTTTAGCGTAAAACATAGCCATCCACACTTTTCTCAACATCTTCGGAATAATCATAAAGAATAATTATCTCTCTAATATTTAATAAATATTTTATTGTAATTTTGTTTATCAAAATAAATTAAGTTTAGATGCAATAAAAATATTATATCTAATAGTTTCTTTTAGATATTTATGAAGTTGATTATCATCAACACTTTGCCAAATTTTAATAGATTAAACAAAATAAGGTGTGACATTTAATATAGGTATAATTCATGTTTTATTTCTTAAAGAATAATCTCTCTTTATTACTTTTTTCAAAGTTACAATAACCATTTTATATACTATTATGTTCTAATTTTACTTGCAATTAATTAACATGTCCTACCTCCTCCTTTTTCTATAATAAATATTAGAGTTGGTCTTATAAAAAATTAGTTTTTTCTTAAGATAAGGAAAAACGTGTTTTTCAAAGCAACGTTCAAAATAAACGGTGGCATTTTTGTAATTACTTGCAACCATGTTCAAAATAAACGGTGACATTTTTGTAATTACTGGCAACATGATAAATGCCAGTGTTAATATTACAAATGACCAGTGATTTCATACTGGCATTTTATAAACATGAAACTGACACTTTTTACACGGGCACTTTTATATACATGAGCGGCACTCTTCACACGGGCACTTTTATATACATAGGCGGCATTTGAAAACACATTAGCGGCACTCAAAAATGCATATCTTGGCACTCAAAATTACGATAATTATTTTTCTTGGTGGCATTCAAAAACATGGGTGGCATTCAAAATTACAAGAACTGGCATTCAAAAAATACATTGGCACTCGAGTTACACACTGCTTGGCACTCCATTATACACTAAGCGGCACTCCAAAATACATGGTGGCACTCCAAAAACACATACTGGCTGGCATCTAATTACCCAATCCACCAATGCATGAACTGGCATTCAAAACCTTGGGTGGCATTTGAAAATACTATCAGCTGGCACTCAAATCACGGAAGTGGAAGCTGACCGTCTTCACGAATTTCAGAGCAAAGTAAGTCATCAAACAAACGTATGCACATTACACATGATCTACATTTTCACAATTTATCATTTCTCATCACACGAAATGATTGATTAATTACCTTCTCGAGTGAAGATTTTGCGGCGATTGGTGAGGAGTTGAGATCGGTGATGGGTTTAGGGACGATGGATGGTTGGTCGTTGATTGGAATTGGTGGGCGTTGATTGGAATTGGGTGAAGATTTGGTTGGTGAAGAAGGCCGCCGGTGGTGAAGGTTAGGTTAGGGAGGAGATTGGCCGGAGGGAGAGGGTAGGTGGTGAAGACGCCATTGGCGATTTTGAGAGTGAGAGCTCACGCCATTAACGTTTTTGAGAGAGATTGAGAGAAGAGCCCCGATTGAGAGGCGATTTGAGAGAGGATTGGGTTAGGGCGCCATTGGAGAGGGAGAGCTCGAGCTCGAGGAAGACGATTTTTGGCCTGTGCGTCTCCTTTGCGTTTAGTGTGAGAAAATGAGAGAGAGAGAGACGGTTTAAGGTTTAAGTAATTTTAAAACACGTTTTTTGTTAAGCTAACAAAAAACGCGTTTTTTGTAAGTTTTTGGCTAAATATTATAATTGACATGTTAATTATTTTAGTAATTATTTATTCTTCGCTTTTACCTTTGTAAATTAAAAATAATTTTTTTATATTTCAAAAATACAACATTTATTTTAATTTTAAGATGAATCAAAAACAATGTGCGACACTTTTTAATGAGATGGCGAGAGTAAAGACATACTCCCTCTGTCCCTATTGTAAAGATACAAATTTTTATTTTGGATTTTCCATTTAAAACGACACACAACTAATATAAATTCTTTTTATTATTTTTTATTTATTAGACACAGCTGTTATACTCACAATAACTATTCAATTACTATTTCCTACCCACTTTCTCTATCTTAACTCATTTTTTATATTTACAACACTTAATTCTCGTTTGTCGCAACTAATAACTGATGACTTATAGGTGATGGTTGGTTACTTAATAACTTATAACTGATTTATTGATAACTCGTTTGTTGCCGCTGATTACTGATGATTTATAGCTGATATCTGATAACTTATTGATTGATAATTGATAGATTTAATATATAATGTTCGTTTTGATTTTTTTCAAGAAAAAAAATATTATTTACAAATAAATAAATATGAATGTTTGCGCTAAAGCTAAAAGAAATAATTCAAAATCATAATCATTATAAATTTACATTTACATTTATATATTGAAATTAAATATTAAGCAAATACAAAAATTTAGTTTATTGAAATATAATAAAGGATACAATTTGAATTCACAAATTAATTTTTATTTATGTAATGTATATATTTTTCTCTTTTGTTAATTTATTTATGTTTATAAAAATAAAAAATAAAAATGAGCCCAAAAATAAATAATTTATTTTTGTAATATTAAATGATAATAAGAAAATAAAATAAAGTTAAATAATTGAATTGATTGAAGAAGTATGCAAGGAAGAAAAAGCAATATTTTATGACTTTTTGATTTTTGCTTATTCGTGTTTAAATAGGTTGCACCTTACTTATAAAATTTTGGCTTATAAGTAAAAACAAACACTCCAATTTTTGATTAATTAAAGTCAAAATTTATAAGCCATCCATAATAAATCGAAATAAACGGGCCTTAATCAACTATATACTTTTCTTAATTCTCTTACAACAAGAAAAAGTTTGTGCCTTTTTAAGTATGACGTATAGATTAATTATTTTTCTTGAAGTTACAAAAATTAATCTATCAAGCTTCAAAAAAATTGGTTATGAAAAAAAATATCATCAATACATAAACATGAGAATATTAATTCATATGAGCCAAGAAAGGTACTGGTCAAGATAAGGAAGTGCTGAAAGTAGGATTTAGAGAAGTTGAAAGAAAGCCAAACAGACTGGCATATCATAATTAATCAATTTGCATTTATTTAATCTAATTTTTTTTATTTTTTTTTGTATGTTATGTAATTAAGCACCTTAGACTTTGACAACTTGACACCTTCTTCAGTTCAGTTATTGTTCCTTCAATATTAACTACATGCGTGCGTGCACAAGATTCACCCGAAATCCCTAAAGTTACCACATTATTTCCAATGCAATATAAGGCTCCGTTTGTTTAGCGTAAAACATTTTTCGGAAAATGATTTCCGGCAAAATATTTTCCGGAAAATGAAAATGTTTTCCGGAAAATAAGATAAAAATGAAGTTTCCCCCATTTTCTGGTGCGAAACAAACACCGGAAAATGAGAAAAATATTTTCCGGAAAACATTTTCCCCCAAACAAACGGAGCCTAAGTAAATAGATTAAATTGTGTAAATGACTCGTTTATAGAACTTTCCACATAAAGAAACACCATTTATCATCAAAATTGCTTTAAAGATTAATGTTAAATACGCTACTATCAAATACCCGAAGTCACGGTATGGGCACCTCTTAATTTTGGAATTTATCAATTTAGTAACTTATTTATTTATTTTTGAGTGTTGCACTAAAAATAATATTTTTGTCAGTTTTAACCTCGTGATTTCAGAAAAAAATTTATAATGTGATATTATTGACCCCCTTTAATGCAAAATTTATGTGTCTTAGGCATTGTGAGTGCAAGAATAAATATATACTCCCTCCATCCCAATAGTAACTTCCTATTTTGCCATTTTGGGTGTCCCGTTAATAGCTTCCACTTTCCATTTTTGATAAAGAAATCTTTACTATTCCCTCCACTCATTCTCTCCTACATTATTTTAATACTCACAACACCGTTATAATTTACTATTCTCTCCACTCATTCTTTCTCCTATTTTTAAATTACACTCACAACATTTTTTCTTTTTCCCGTTTTTTTAATTTGCGTGCTTGACAAAAAATGAGAAGCAATTGTTGGGACGGAGGGAGTATACAATTTGATGGGTTCTAAAAGGAGGTATGAAGATCAATTGGTTGTGACGGTCTAATGTGGAGATAAATATTGGGGCAAATTTACATGAGGTAATTTATGATTCGGAATGATTTTATAAGGGGTGATCTGTGAAATAGCATAATTATAAGGGATGTTCATGATAATTTAACCTTAATCTTTAGGTAATCAACTAATAAGACGGGTAGTACTATATACAAGGCACCATTTATGCAAGGCAGTATGAAATTATTAAAATGCCCATATAAATACTTTTAAAAAAAAAATTCTTTCCCTTCCTCTCCATTTCAAACGACGTCCCTGTTCTATTCTCTCTCTCGCTCTCAAAACCTACGCAAAACAACGGCGCTCTCTCTTCTCTCTCTCACTCGACGAACGACGCCGACCACCACCGCCGATGAAGACAAACCTCCCTAAAACCGGTGGAAAGTCCGTCACTTCTTCCGCCGCTCCAAAAGTAATTATTTTTAACCTAGATTTTAAATTTGAAACCCAACAACAAATTTATGCCTAAAATGGATTATATAATGCTTAATGTTGTTTAAACGTATCCTAAATGGTTCTAATTGCGATTTCGTAACATTAATTTGGGTTTTTTGTTTGAATCGGATACGAATTCGTGTGCCTAAAATTTGAAATTGTCGGCGTGCGTTTCGTATGAACACATACGAAATGTCACCAACATTTCGGGTATTGGCATACGAAATGTAAGCGATTCATCGGTTTACATTTCGTATAATACCAAATGTTGGTGACATTTCGTATGTGTTCATACGAATGGTAACCAACATTTCGGGTATTGGCATACGAAATGTAACCGATTCATCGGTTTACATTTCGTATGCCAATACCCGAAATGTTGGTGACCATTCGTATGAACATATACGAAATTTCACCAACATTTCGGGTATTGGCACACGAAATGTCAAGCTGGTTCTTGAATATTAGCTGTCTCTTATTTAATTTTTTGTAGGGACGTAACCTGCGACGGCCTCTAATAGAAAGAGGAAGGCCGAGGAGGCGAAATTGCAGACTAAGAGCGGATAAACGGAGCAAAAGATTCACGACAAGAATGTCGTGATTGAGGAGCTTGTGGTTGAGGAGAGTGATAGTGAGGGTAGTTATTCTAGTGAGGATTCATCTTCACGTACTCGGTCCCCTAGGGGTGCATACGTGCGGGGAGGCACATTTATCTAGTGATGATGATGAGGAGGATGAGGAGGAGGAGGCGGAGGAGAGTGTATACGCGAGGCCTCGCGAGCGGGAGGCACGGGCGAGAAAGGGGAAAGGGTCTAAGGATGACCGGTGGCGGGCGAAGAGTAACCCCGGTGGCGGCCGGAGGAGGTTCGGTTGTTGTACGGGTTTGGTCATCATCGAGCCGTAAGATATGGGAGAACGCCACTTGTGAGCCGGTGTTGAAGCGCCAAACGAGGGCGGCGAGATTCTAGATAAGTAAGTATATGGTTTGTTTATTAAATAGCCATTTGCAAAACATTATCAACAATCGGATGACATTTCGTATGCCCGACATACGAAATGTTGAGTGACATTTCGTATGTGTCCATACGAATGGTCACCAACATTTCGGGTATTGGTATACGAAATGTAAGCGATTCATCGGTTTACATTTCGTATGCCAATACAGAAATGTTGGTGACCATTCGTATGAACACATACGAAATGTCACCAATATTTCGTATGTTGGCATACGAAATGTCATACGAATCTTGAAAACGAGAGGGAGTATTAATTATAATTTCTTGTTTGGAATCAACGGGTTCTCCCATGCTTCTTTCTGGGAGGATGATAGAGCTTGGTGGTCTCGTGTTGAGGGTACCGGCCTCCATTTCCTACATGATGCTACCATTCGCCGGCCTAGCATGGCGCTCCTAACGGCGTTTGTGGAACGGTGGTCTCCCGAGACTAATACCTTCCACATGCGCGTGGGGTGAGATGACGATCACTATGCATGAGCGTCACTCATATCCTAGGTATATTCTTGTTTGTTGTCTATTTTTTATAAATTACATAAATTTTATCAATTTCATAAATTTTATCAATTTTATTAATTATTTCATTTTCAATTTGTAGGCATCGGTACATTCGGGTGGCCTGTTGGGAAGGCGGATCGAGCAGCGTAGCGGTATCGGGGCACGCCTTGAGACATGTCGGAAGGGGACGACCTACTCTTTAGATGGCCTCCGCCGTTCCTTTGAGTCCCTTCCGACATGGCGACGATGGCGCCCTACGTACATCATGTTCCTCCTGGGCTCCACGGCTTCGTGGACAAGACTCGAGATAAGATGCCCTACGACTACCTTTCATTATGCGTGGATATTGACAGAGTGGGGGCTCTATCCTGGGGGACAACTGGGTTGACATATCTATACCGGGAGTTGGGGAAGGCATCTAGATACGGATGCAAGCGGATTGGCGGTTGTTTGAGTCTTTTGGAGGTAATATTTAACAATCATTTAATAATTACAACATGCATTTATGGTTATAACATTGTTAACTTATTTATTTCATACATTTGCGAGCTGGATATACGAGCACTTTCCGGTTTTCGGAGAGAGATTGACCCGTTATGGACGGAGGGCCGGTAGGGGCTCGTAGATGGGCACGTCTTGTACACGGTGGTATGGATATGCCCCATCTATTGAAGTTTCGGTATACCCGGGACACGATGACGGTTGATAGGGTGAGTTAGTTATATTTAAAGTTTTACAAATTATTATTTACGTTGACGGTGTCTAACAAATTCATTTTAGGTTTGTTGGACTCCTACGGCACCACCCGAGGCGCTTTTACCGGTCTCATACTTCCGTGGGGTTATACGCTTCCGAGGATATCACGGAGGCGTATTTGCTGGACCGTGTTACACGCCGGTTTGGGATCCACAGAAAATCCCCAGAGACCCCATATCTTGCTCCCCCAAAATTGTTCATTGATAGCGAGGTCAAAAGGGGTACAAGAAGTCTATGGAGGGCGTGATGATGTATGGGAGGATTGGTTAGAGGACGGCGTGGGGGTTTCGATCCGGGCGTAGATGGGGCCCGTCAGTGAGCACATCCGATTACGTTACTTCCACGTATATGCGGTGGTTCTGGCTAGGACTCATGTTCGGATTACTAATCCGAATCTTGATGCCCTAGTTAACGTTCCACCACCGCCTAGGGTTGTAGAGGCACGAGGCATACTCTTTTCATTTGCTCACGGATGACGGTTTATCTGCGGATGTGAAAGATAAGATTAGACGGGCCATTGATCTATATGGAGACGCTTCATGATTATGTTAATTTTGGTTGTTTATGTTTGTTTGTAAATTTTGGATAATGTTTGTTTTGGAATATGTTTGAGATATGTAAATTTTGGATAAAATGTTTGTTTTTGGAATATGTTTGAGATATGTAAATTTTGGATACAATGTTTGTTTATGGAATATGTTTGGAATATGTTTGGGATATGTTCATTTTGGTTGTTTATGTTTTGGAATATGTTTGGGATATGTTCATTTTGGTTTGTAAATATTGTTGGTATTTGTTTCAGTTTGTGTTTCGAGGAGATGTTGCTCTCGGACTACCATCTCGTGTGCTTATACACGAGATGGTTTTACTCATCTCGTATATATACACACGACATGTTTTCTTTTATCTCGTATAAACACACACGAGATACATTCTTTGGGTAGTTAGTGTATTTCGTGTAATGTTCATACGACAAAAATGAAATAAGTCGTGTATATATATACGAGTTATATATTACATATCGTGTATAAGCACACGAGATGGTAGTACGAGGGCAACATCTCTCGAAACACAAACCAAAACAAATACCAACAATATTTACAAACCAAAATGAACATATCCCAAACATATTCCAATCATATTCCAAAACTTCATACAAAAAATAATCAATACGCTATACACATAAACTATGGCCTATTTTACGCAATTCGTGCTTCGTTCGCCATAATTGAGAGTCGGTTGAATGTTTCTATCCGAGTTACGTATGGCATGATCGGGTTACTTGCGCTTGGATCACGTTGCTCCCCCAATATAGTGCTACTGATGGTATCGGGTAATCACTATCCGACATGTGCAGTTGCAAAAGTAATAAAATAGTCAAATATAACAAATTTAGAAAATATAGTTAAATATAACAAATTTAAATAAGATAGTTAAATATAACGAATTAAAGTATCATACCAATATAAAATGGTTTCCCACATGTCCCAACACAAGTGTGTACGTGGGTGGTCACATTCCTTGTGGTACGATCGGCTGGTAGGCATGTGAAGCCGGCGGTTTGCGAGTACGAGACAAACACCACATTATACAGTGGCTATGATGTGCCCTATCTCTGGGAGTATCAACCAATAATATTCCGAACAAGGGAGGCATAGTGAGTAATGCGACTATAGAGCTCGTCCATATCTCTCAGCATAACTCTCTCATAAAGCTCGCGGCGATGAAGCGGCTCCTTGGCACAATACGAGCGCACTCTTTGCCACATCTCCCTGCATTAGTATATTTGCGGCACTCTTGCTCTATATCCACAATTTCCATCACCCATCACATCGTGAAGCCATCAATAAATGGGACAATGAGAGGGGTAAGCAACATCCTATGGACGAAGTATGTATATCATTGACTTGTCCATTTCACGACCAGATCCCCAGTCCCCCGTCCCCGTCCCCGACCTCGACCTCGACCTCGACCTCGACCTCTCCCACGACACAGAAGCGGCTAGTGGTGGAAGAGATGTAGGAGTGGTAGGGTTAGATGGTGTAGTGTTTGAAGGCGATCTCGACATCAAACTGATTGGGTTGATGCAATAAATGAAGATCTAGACTGCTTTGCTAGTGGAGGGTGGTGTAGTGGGGACTCCAAAATGTGCTGTCGGTACGCTCCCAATCGACGGTACTCTAGCGGTGGTCAGGGGTTTATTTGCCTTTGAAATATGATTCGGCTCAGAAGCATCTCCGGTTTGTGGATGTAGCCCTTCATTTATCGTTTGAAATAACCTTCTCTTACAGAGTCCAGGTGCGTTGCGAGTTCATTCAACACAACTTCAAAATCGAGGTCCGGTGGGACGGTATTCTACTTCAATGTCCAACTTCTTCCAAAAATCATGAATCGAGGACAACTCAATCCGGCCCCGAGTTTTGTATGCATGCGATCTCGTGACTACATGGAAGTCCATGTGTTCGCCTCGAGTAACACCCACGGCTGAAGGATCCATGACATTATCCCCACAACGACTCCGCTCTTCTTTGATGATGTCCAAAGCCGCCTTTGACACTCGCCCCAATATGTCTTGATACGGATCACATGTCTTCATATCATTTGGAATTCTACTCTTTGATTGCTCCATAGTAGCTTTGATTGTTGTTATTTGGATTTCTATAATCTCATGAGCCTTTTTGAATAATGTGTCAAAAGTAGAAGAAGCACTCCCCAAGGCCTTCTTCAACCTGTTATGCTCACTCTCGGCCGTTCGTGGTGTGGGTTCCGAAGTGCAAGAATAAGCGATGCGTGTGCATCGACAAAATATTCGTAGAGTATGGAGCAATCCAGAGTCTCGCGGAGGTAGGTCAATAAATCGGGATAAGATGCGTAATGATCGCAAAACGATTACTTGACGGGTGTCCCACTCTTCGCGAGTAGCGGCGATATTGCTTTATTAAATCTCCTCATGAATGATAGTGCAAACTCATTGCTACCAGTTTTAGCCAACGCTCTCTTTTTAACATTGACTTCGATATGCCTTCGACACAAATGGTGTGCGGTCTCGGGAAATACCATTTGGACAGCATTAATGAAAGCCAAGTTACGATCAATTAAGAAAACAGTTGGCATGTGGGGAGTATGAAAAAGACTTTGCAAATTCTTGAGTGCCCACGTGTAATTATCAGTCTTCTCATTTTGGAGGAACGCATATGCAATTGTGAAATTATTCCCCGTTGAAGTAAATCCTATAATCTCAAGTAATGCCATTCCATAGCAGTTGGTGTTGTAAGTGCAGTCACCTTGTATCATTTAAAGAGAAATAAAGTTAGAAATGTGTCAAAAGTAGAGGAAAACAGAGTAAAAAAGCAGTTAAAAAAATCAAAAAATTTACCTTGTACTACATATGGAAAACTTGAGTTAAGCATATCCGATGCTCGTGGGTGAGAGAAGAATATGTCACCGATCATGTCACTCTCGTTAGCTTTCCTCATGAAGACGGTATATTGCTTATCCTCGAGTGCTTTTATGAGCTGTTGAAGCGAGGATCTCCTTGTCGTTCTTGTGACTTGCATTTTGTGAGGGCATTGTGGACGTGTTTCGGAGTACTCACGTTCTTCTCATCCTTCCTCTTTAACATTGTTAGAATGTTATTTGGACGTACCGAAAGGCGACTTGCGCTACACGCCTCCTCATATTCAGAACTAGTCAATTTACCCACGGATGACCTTCGGGATACGTTGGAAAGTCGTGATTATGAGAACCATGGTTCACAACGTAACCCCATACCCCATCACCCCTATCTTTGGCCCGGATTTCAAAATTGCACCCAATCTTCGTCGTGCTAGTCAACCTCACATCTTTAGTTTTCCGGACCTGTACTTGCCACCAAAATGGCATACAATCTTCGCGTAGCCTTAGGATCTTGCCACTTGTCTTCCTCGAATCCTATAGAAAGGGTTATATTTTGACGGGCCGCGATATCCGTACGTGTTTAACAAGATCATCCCTATTTGAAAATAATAGGGATGTATCGAATTGATCATCGACATCCGGTCCCTACAACATCAATTAGAAAATTGCCTGAATAAGCAACAGTGTATGACATTTCGTGTAGCATTATACGAGATGTTCTGGAACATCTCGTGTAAATGTACCCGACTTAAACCCATTTATCTCGTGTTATACAATACGAGGTAATACACCATAACTCGTGTATAAAAACACGACAAATAGCATAAAACTCGTATAATCTAACACGAAATAGAGTAATATCGAATTTAAAAATCCAATCTTGAAAAACAATTTCGTTTCAAGATTGGATTTTATTGCGATTTGATGTCAAAACATCAAATATAACTTTAAAAACTTACTTCATTCTTTGCTTGGATTTTGATTTTGATGTGGAGAATTTGGTGGCAAACCTTCTTCTTCAAAAATATATTCCATGGCTCAAGATCAATATGATCATAAAAACTTGAAGAATGTTGTGGAGAATCCATACTATGGTGTTAGATGATATGAGAATTAATGAAAATAATGGGTATAAATTTATGGGTGTTAAGACTAGGACAGATGGTGTCCTTATTGCGTGGGTGTGCGGCGATGGTGTTTCTGTTGGGCCGTTGTCTGCGTGAATATCGTGTTTGATGTAGGGCTTCAGGGTATATCTCGTGTGTATATACCCGAGATACTATGGTTTTTCATCTACATGAGTTTCCTCAAAATCCAAATGGAGATTGAGTTACAAATATGTGCCATTACTTAGGGTTTTTAGGGTTTTATGTGTCCCGATCTTGCCAAAAATGGTATACGGCTATCTCGTTTATTTTTTTTTAATTTTTTTCTACATTCTAAATGACATTTCAAGTGTTTTTCATCTACATGAGTTTCCTCCAAATAAATAAAGTGGTATCACTTAAATGTGATAGGTTATATGATATTGTATGATCCAATATGACGTTTGTTCCTTGTCATGTATAAGTGCATAAATTTTGCTCAATTAACAACACAATTCAATAATATAACATAGCATATGCGTATCATTAACATCGTGTTGCAAATCATCGAAGAACACCTTCATTATGATATGTCGTATAGATATACACGATATTAGAACATGATATCGTGTTGTTGTCAGGTAGGCATTTAAATTAATGACAGTAAATTTAAATTTCGTATAATTTCATACGACCTAATATTTAACCCAATTAGTTTATGTCGTGTAAAAGTACACGACATGAAGGCTTCGTATCGTCCTTTCGAGCACGACACACGAAGGATAGTTTGAAAATTATTGATACCTTGTATGTAAGGTGCCTTGTATATAGAATTTACCTAATAAGACAATTAAATTAAATGGTTATGGAATCTCCCATATAATAAGGACAGCGATGGTCATGGAGGGATCTCTCCTTAATCACACGTACGCGGAAACCTACAGCTTGTTTTAGAGAGAGAAACAAAAAACAGACCAACTTTTATCCATACATATACGTATAGTGGTGTATATGTATACATGCATGCATCACACAAGTAAGGAATGTGCTTTAATTTTTTTAAAAAAATCAATTTTATATCATGATATATTTTCTAAAATTTATTTTTACTGAAAAAATATTTATTTTTTTAATGAATTGAAAGAAATATACTCCCTCCGTCTTCGCCGAGTGAATACCAAAAATTTGGGCACACTGATTAAGGAAAAGTAAGAGAGATAAAAAATGGAAGGAAATGTTGTGAGTATGAAAAATTAAATAGAAGAGAGAATGAGTGGGAAGAATAGTGATTTGATTGGTGTTGTGAGTGTAAAAGTAAAATAGGAAAAAGAATGAGTGGAAAAAATAGTAAACATTCCATTCCATTTTTGGCAGTCTCCATTGGGCTGGAACGATCAAAAAAGAAATAAGTATCCACTCGTCAGAGACTGAGGGAGTATTTGTTTTTACTTAAAAAAATTATTTATTTTTAATGAATTGACAGAAATATATTTGTTATAAAATGGATGAAGTTTAGTACATCCTCCGTCCCAAAATGTTTGTCATATTTGACTTTTTTGTTGAACTTTGACCACAAATATATGATAATTTAATTATGTTCATGAAATTCTAAAAATTCCTATTGATTCCCATTAATAATATTATCAACAACAATTTTTAGAATTTTATGAACATGATTAATCTCTCATAAATTTGTGGTCAAAATTCAAAAAAAAAAATTAAATGGGACAAACATTTTGAAACGGAGAAAATATTAGTAGTACATTGTTTGAACTCGGAAAGTAACTCGTTTCCTATTTTTGTTTCAAGATAAATAATTATAAATATAGTTCTTAAAAAACTACTCATTCCATCTATATGAATGTTCACGTTGAGTTCGTTAAGAATATAATTAACTTATACTCCCTCCGTCCCTGAAAGAAAGATTGTTTCATTTGCTATTTAGACTTGTCCCAAAAAATATGTCTCATTTTTAAATTTAGGCATGAATGTTAGTGCAAATCTACTAAGGTACAAAAAGATGAAGCTCTTCCTTAATAATTGCAAAATGTACAACAGGACAATCTTTTAGGGACGGAGGGAATACCTTTTTATGGAGTGTGTATGTATACATACATATATATATATATATATATATATATATATATATATATATATATATATATATATATATATATATATATATATACATATATATATATATATATATACATACATATATATATATATATGTATATATTATACGAGTAGATACTTAGATACTATATACATAGGTACTATATACAATATATATATATATATATATATATATATATATATATATATATATATATATATATATATATATATATATATATATATATATATATATATATATATGTATATATATATATATATGTATATATATATATATATGTATATATATATATATATACATGTATATATATACTCCCTCCGTCCCAGTGATCTTTGGAAATTTTGAAATGGCACGGGAATTAAGGAATATTATTATAGTATTAGGAGAGAGAATGAGTGGAAGAAGTGTTGTGAGTGTGAAAAATTAAATAGGAGAGAGAATGAGTGGGATGAATAGTTAGGAGAGAGAATGTTGTGAGTGTAAAAGTAAAGTAGGAGAGAGAATGAGTGGGGTAGAAAGAGTATAAAAATAATAAAAACTTTCTATTTTGAGATTTCTTAAGATTAGCGGGACGCCCAAAATAGAAACTTTTCTTAAAATCGGTGGGACGGAGGGAGTATATATCTATATGTATATATATGTATATATTATACAGTAGATACTTAGGTACTCTATACAATATATATATATATATATATATATATATATATATATATATATATATATATATATATATATATATTATACAGTAGATACTTAGGTACTATATACAAGTGTATACGTGTGGTTATACACTTGTATACAGTAGATACTTAACAACTGTATACATATACAGTAGACTGTATATGTATACAGTAGCTAAGTATCTACTATAAATAAGTGTATACAAGTGATTCTCACGATTCTCATTTTGTTATGGTTCTCATTTGAGCACCTACATATATATATATATACACACACACATAATGTATCTCATACGGACCAATCCGTACGAACTTGGAAAACGCAGACTGAAAAAAAAAAAAAGAGGGCGACGGCCGCTGCCTTCGCCGCCGGCGATCTATTTCTTCTTCCTCTTCTTTCTTCACCTTTGTTCGTCTCCCCCTGCGATCTATTTCTTCTTCCTCTTCTTTCTTCACCTTCGTTTTACACTATGCTTTCGCCGCCGCTGCCTTCGCCGTCGGTAAGGCATCCCCTACCGTTTTCCAGGTAAACCAATCCCTCAATTTTATTCTAATTCCCTTGTTTCTTGAATAATTTCAAGCAATTCTTGCTTTTTCTTTCCCTGGAAATGATTAAAACCTTAGGAAAATAGAAATTGATGATGTAAAGAGGAAATGATTAAAACCTTACGAAAATGAAAATTGATGATGTAAAGATGACCGTAGATGTCAATTGGATCGAAAATGATTGATAAGATCTCTTCTCCCTGCAAACTCTTTGTTCACTTTTTTTTTTTTTTTTTTTGATCTGCGTTTCTCAAGTTTGTACGGATTGGTCTGTATGAGATACATTATATATATATATATATATATATATATATATATATATATATATATATATATATATATATATATATATATATATAAACTACTCATTCCATCAAATGTTATACTTTTATAGTTATATCAATAACAAATATTAGAACTGCATTTGGATGATTAATATTTGTTAAATTTCAATTAACTCAACCAAAAACTGAAACTATCTTTATGTAAAAGTTTTGAATTAGGTGGTTTTGGCTTTCTGTAAACATACCTTTTATTGTAAGAATGCGGCATGAGATTTAACTCTAAATCATAACTGTTAATAAAAGAAAATATATTTAGCTCAATAAATGAAAATAGAAAGTGAATAAACGATAATGTTTATAGGAGCTATTGGATTAGCGGCGACAAAACTCATGTTGTTTTAGTAATTTAACAATAATACTTTTTCAATTGTGGTCACTAAACTTTTTTTTTTTTCAAAGTTCTCATTGAAGTACAGATTTTGGCAATATACTCACTCCATTAATGGAGCCATCAAAATTTTAACGAATTTAGGTCACATGATGGCACATGACTAAAATCGTTAACAATTAATGGTTTCATTAGTATAATTAACTTAAATATAACTAGCCTCGCTCAGTTTTTAATTAGAAAATATAAAATTAAAATTCGAAAACACCAAAGGTTCTAAAAAGCGCTAGGCAGATGCTAGGCGGCGGAGCCGAGCCTAGCGTCTAGGCGGGGACTAGTCGAGATTAGGCGGGATTAGTCGGGACCTAGGCGGGGCTTAGAACTAGGCGTTGGAGAGGGGCCTAGCGCCTAGGCGGGGATTAGGCGCCCTTAGGCGGGGTCTTTTAGAACACTGAAAACACCGATGAAACCTCACTTTATCCACTCCTGCCACCCTACTCCCTTCTCTTCCACATCCTTGACGAATAAACACTACAAAGACCATAATTGAAGCTAACATTCAGATACAATTCAGATTCGACTCTAAATGGTGTTCTAAAACAAAACCCAAACACCCAACTTCAGTTACAACCAAAACTTGATTTGTACAACCACACAACTTCCAATTCAATTAATGTCACCAACGATCTTATATTGAACCTTGAATTGTGAATATAGCTCGGATTTAAGGGTAGGTTTATAGGTTAGGGTGATGTTTTAATATGAGAGGAAGAGAGTTAGTCAACTAGTCGGCGATAGTGATGAAGGGTGGTGAAGGAGGTCGAACTATGATAAGGATTGACAGAGGTCGAACTGTAGCGAGAAGGACAAAGTTTCGGTCGACAAAATTTTGAGGTAAGCCGTCGGAGGACTGATGCAGGCGGTTTGAGAGGGGTTCGATTTTGAAGTACTAACACCCAAGGTAGAGATCAGTTAGAGGAGTGAGATGGATTGGGTGATGGCATTAGGGCACCAGTAACGTTAGATGGGAATGATTGAGGTGCCATTAATATGGAACTATAAAAAAACTTGATAGTGTGTAAAAATATCGGATAAATGAGTAGGGAGGGAAGAGAATGGTATATGCAACTGGGAGAGATAGGGATAGATTGATCATTTGATATCCTAATTTCGATGGTTATATTAGTCATTTGTTATTCCAATGTAGATCCTTAGATTTGGTTAAACTTCCTTGACAAACAAGTTAAGTTTTTAACGAATTTTATTCACATGATTGCACATGGTCTAAATTTGTTAAATTTTAAACGCTATTGTTAATAGAGTGAGCACTTACGAAAATTTGATACTTGGACGAGGACATTGAAAAATGGAACTCATTACTTAAAAAACATACTCCCTCCGTCCCATTTCAAGCTTCTTTTTTTGTCAAAATGGATGTCTCGTTAAAAGCTTCACTTTTTCTAAAATGACAAAGAATCTTTACTATTTCACCCACTAATTCTCTCTCCTATTTCACTATTATACTCGCAGCACTTTTCAAATTTACTATTTTCTCCACCCATTCTTTCTCATATTTTATTTTTACACTCACAATATTTTTTCCACTTATCTTTTTCCTTAATTTGCATGATTATGTTATTAAATGACCAAAAAATATGAGTTTTGCCCTCATTGTCAAATCTTTCCTGCGCATCCTAGTCGTAGACATGAACGAAGAAAGTAAAATGAGGTTAAAATTCGAAATTGATCATTAAGTGATAAACCAACTAAATATATGCAAATTAACAAAATAACATACATTAAACATGAACTATATCTTACAGAGTAGTAGGTTAACATGAATTATATTTTATAGTAGGTTAGTTGTATATTATACTATCTCCATCTTAGAGTAAAAGTCATGTTTTTGATTTTGCACGCTTATTAATAAAATAATAAAGAATTAATAAATATATTAAGGCTTCGTTTGTTTGGGGAAAAATATTTTTCGAAAAACATTTTTCCCATTTTTCGGTGTTTGTTTCGCACCGAAAAATGTTAGTCAAAACATGTTTATCTTATTTTTCGAAACACATTTTGCTGAAAATTATTTTCCGAAAAATGTTTTACGCTAAATAAACGGAGCCTAAGTGTGTTAAGGATAAAATTATACAATATTCTATTAATAATGCAAATGAATAAATGTAGGTTAGTAAGTATTGATTTGGAAATTTGTCATTAATTCCTTTTGATACAAATCAATTTTCATCAAGTTCCTAATTAATTTAAATGTTTCATAATTTTTTATTCAGTATTATATTATACTGTATTCAATATACAATATTTAAAAATTATGATATAACATACTCAATACTTCATTCTGCCATCACCACCGCCGCCACCGATCGCGGCCCCACCTTAATAATCAATGATGTATTATATTATGTACTCCCTCCGTCCCATGTGATTACAAATCAATTTCTTTGGGCACAATAATTAAGAAGTATTATTAAGATAATGAAAATGTGTGGTAGAAAATGAAGAGAGAGAATGAGTGGAGTTGGTTGAATAAATTGTGTGGTAGAAAATGAAGAGAGAGAATGAGTGGGTGGAGTAGGGTGAATATAAAATAATAAATTTATTTTCATTTTGAACAGTTTGTATTCACGTGAGACGGATCAAAAAGGAAATAAGTTTGTATTCACGTGGGTCGGAGGGAGTATGCAATATTATACATTATTATTTATGCAGTATTATTAAATAATGATACAACATGGACAGAAATTTTTGGGCAGTTCAATTAGTTCAATTATATGACTGTCATATAAATTCAATTAGTTCAATTATATGACTGTCATATAAATGAACTGCGAAAAAAACTAATACAAAATCCATCATATACATATGTCCAAAAAACCTACTCCCTCCGTCCCAGATCAATGGTTCATCTTTCCCTTTTGGGACGTCCCAGACCAAGAGTTTATTTCCAAAAAAGGCAAGTTTTTGAATATATTAATACCCTTATCATCTTCATATATTTACAAAAAAACCATTCATTATATCCTTATACATTCTCTCTCCTATTTCCTACCACACATTTAACTACTATTCCTCCCACTCATTCTCTCTCCTATTAAATATTTTTAACTTTTACATTCTCTCTCTTATTCCCTACCACACATTTAACTTTTACATTATCTCTCATATTTCCTACCACACATTTAATTACTATTTCCTATCTCATATTTAACTTTTATTCATTTTTTAAAAAATTTTTTAAGAAGCGTGAAATCCCCCCATATACCCTTGGTCTGGGACGGAGGGAGTAACATCTTAGTCAATTTTAGTGGTTTATATTTACCTCATTAAATTTCATATAAAGAATAGAGAAGTACTGCATACATTTTGTACAAATTAAATAGTGAAAAATCACAGAGATAGAGAAGAAGGGTCACATGGCATGTGACAACCAGCTGTGTCCACCCCTTCTTCACTTCCCCTTCCCCCTAATATATACTCTTCTTACCCTTCCTTACTCTGTCTTTTGACCCTCCTTCCTCTTCTTCCACCATTAACAATCACCTTCAATCAAGCTCAAGCTTCATCTCCTATGGCATCTCCAAGAATATCCTAATATCACCAAAATTCCTCCATAACCCACTTCACAAATTCCACCATGAATCTCTTTTACTCTTCATCTCTCCTCCTTCTCCTCTTCACCCTCCTCTCCCCTTCATCTCAAGCTTCTTCAGCTGCCATTAATGGCGGTAGTGAAACCCAGAAGCTACTTTCTTTCAAATCATCACTTTCTTACTCAACCCAGCTCCAAAACTGGTTACCAAACAACAACCCCTGCTCCTTCACCGGCGTTACTTGCAATAGCCTTTCACACGTCTCCTCCATAGACCTTTCCGGCACTTTCTTGTCTTTTGATTTTGGTTTAGTGTCTTCTAACATATTGTCTCTACCGTATTTGGAGACCCTTTATTTGAAGAACTGTAATCTTACCGGAACACTCACTTCTGCGGCGAGATCTCAGTGTAGTTCTGTTCTTACTTATGTAGATCTGGCTGAAAATCAGCTCTCCGGCCAGATTTCCGACTTATCCAGCTTCAAAGTTTGTTCCGGATTAAACTCGCTTAATCTGTCACACAATATGTTTGAGTTTGTTGTTGGTGATGATTCTTCTAAACGGGTGATGCATTTGAGTAATTTACAGCTCATTGATCTTTCCTACAACAGAATTTCCGGCGGTAACGTGGTTCAATGGATATTCTCTAATGGCTGTGCTCAGCTGAGTTACTTGTCGTTGAAGGGTAATAAGGTCGCCGGAGCTTTGCCGGCGTTTAATTGTCCGAGCTTGGAGTATTTGGATCTCTCTGCTAACAATTTCTCAACTGAGTTTCCTTCATTTACCGATTGCTCTCATCTCCAGTACCTAGATTTTTCGTCCAACAAGTTTTCCGGCGATGTCAGCGTTTCTCTCAATGGGTGCAATAGTCTCACGTTTCTCAACCTCTCCCGGAATCAGTTCACCGGAGCGTTACCGTCTTTTCCGGCAGGTGGCGCTCTGCAATTCGTCTACCTATCCGGCAATGATTATCAAGGCTGGATTCCTCCTCGTTTTCTGGACAATATGTCCTCAACAATCATGGAATTGGATCTTTCCTACAATAATTTGTCTGGTACGGTTCCTCAAAATCTTGGTTTATGTTCTTCTTTACAGCTTCTTGATATATCTAATAATAATTTCTCCGGCGAGTTGCCGATCAATACCCTTCTCAAGTTAACTAGATTGAAGAATTTGGCATTGTCTTTCAATAATTTCGTTGGTGATTTGCCTGAATCTTTCTCCAAATTAACCAATTTGGAGACATTAGATTTGAGTTCTAATAATATCACTGGTTTTATTCCAAGGGGGTTATGTCAAGATCCTAGAAACAGCTTCAAAGTGTTGTACCTTCAGAATAATATGTTGACCGGACCGATACCGGAAAGTCTCAGTAACTGTTCTCAGTTAGTTTCTCTTGATCTTAGCTTTAATTACCTTTCTGGTACAATCCCATCCAGTTTGGGAAAACTTTCCAAGCTTAGAGATTTGATCCTTTGGTTGAATCAACTTCATGGGGAAATCCCACAAGAGTTAATGTACATAAAAACGCTCGAGAATTTGATTCTTGACTTCAATAATTTGACCGGGTCAGTACCATCTAGTTTGAGCAATTGCACCAACTTAAATTGGATTTCGTTGTCGAATAATATGTTGAGTGGTGAAATTCCGGCCTCTCTTGGTAGTTTGGCTAATCTGGCTATTCTTAAGCTTGGGAATAACTCTTTCTCCGGGAGCATCCCATCGGAGCTTGGGGATTGCCAGAGCTTGATATGGTTGGATTTGAATACAAATTTCTTGAACGGAACTATCCCACCTGCTTTGTTCAAGCAATCTGGTAAGATTGCAGCAGCATTTCTTACAAGGAAGCAGTATGTGTATATCAAGAATGATGGGAGTAAGCAATGTCATGGGGCAGGGAATTTGCTTGAGTTTGGTGGCATTAGGCAAGAACAGTTGGACAGGATCTCGGGTAGGCACCCTTGTAATTTCACTCGAGTTTATAGGGGAATGACTCAGCCGACTTTCAATCATAATGGGTCGATGATATTTCTTGATCTTTCTTACAATAATTTGGAGGGAGGTATTCCGAAGGAGCTTGGGTCGATGTATTATCTCTCTATTTTGATCTTGGGTCATAATGATCTCGCGGGTCCGCTTCCTGATGAGCTTGGAGATTTGAAGAACGTAGCGATTCTTGATCTATCATATAATAGATTCAATGGCTCGATCCCACATGCCATGACTAGGCTTACTTTGCTTGGTGAGGTGGATTTGTCAAACAATAATTTGTCCGGACCAATTCCTGAGTCCGCTCCATTTGATACATTTCCTGCAGATAGGTTCTTGAATAATTCTGGGCTTTGCGACTACCCTCTTCAGTCTTGTTTGAATTCGCGTGCAAAATCAAGTGGCTCACATCAGAAGTCGAATCGCAGACAAGCCTCCTTAGTGGGCAGTGTGGCTATGGGGTTGTTATTCTCTCTTTTCTGCATCTTTGGGTTGATTCTAATTTTGATAGAGGCGAGAAAAAGGCGAAAAAAGAAAGAGGCAGCCCTCGAAGCTTATGTTGAAGGGGGAAATTCCAATTCTGGTCAAGGAAATAGTGCGTGGAAGTTTACTAGTAATCGTGAGGCATTAAGCATAACCCTTGCAGCATTTGACAAGCCTCTTCGAAAGCTCACTTTTGCAGACCTTCTCGAGGCCACCAATGGCTTCCACAACGACACCCTTGTGGGGTCCGGAGGCTTTGGTGATGTCTATAGAGCACAGTTGAAGGATGGAAGTACGGTCGCCATCAAGAAACTTATACACGTCAGTGGGCAAGGTGATCGTGAATTCACAGCTGAAATGGAAACCATTGGGAAAATAAAGCACAGAAACCTCGTCCCCCTTTTGGGCTATTGTAAAGTCGGAGACGAAAGGCTCTTAGTTTACGAGTACATGAAGTTTGGAAGCCTAGAAGACGTTTTGCACGATCGCAAGAAAATCGGGATTAAATTAAACTGGATGGCACGGAGGAAAATCGCGATCGGAGCTGCAAGAGGGTTGGCTTTTCTTCATCATATGTGCATTCCCCACATCATTCATAGAGACATGAAATCAAGCAATGTTCTTCTAGACGAAAATCTTGAAGCAAGAGTGTCTGATTTCGGAATGGCTAGACTTATGAGTGCAATGGACACCCATTTGAGTGTTAGCACATTAGCCGGGACCCCAGGATACGTCCCACCGGAATACTATCAAAGCTTTAGATGTTCAACAAAAGGCGATGTTTATAGCTATGGGGTTGTTCTTCTCGAGCTTTTGACAGGAAAAACACCAACAGATTCACCGGATTTTGGCGATAATAATCTTGTGGGGTGGGTTAAACAACACGCGAAGTTAAAAGTAAGCGATGTTTTTGATCCGGAGCTTTTGAAAGAGGACCCGAACTTAGAGATAGAGCTTCTACAACACTTGAGGGTAGCTTGTGCTTGCTTGGATGATCGACAATGGAAACGGCCCACAATGATTCAAGTTATGGCAATGTTTAAAGAGATCCAAGCGGGGTCTGGTCTTGATTCCACGTCCACGGTCGCCGGAGATGATAGCAGTTTTAGTGCAGTTGAAGGGGTAGAGATGACCATAAGGGAAGATCATGAACTGGGCAAGCAGAGTTGAAAGTTTTCAGCCCATCCACCACCACTTTTAACTGGTATAAAACTGCCTCTCACTCTCTCTCCTCCTCTCTCTATGTTGTATTTGTAACATTAAATGTATGTATGTATGTATTTTAGTGATATTTTGAGGGAAGAAAAATTAAATCTTGTTATTATACATAAAAGGGTTGATCATAAATGTTCAATGTAGGAAGTGTTTGTACATACTATACATGAATAGGGTGGATGTTTGTTTATGGCATTTTTTGGCAAAAAAATTGGTGTGTGTGTGTGTGTTTCAGTGGTGGTGGAACAGAAGACATTGAATTCAGATCCTTGAATTGAGATCTAGTCTAATCTAATCCATAAAAAGGAGGTGTTGGATAATCTATGAGCTCATTGATGGTGACCAAGTGAAGGCCTCCTTTTGGTCTTTTTCTTCTTTCTTTCATCATAATTTGTTACTCTCTCTCTCTCTCTCTCTCTCTCTCTCTCTCTCTCTCTCTCTCTCTCTCTCTATTTTATTTCACATGAATATTATTTTTAAATAATTAATGTCAAAATGTGCTCCTTGTTATTAAGGGCTAGTGTGGTATATTACTAGTTCCACTTATTGGGCCTTTTATTAAGCCTTTGCTTGCGGAATTTCATGTTCCCTTCTTTTTTTTTATATGATCAATAGATTTTAAACCATCTGGTTTTGGGCAAGTTTTAGTCATCATCGTTATTTATTTTTAATAGTTTTAACCATTGTATTTTAAGTACATATTCATTTTTCCCAAAAGCCTAAAATACAAGAATTAAAACTGCTACAAAATATTTTTTACTACTTTTGGGGGAGGGGGGAAGTAGTGTGTAACTAAATTAAAAGGGTTAAAACTGCTAATAAATCAACGATTGTTAAAATCGAAAATTAAGCAAAATATTAGGCTTCAAAATGTTGATAGACCTTCTCATAACTATAAATATCATTTAACTATAAATAAAGGCCTATATGAATGATAAAAAAGGGGAAAAATGATATACTCTCCTTCATTCGAAATAATTAATCAAAGATAAGTGTATTTTAATTCATAAATCCGAAAACATCAAAAATACGATAACTGCGAGCTAAAAACACTTATTAATTAAAAATAATTAATCAAAGATAATTGAAGAACAAATGTTACTAACCTTGAATGAAAATTAATAACTCAGTTTGTTAAGTGGTGAAAATAGGCTTTCTACGGATTAAAATTTGGATAAATCTTTTTTAATTATATATATTTGGAATATTTCGGATATTTCTAGATTTTAATTAAAAAAATATAGGATAAGTGTTTTTTTTTTCATAAATTCGAAATTAGGATAAGTGTATTTTAATTCATAAATTCGAAAACATCAAAAATAGGATAACTGCGAGCTAAAAACACTTATTAATTAAAAATAATTAATCAAAGATAATTGAAGAACAAATGTTACTAACCTTGAATGAAAATTAATAACTCAGTTTGTTAAGTGGTGAAAATAGGCTTTCTACAGATTAAAATTTGGATAAATTGATTTCAATTATATATATTTCGTATATTTCGGATATTTCTAGATTTTAATTAAAAAAATATAGGATAAGTGTTTTTTTTTCATAAATCCGAAATTAGGATAAGTGTATTTTAATTCATAAATCCGAAAAAATAAAAAATAGGATAAGTGGTGAAAATAGGCTTTCTACAGATTAAAATTTGGATAAATCTTTTTCAATTATAATTATTTCGGATATTTCGGATATTTCTAGATTTTAATTAAAAAAATATAGGATAAGTGTTTTTTTTTTCATATACTAATTGAGGTTTTTTATAACTTGGTGTCTTTTTCAATTATAATTATTTCGGATATTTCCGAAATTAGGATAAGTTTATTTTAATTCATAAATCTGATTGAAGTACTCATTTTTTTCATAACTTGGTGTCCTCATTAGTAATATGATTGCAGTACACATTTTTTTTTCAAAAATAAGTAATATGATTGCAGTACTCATTTTTTTAAGTCCGGATAAATCTTTTAATTCTATTGTTATCTCAAATATTTGAGATTTATCCGAATATATTACTCAATTTTTTTCGGATTTATGAAAAAAAAACACTTAGATAATTTTTTTAGCCTATAAATATGAAGTCATTCATCTATATTTCGTATATAACTGTTTTTTTTTTCACAGTCAACTCTTCAAATTTCTTTTGTGTATTCAATTACAATGGTTTTCATTGAACAACTTCCTATGGAACTTATCATTGAAATTTTTCTTCGCGTTCTTGCAAATTCGTTTTTCGATTTCGTGAATCTTAAATCAACTTCTAGGATCTTTTGGGAGGCAGGGAATGATGAATATATATATCAGCAAGGTTCACTCCGGGATTTTCCAATTAACCCATGGTGGCGTCAGAGTAATGTAGTAACAAGATTTTTGGATAGGTGTCTTGCATGTGGAAATCCTGAGGCTCTATTCCGTCACGGGTTGGTATGTAAACAATTACCTATTTTTCTTAAGTAGTACTGGCCGTAACAATTTTATAATTATTATTTTTTAGTTATTTAAAGTAATATTAATTAATTTCTCTCTTTTTCAGATTGGTTCATATGATAAAGTGAGTTTGCAGTCCGGTATTAACTATCTACAAAAAGCTGCAGATAAAGGTCATATGGAGGCATTGTATACTCTAGGGATAGTATTACTTTTCAATGAGGATGAATCGAAAAAAGATATGGGAAAGCAAATCATCATGACTTTCCAAAAATCCGACTTCACCAAGAGTCAGTCGATTAACTATCGTTCTAATTTGAAGGCATTCATCAAATCATTATGGAAGAGTAATGATTATTATTTCTACAAATGGCCAATATTTTGCAATGTTGAAGCTTATTACAAGGACAAAAGTTAGTGCTATTATTCAAGACATGAAAATACTGGATGTGCTAATTGCATATTTGATCTTGAAATATATGGGTTGTTTTGGGAATGTTAATGATTTTATTAGACTTTAGGTTGAATAGTACCGTTTGGTTATATGATTTTGTTTTAAGATTACATTTAGGTTTAGTTGTTTTTCCTGATTTATTAGGATGTTTTTTTATTGCTTTATAGTGGTATTTTCTTAATTTATATGTGATCCAGTGGTGGAACCGTGGAGTTTTCTTCATGGGGGTTCTCTTTAATTCATGCTCCGTCCTAAATGTTTGTTCAGTTTCTAAAAAAATTGTCCCTAAATAATTTATTTTTAGAAACTTATAATAGTATAATTCCGATTAATTCTGGAAGAAGTTGAAATTTAAAATCATTAAAACACCTCAAAGTAAGGTACATAATCACAAGAACGTGTACAGAACATAAATAAAATAATGCAAACAATAGTTATTCATGAACTAAGGCCTAATTATACAAGGACAAGAGAAGTTTTCACACCGGAAGTTGAGTAAGTGGGGCATCTGCTTCACCATTTTCATCACCATTGCTGCTATTTCTTCCATGGCTCAGTTCAGTTAACAAAACTCTTGGTGTTGGCGCCACCTCCTCCACTAGCAAGATTGCCACCACCTCCTTCATTGTGGGCCGGTGCAGTGGATCAGGGTGACAACAAGACAACCCAAGCTTCAATACCGCCTCCATTTCCTCCAACTCATACTCCCCCTTAATCCTCATATTTGCAACCTCAATTAATCTTCCTTCTGTGTACTTATCCCTAACCCAGTCAACCAAAATTGCATCCTCTTCTTTTTCTTGCCAAGCCTCTATTGGCCTACGCCCACATGCCACTTCCAACACCACAATCCCATAGCTGTAAACATCACTAGCAGCAGTTGGTGATGCCAACATTGCCAGCTCAGGTGCCAGGTAACCGAGGGTACCCACTACACGTGTCGTGGTTGCCACTTCACCATGAGTATACAACTTTGCCAGCCCAAAATCCCCCAATCTACCTCTCATATCTTGGTCTAATTAGACATTGCTCGATTTTATATCTCTATGAACAACCACTTTCTCCCACCCATGGTGGAGATAGTTCAAACCTTCAACCACATCAGTCAAAACTCTCCTCCTCCCTTCCCAGCCCAACACAGTTTTTGGCTTATCAAAAATCCACTTATTCAAACTTCCATTCGGCATGTAATCATAAACCAACAAGAATTCATTCCCCTTTCTACACCAACCCCTCAACCTGAAGGAACATTTGTACCCCTAATGTTCACATTTTTTGCTAACAGATATTTCCTTTCAATTAACGACTGTTAGATCTTAAATTACACATGCAAAGATATAGTTCTTGAATAGTACCGTTTAGTTGTAATTTGAGTTTATTGCAAATTCATTTTGTCAATTTTATCAGTGTGTTAACATTTTTGCTAACAGATATTTACTTTCAATTAATGACTGTTAAATCTTTAACAGATTGTACAAATTGCTAGGTAATTGTTATAAAGTTTTTTTTTTTTTTGGCAGCCCAAATTAAGAGCTTCCAATGGAACCTACTAAATTTTTTATTATTATTTGTGTCGGACAGGCTGAGGGAGCTTCATACTCTCAAGTGGAATGTTGAGTCAGTGATGAATGATGCTTAACTAATTTTAAATAAACAAAAAAAAAAGAATCAGGATCAAAAATTCTGATAATGCAATTGAAAGTTTGAATTATTCAAACTCATTTTAAATTCTGATTACTTCCAATGGAACCTACTAAAAATTCTGATAATGCTTAACTCATTTTTATTAAAAGATAAGATAATGTAGAGGATATTTGTTATGATTTTTGATAAAAACAAAAAAGATATTCGCCTGGTGATTGAGGTAAACAATATTAGATAAGTTAAAAATTTGAGATAAACACGTAATCCTTCACATTTGAAAGTTTGATATAGACGCTAACTCCTTCATCCATAATCCACACTCCTTCATCAGCCAAGCCATCCGCACAGAGTCCTTCAATTTTTTGGCGATAAAACAGAGTACTTCATTAGCCAAAATTATATCTGCAAATTATATATCAATTATTGTTGCTTAAAGCTTTGTATCCCCCATCGTGTTTCTTATCCACTTCTTGCAATATAAAAGGTTGACACAGGAATTGCATGTGAACCTTGCAACGGGAGAGGGTGGTTGCTTTGGGATTTTTGTAAAGGCCAGAAGACCAGCGTGAAAGCTGCAAACAATCGGATCTACCGTAGGTGTCCATCTTGCAAAGCAGTAAGTACTCCTCCATTCTTATCTATTTTACTTGCTAGAATGAATGCGTTAGATCATCACAAACATGCTGGGAGCTCTCTTTTAATGATTAAGCTTTTAATGAGTTGGTAGTTTTACACGGTCTTATAAATTTTTTATGCACAATAAAACAAGTGCAGAATGAATCTTTTTATTTTATTTTGTATGTTGTTAACAAAGATGTAAACTGAGATTGATAAAAGAATTTAAAATAGTTTCAGTTATGTCACTAGATCTGATAGAGAACAAAAATCTATGTCAATCGCAGTGAATCAATAGCTCATCCAATCTATACTAAGGGTACTTTAGTTTTGTAACCTAATTTTTTTTTCTGAAGGTCCTTGAATGTTGGTGGTTAAGTTTGCAGTCAATTTGATTTTCATTCAAATTTAAAGTTTGGTTTTTGTTATGGTGAAGGAGAGAGGGTGAGATGGGCCAGGATTTTGGTACAATAATCCCAATGAAGTGCCATAGTTAAATTCATTACCAAGTAATCTCTGAGAGTACGTATTTGGATGGACTAACGGAGGAGGCTGAGGGCGAGGAATATTATTACCTAACTCGGATATTCTTTCTGGGAAATTAAGCTTTGCTTTATTTCCTTTAAACCCTAAGGCAACTTCATCATAAGTAATTGCTGCTGCCTCCGCTGTCTCAAATGTGCCTAACCAAACTCTTGCTACCTTCTTTGGGTCACGTATTTCAGCTGCCCATTTTCCCCACGGTCTTTGCCTTACCCCTCTGTAGTGTGTTCTAACTCTCAGCTGCTCTTTACCTAACATATTACAATAAAAAAACATTCGTTTGAATTGGTCTTTAATTTGAGCTAGCTACGCAGTGATTCGGTTTGTGCATTTTCTTTTAGTTATATAGTCTTTGGACTAGGTAGTAATCAAGAATTCAGAGAGGAGATGAAACTTCAGCTAGCCAAGAATATTTAATACCTAATTCATGAATCAATGCATTATAAGTGACTGTATTGGGGCATATAATATAACTGTTTGTCGAGGCTTTTCTCAAAGGACTTTTACGTTGCAGCATTTGTGCAACGGACTGTATGCAGCAGCTTTATGTATTAAATGCTTATTATTGTGTATTGAAAGATTAAAGAAGATGAACTGTAGACCCAAGTCCATGAGCTTCTTTGATCCGTCCTTGCACCTCATTAGTCCATGTTGTGTATCTTTAGGCAACCTATAAAACGATAACGTTGATCAACACCCAAAAGTTTCATCATAAACGATTGATAAAAAGTACTGACATTAGAATTAATAAAGCCCTCCAAAACAATTATTACAATTAAAAATGGGGCAATCTGGTGCTACAAGAGCTCTCATTATGCGTGTGGTCCAGGTCGGGCCCACAATCATAGCTACAAGAGCTCCGTTTCTTGATGTTGAAGTTGAGGTACATGGTCCTTAAAGAAGCCATCTACACATGTATCCATTCTATAATCAGCTAGAGGTGGACACAAAGGTGCAAGTGCTAAAAAAGGCACAAATTTGTTTACGAAATTCCAAAATCATAGCTTTTATGTGCTACAATTATGTGAATATGTCAATTCTAGGTCATAATATAATACTCCGTTTGTCTCAAAATAAATGTATGCATTTGAGTTGTCAAAATAAATGTATGCATTTGGGACATCAACTGTAAAAAGTTTGACTGTCAAATGGAACAAATTTCTTGAAAAGAAGGGAGTATAAGTTGCAATTAGATTACATGTGTATATTATTAGTATAGTAGTATCTTATTGAGTTACTAAATTCACAAATTATGACTCCAGTTAGAAGTAGGGAAATGACTCGCAAGCATTGTAGTCATTGTTTTGCTTTCTTCTTGGGTAGGTTTTAATACTGCAGCTATGAACGCAAAATCTAATAATATGATGACTTCTGCAATGTCTTGGAATGGATCAGGTGGAGGACATCGTAGACACAGGAAATACTTTATCATGTCTTATTGCCTACTTGAAAACGAAAGGGGCATCTTCAGTATCTGTATGCACTCTCCTTGACAAACCAGTAAGAAGAAAGGTTCATTTTGAGCTTATTGGTGAAGGAAAGTACTACTGTGGCTTTGAGGTACTTTCTCTTTCTTTCTCTTTCTCTTTCCCTCTCCCAATCCCACCCCAAGATATCTCATTTCTCAAATCAGTTTATGGTATGGCATAGGCCAATTTGTGGCTGTTTATGTTTTCACATTTTTGTGAATCCTTGATATTTGAATGAGGGGTTGGATGTTGTAGTCCAGGCTGATATAAACTATAGTCTGTGACGCTTCATGACGGTAAAATTGTGGGAGGCATTTTTTAAATTTCCTTTCTGGTAGTTATCTTGAAAGTTAACTAACCCCATTATTCATGAACTGTGTATAAACATATTGGGCAACACCAACCATCTGAAACCTACTCAATTGAATCATCAATGTATTGCCGCTGTACAAACTATACCCAAAATCCTTCTTGCTAATCCCAGTCAAGTAATCAACACCCCGACTCAATTCCTCCTCATTATTACAAATTATGTTTTTGAGTCTTTGACCAAACTGTGCCTAGAGTGATGACTACAACCATAATTAAGTCAAAATCTGAACAAGAATTAAAACACATAAAGAAAATTATAAAAAATAATGAAGGCCCAGTAAGAAATCAACAAAAAACAACTATGCATAGAGAGAACATATGAAAAAACATACATCAGCCCCTTCCTCCTTCATCTCAATCTGATTCTCTTCCTCCGCCATAATTAAGTCAAAATCTGAACAAGAACATAATACAAAATAAGAATGTCCGAATCAACAAATCATTTAACAACAAACCCAACCCTAACAGCAAGATAAAGTTTGACAATGAACAAAAACCAAAACGGAAAAGGCAACAAACATTAGTATGAAACTAATTACAATATCTATGCCAAACCCTAATAACAAAATCTTTTAAAGTGGTTTCAAACGACAATGTCTAAATCAACAAATAATTTCAACAACAAAACCAAACTTAGAACCCTAAATCGAATCGAAAGTATATTAAGCTAAACTAACCAACAAATCGCCGGTAAACGATTAGGGTAACGTGTAGGAAAAAATAATCAGAATAATTGAAATTGGTGGTACCTAAGATCGAAGCTGACGCTGTAGTTGCTCTGATAATCGCTTGAACAAATTGAATAGAAAGAACGCCGACCTGATTAGCTTATATAGTCCCGTTAAACGATTGAGTTTTGACGTTTTCTTTTCTTTTTTTCTTTTTTTGTTATTTTATTTTTATTTATTTTTAGACTGTTCTTAAATTATTAACATTATCTAAATATATGTTCATTAATATTTGAGTTTTTTTTAGATTATACAAATGTATAGAGCATCTATGAAAAGAAAAACGCATCTTACTGATGTGGACAACGATTCCATTAATTTATCGCAACGATCTTCTCAACGATTACCATTGGCGGATATTTCTAATGGTAATTTTATTATTTATTTTATTATTATTTTTGCATATCCATTAATATCATGTGTATAAAATTAAATTATAAGAATGCATGATTTTATATTTAATTTTTTACTATCATTTTAAATGAATTTATTTTTATTTTTAGTGGACTTCTCATCGGATAGTCATTTGATTTCACCGAGTAATCATCAAAGTTGTATTACGGCTCAAGGTAATATGTTATTGAATTTTGTCAATTTTGAAGTATTTTCATTATAAAGACAAATTCTAAAAAAAAAATTGTTTATATATATATATATATATATATATATATATATATATATATATATATATATATATATATATATATATATATATATATATAATGTTATTTTTTATAAAAATTTGTTAATTAATTTAGATCTAAGATAATAATACTTGATATACAGGTATTGGTGTGAACCATACAAATGAAAATCTTACTCCTAATTCAAGTCACGACCGTGGATCTATATGTATGATTTTCTTTGTTAATTTACAATATTTTTCCTATTTTATTTTTATTTTTAATTTCTTAATAATCTTTTATTGAAGAATAATTATTTTTCTTATTCAGCTAAATTTACGAGCATAGCATCAAGTGTACATAACACTTTCCACGGCACGCTCCTTGAGCCAAAAAAAATTGGACGATCGAGAAAAACTATTTCTTCTTCTTTGGATTCTATCACGACAAATTTGTTAAAAGGTGGTGGGAAAAGAAAAATCGGGAGACCAAGAAAGGTAGCTGCTTCTATTTTGGAATCTTCAAAGATAAATTTGAATGTTGATAGATTCAGTCCTATATCTGATAAGTTATATGTTTGATTTATTAGTCAAATATATATTTTAAAGAGCTAAAATAAATATATTAATCGTTCTTAACATTCTTTTGACATTTTATGAACAGATAGTGTAACAGTAGCAAATAATATAACATTATTATCTCCTACTGTGAATTTAGGTAATGATTTTTTTTAATTGTTCAACATTTGATATTTTTAAATAAAACTATTTATTATTACAAATTATTATTCAATATTTTATGATAAAATATTTCATTAATACTAAGTCATCTATTCTATTTGTATACAAAATCCGCGTTTATAAACAATTCTCACATGAATGTGTCAACAAGTGAGTCGTTAATAAATCAGAAGGAAAAATCCAAGAAAGCGCGCGTCGGTAGAAAGGAAAAAGATTCGGACGAACAATATAATACAGGTGTTTATTATTATTTTTTTCTCAAGTATATATTATATTATTATTTTCTCTGTATAGCCAATGAATTACTTACATAATTTAAATATTTATCAATATATTGTAGTTTATGGGGATATAGGCGATCCGGAGTACGAATGTGCGGAATGTGGTGCGATGTTCTGGTATGATGAAAGGTTAAAAAGTATGCAAGCATCAACACAACCTAAATTTTTATTATGCTGCATGAATGGAAAAGTTCAGATTGACCCATTAGTGCAGCCACCTAAGTTATTGAGTGATCTCTTAGAGAACAAACATGAAAAGAGTAAAAATTATAAAGACAATATTCGAGGGTACAATTCTATGTTCGCATTCACTTCAATGACCGGTGCAGTTGGACATGGCATAAACAATGGTCGTGGTCCTTATTCGTTTAAATTGAAAGGAAAGAATGATCATATGATAGGTTCTTTATTGCCTAATGACGGCCACCCTCCCCCCCCCATTTCTCTCAGCTTTATATCTATGACACGGATAATGAAGTTAAAAATAGAATTAATGCTTTCAGGTACGTTTTTATTTAATTATTTGAGAATTATAATTTATATTACATATATTGTATGACTATCTTCTATTTATATGTCTGATTCTTTCACACAAGCAGGAAAGATAAAGATAAGCCTTCTCCATTCGATGAGTCATTTGTTGCTGATTTGAAAAATATGATAGATGTGCATAACCCTTATGCAAGCACGTACGTAAATGGCCGCAGAGCAAATATTGGAATGAAGAAAGATATTAAATTGAGGCTTATAGGAAAGCGGGGTAGAGATGGTAAACCGTTTAATATGCCGACAGCCTCAGAGGTCGCTGCTATAATTGAAGGTGATATTGATGATTCGGGTGATGTCAGGGACATTGTTATTGAAAAGCAGAATGGGGATCTGAAACATATTCATGAATTTGATAAATCTTACCTTCCTCTACATTATCCTCTGTTATTTGTATACGGTGAAGATGGATATTTCACAGACATTCCGAGAAATAAACCTCCCGGGGCAAAGAGATCAAGTTTGTCACTAAAAGAGTTTTTATCTTTTCGACTTCAGGAGAGGATAAGAGAAGGATCACAGCTTATGAGAAGCGGTCGGTTGCTGCAGCAATTTATGGTTGATGCATATGTTATGATGGATACACAGAGGCTTCAATGGATACGTCATAATCAGCCTACTCTTCGGATGGAAACTTATAAAAATCTGTCGGATGCATCGGTAAGGGGAGGTACCGGCGAAGCATCTGGGAGACGAGTTATATTGCCATCCACTTATACCGGCGGGCAGCGGTGGATGACTCAAAATTACCAGGATTCTCTCGCTATATGTAAATGGACCGGGTATCCGTCACTTTTCATAACATTTACGTGTAATCCTAAATGGCCGGAGATTACGAGATTCTGTAAAAAATATGGCAATAGGCCTGAGGATAGGCCTGATGTATTAAACAGGGTATTTAGAATGAAGCTTAATCAGATGATTGCAGATTTCAAGGAAGGCCAAGTATTTGGCACCCCAAAAGCAAGTAAGTAAATCTTTAAATATTATTTGTTTTCCTCTTATTGTTTTGTCATTTATATTTTTTTTATTAGCATGTTCCTCTTATTTTGTTAATTGATTCATGCAGTTATATACACGGTGGAGTTTCAGAAGAGGGGTCTTCCACATGCTCATATTCTTCTCTTTCTTAACCGCCAGGATCAGGGTCATAATCCTGAAGATATTGACAAGTGGATTATTGCTGAGATTCCTGACAAGGAGAAATATCCTAGATTATACGAGGCAGTTGCTGAATATATGTTGCATGGACCATGTAGTGCTGCTAATCCTAAATCTCCGTGTATGGATCACAACAGGTGCTCAAAAAAAATTCCCTAAATCATTCAATGATCGCACTCGTGTAGATGAGAATGGGTATTATGTATATAGGCGAAGAGACACGGGTTTCATAATTGATAAGGGTGGAGTTGCTCTCGACAATCGTTCAGTTGTCCCATTCAATCCATATCTTTTGCTAAAGTACGAAGCTCACATAAATGTCGAGTACTGCAATCAGAGTAAGGCAATCAAGTATTTGTTCAAGTATATAAACAAGGGAACCGACAGGATATGCCTTGCAATCGAAAATGATGAGGTGAAAAGGCAAATTGATTGTCGATATGTCTCTGCGTGTGAAGCTATGTTGAGGATTTTCGGATTCGACATACATTATCGGACCCCTCCTGTTGAGCGCTTGGCTTTTCACTTGGAGGGTGATCATAGTATCCCCTTCAAGGACGGAGACTTTCTTCCTGATGTTTTGGATAAAGCGACAGTTAAAGAATCTCAATTTATGAAGTGGATGGAGTATAACAGTATTCATTCAGATGCTCGGAAATATAAATACTGTGAATTTCCTTATCATTTCGTATGGGATAGACCTAAACGTGAATGGCGTCCGAGGAAAGATAAACGTATTGCAGTGGGGCGTATTTATCATGTTCCAATGAATTGCGGAGAATTGTATTACCTCAGGATAATGTTGAATCATGTAGCGGGTCCCATGGAATTCAAGGATTTGAGAACTGTAAATCGCGTTATTCATCCCGATTTCAAATCTGCATGTTACGCTCTGGGATTATTAGATGATGACAAGGAATATGTTGATGGAATTATAGAAGCGAGTCATTGGAGGTTGCCCGATAGTCTGAGAAGACTATTTTCTATGTTGCTACTATCTAATAGTATGTAGAATCCGGGAGAGGTATGGGAGAAGACTTGGCACTTATTATCTGATGATATAGAGTACAAGTATCGGAGGATGCACAATAATCCGGGTATTCCGTTCCATGCTTACATATTTGTTTTACAATAAATATCAATTATGATTTTATTTCTACTTTACAGTTATACAATATGATTATATATATTTATCTATATTAATATATTTATTTTGTTTTTTATAATTTCAGGTTTGAAATTAATTAATGAACAGGTCCAGAATCATGCTTTGGCGGAAATTGAGAAGTTACTGATCGAGAATTGCAGCAGTCTTCATAAATTTAAAGACATGCCTAAACCGGTGGGCAATGTGATTGGTGATGCGATAAATAAGCTCATTCTGGATGAGACATCTTATGACATTGATGAGATGAAAGCTGAGCACTTCAGATTACATCCTCAGTTAACAGCCGAGCAAAAGAGTGTTTATGATAAGATTATGTCGGTTGTTGATCGAGGAAACGGTGGTGTGTTTTTTCTCTATGGTTATGGTGGTACGGGAAAGACCTTCATATGGAAAACAACCGTGTTACGCATTAAGGAGCGGAGAGATATTGTTCTTCCTGTTGCTTCCAGTGGCATAGCTTCATTGCTCCTTTCGAAAGGTAGGACCGCGCATTCTAGGTTCGGTATCCCGATGCAGTAAACGAGAGCTCAACTTGCGGTAAACTAAAGTCGGGTACGGATGAGGCAGCACTTCTGAGAAAACCAAACTAATTATATGGGACGAAGCTCCAATGGCTCATAAACATTGTTTTGAGGCTCTCGATCGTAGCCTCCAAGATATTATTCGTACACCCGAGGAGATATTCCAATAAACCATTTGGTGGTTTAGTTATTGTATTCGGTGGTGACTTGCATGATTTTACCTGTTGTTCCTAAAGGGAGTAGACATGATATTGTGCATGCTGCACTCAGTTCATCCAAAATATGGAATGAATGTGAGGTTCTCAGATTGACGCATATGAGATTGCAGGTAATTCGTAAATAGCATTTATTCATCTACTTAAATATTTTTATTTCAATTTAAGTAATTTGTATATATTTAACTTAATGTAGGGTGATTCTACTTCTCATAATTTCGAAGAGATAAGAGATTTCGCTCAGTGGCTCTTGAGTGTCGGAGATGGGATTGCCGGTGGAGATAATGATGGAGAAATTGACATTAACCTTCCTGATGATATACTGATTCGAGAGGCTTCAGATCCTATTGCAAAAATAGTCGAATCTATATATCCTGACTTATTGCAAAATAAGGATGTCGAAGGATTCTTCCCGACTACAGCTGTGCTTGCTCCAACAAATGAGATTGTCGATAACATAAATGATTATGTCATGTCACTCTTTACGGGAGACGAAGTTGAATATATGAGTTCGATGCCATTTGTAAGGATGAGGATGATGAAAATGGTCTTGAAGATATATTCTCACCTGAATTTCTAAACACTATCAAGTGTTCTGGATTGGCAAATCACATTATTAAGTTGAAGGTTGGGTGCATAGTAATGCTTTTGAGAAATCTTGATCAAGCTGCTGAATTGTGTAACGACACCAGAATGATTGTCACTCAATTAGGTAAATACAGTAATTTTTTATTTTTCATATACATATAATTTAATACTTAATTTTGTTACATATATGTAGATAAGCACGTAGTCGAAGCCAAGATGCTTTCGAAAAAGAATGCTGGCATGAAGGTGCTTATTCCTAGAATGATAATGTCTCCGTCAGATGTGACAAAATTTCCGATTATATTCCAAAGAAGGCAATTTTCACTTGCCGTTTCTTTTGCTATGACAATCAACAAGAGTCAGGGACAATCTTTTTCCCATGTAGGACTATATCTTTCACAGCCTGTTTTCAGTAACGAATAACTTTATGTAGCATTTTTCAGAGTAACCAGCAAGAGAGGACTTAAAGTTATTATTTATGATTCAGATGCTCAAACATATGACAAGACGCTGAATGTAGTCTACAAGAAAGTTTTCGACAGACTCTGAAAATTTATGTCGCACAATTTGTGATTAAACAAAAGTATTGAAATTTCTTATTATTTTCTTTGTCTTTTTTTTTTTTTGTTTTTCTTTAAATATATAGGAGATGGAAGAGATCATATTGACAATTAGGCACACACTATTAAACTCACGCTATTGTAACCATATCTCTTCATCTTCCAAAGTTGTAACACTAAAATCTTAATAATGTTTTTTTGGTTAGGCAGGGACCTAACCTCCCGTGGTTTTGTGCCGGCGAGATAGTTGTCTCAAGGGCTTTCCACGTTACATCATGTGTCAACATCTTTTTTCTGTATTAATTATACTCCTAATATCCGTTACATTGATTATCAATTTCGATTTATATTGTTACTTAAAAATCAATTAAAACAAATAAATAATTATTTACTTAATCAAAAAAAAAATTATTCACCGTCGGGTACCGACGGGTTACTGACTAGTATTCTTAAAAGAAAAAATTGCTTTGATCTATCTAGATAAAAATATAAAAAAATAAATCCAGAACAAATATATAAAAAAAAATATTGAGATATTTATTTTTGAACGGGAGTACTTCATTCATTCTTCTATAATTTGTTCTTCTATACCGTATTGAGTCTGAAAACGCATTTTTAATTTTGGTCCGTTATTTGTATTGTTGGTCAAATGAGATTTAAAGGAGATGATTTATCACTCAAACCATTGAGAGAAGATGTATCATGTCACTTTTGGTTTAGGCTTTAATACATTGCTATTTTTGATCGTTGAGCTTGTCCTTTTATAATCTGTGATTTTACATAACGGTATAAATTGAGTACAATCATTTATCATTTATCATATGTCGAGCAAGGCCCAATAAATTGATACCAAAATATAATCCTCTCAAATACGATACAGGGAATAGGCTTCCATACCTATTCTCGTCATTGTAAGTGTTCCAATTTGAGTTGTTAGTATTTTCGTTAGAAAATTAACGAAAATCTTAACATTCCTAACATTTATAACAATTCCTAACTTTTCTAACAAAGTAAGGGTAGATTAGGGATTGCCATTTAAGGTTAAACCAAGAAAAGAATCTTAAAAAAGAAAAGAAATTGAAAAAACCCGAATTGGCAAGCTGAAAAACAGCAACCAGTTTGAATATTTTGAAAATATTCCTTGTGTCCAAAGCCTGCAGCTGCAATTAATGAACAGTGCACGATGCCACAATGATCCGCGCGGATGAAAAGGGAATTTTCAGAGGCCTATAAATTAAGCCCTTCAGTCTCAGAAAAAAAAGGAGGAACAACAACTCACAGCACCACCTCTGGCGGAAATACTAGAGAAAACAGTGAGAATTTCCTTGAATTGTCACCTTTTTCTCTTGATTATTTTCCCAAATCACACTAAATCACTCTCAAAACTCAAAGCTTCAAACACAAAACACAAAAGAAGATAGGTATAACCTCCTTCTCCCTACCCTAAATCTCTCATCCATGCACGCATCTCATACTTTGAAGATGTAACTTGTTCATTTCTTGCCCTAGATCCAAGAGGATCACCATGGAAGTTCATCTCCATGGATGATCCTCTACAAGGATCAACATTTCTTTCAAAATTGTTTTCGCTTCTTACAAACATATTTTCAAAACCCTAAAAAAACATTTTCATACATAAAATCTTGATTTCAAAGCTAAATCTCCCCTTCCCAAGCAAATGAAATGCTTAAGTCCTAATGTACCCTAAGGATGGCTTGATATAGAAGATCACCACTAAAATGTCTAGTGACTACTAATCAAAGCTTAAGGAGATGGGGACAAGCATGGATGCAAGCCCCCTTTAAAATCACATTTTACTTCAAGAGAAAGTTGCTGTCCAGTAGCCTTTCTCTAAGACCCCTGTCCATGGTCTAATTTTTTGGACACAGAAGAACTTGGAATTTGGTGTTGACTACAAAATACTTTTTGTAGCCAATATTCATAGCTTTTCAGACATATTTTTACTTTATTTTTTTCGTGAGTATAACTCCCTTTTTCAAATTGTCTTTTAAAGGTCAGTTCATCAGTCTCTGGAAATCCAGATTTCATATCTGAGATTTCCAGAAGGTTTTGGTCCACCAAATTATCTCCAAATGGAAAAGTTCTTTTACAGAAACCTTATTTAAGGTGTTTTGAACAACTTTCATTCTCGGACTTTCCCCAGATTTTGAAGTTTTAAAGCTCTTACATCCGTTTTAAAATCAAGTGTCCACTGCCTTTTTCATTCTAGCAGAATTGATTTTCAACTTCAAAAAATCTTTTGAGTACCAAAACTCAACCCAAAAATCATACCAAAAATCATGAGAATTGTTTAATATCTTATAAAGATTTTCCAATTTTTAATTTTCTCAGTTTGAACTCATTTTGGCCAAAGGAAAACACACACACACACACACAAATGGTTTTTAAGCTTGGAAGACTCGTTTTACGAGGCATTTCGGGTGAACACTAACGTTCTTCCCGGCGTGTAACGTGACCTACGAACCCAAATCTCTAATCTCGAGCATTTTTCAAAGTTTTGGCCCTTAAAACAAAAATGGCGTGGCGACTCCGTATTTTTCGATTGATTTTCAAAAAAGACAAAAATACCCAATCTTTCAAAAAATGGCACAACATCGTTACAGTGGCGACTCCGCTGGGGAAATTAAGTTTTATCTTTTCAAAAAAAAAAAAAAGAGAAAAACTTTTGAGGGTCAAGCTTCCGTCCCGGCATTTGAAACCGTTTGTTGTGTGTGTGTTGACTTTTCACATTTTCGTGTTGTTTTGATCGCCTCGAAAAAGTCAAAATTTTGACTATCGGACCCGTTGCCTTGAATTATGTGCTTATGTGTTATTTGCTTTCAAAAAAAAAAATTCAAAAAAAAAAATCAAAAATTCAAAAAAAAAAAAAGATTTTCAAAAAAAAAAAAAAAGGGGTTTTCAAAAAGAAAATCATTTTGTGCATGCATCATACTTTTTAAGACACATGCGAAAATTTCTATTTTACTCAGAAAAAGAAGATAGACTACTTGCACACTACGCGCACTTGACCTTACACTGCACACTACGTCCCTAACTCGGGGAAATCCCTGTAGCGGCCCGTTTGGTCTTATTACGCCTCTCAGTGCAAGCACGGGACTACCCAAACATCCCATGGAGCCTCGTGTCGATCATGCACTTGTCCGTGACACACTTTGTCCGAGACCCGGTTGGTTTTTAGTCTGGTCTGTGTCATGCCCTGTCCGTGTATAGACCTTTCCTTTCAAGCCTTAGTCGGCATACCAAGTCAATATCTTTCGGGACCCTAATCAGTCGAAGTCCTGTCGATTTTCCGTCACGGGCTTTGACCAGATATTGACTGGCGCCTTGACTTTGACTCTGACTGGCACAAATTATACACTGACTCCCAGCATGACACTGAGTCATCAAGGATTAATGATTATTCCATGCCTAATTACGGCCTAACTAACGACAAGTTTAGATCAATTGTGGACATTTATCAGTCCGAACCATGCCGACTTTTCGTCGAGCCCTCGGACATGATCTTGACTTTGACGTCAGCTTTGTCCGTAATTTAAATCGAATGCTCATTAAGACTCGATTACCCGCCAGACTTTTAGGATCGTTTTTCTTTTCGGTCGGTGGGACCCGCTTGCCCTATAGGACCCTCGCCCGGGGCTGTCCGCCCTGGGAAGTCGAAATACAGGTGGAATACGAGGGGCTTATAGACGTAGTGACGGGGCCCACTGATCCAGGATCCAGAGTAGTTTGCAAAAAAGAAGAGCAATCTTTTCCAACCGATTAGGTTAATAAAACATGTTTTAAGTAAACAAGAACAAATAACCGCATGTTGCATGAGCCCAAAGCCCAAACACCTACCCTCCTTCAATTCCCAAACATCTGAACCCTCGTGTCTTTCCCCCCGCAGCTCCTCACAAAGCTTGGTTTCGGGCACCGGGTCACCGTTTGATTATTGGGAAGAGTCAAGCGCATCGTCAGCTTCACCGTTTGTTTCGACTACGGGTTTCAGAATGTCTGCATCAGCCGGTAACGATGGGGACAACACCACTCCGCCGCCTGGGACTCCTCAAACGTAACAAAGTGGAATCGCTTAGCCGAACGTATGAGATTGCGACAGAAGCACACCCGAATAGCCTTATGGAGGCTATTAAGAGCCATGGTTTGGCCGCCACCTCAATCCCGATGGCACCTTCACCGTGGAAGAAGAGGAAGACCCCAATCCTAATCTTGGTCGCCCTGATTACTCCAGGTTGCCACCACCAACCTCCTATGGTACCACCACCAGAGCCCATGCTTCTGCCATGGGTCGCCCCCCCAACTACGTACCACCGGATCCATGCAACCCGACGGACACGAGCCGGCCATAGCTTCCTCAGCTGGGACAAAGCCGCACGAAATGTCTTCTCATGGTTGGGGATACCTCGAAATGCCACAAAGAAATTGGGATCCCGCCTCGCTTTGGAACCGATCGCCCGGACCTTCACAAAGAACAGCTTGGAATGCCGCCACAGCCTGTTCGGCCACAATCAGAGCCCCTCCTCGTAATGATGCTAGCTCAGGTTGCTCCTCACACAGCTTTCACAAATCCATTTCTCACTCGTGGTTCGATGGGTTACCAAACCTCCATCCCGGTTTCATCGTAATCACCAGACCGCAGCACTCCCTCGGTTATACACCATCGCCTGCATGCACCATGCAATTCAACAATCGTGGACAGCAGCCCGCACCTAAGCCTACTTATGGGTCTCACTCGAAATCCAAGCTACCCAGCTACATCAGATCGCCTCCACCCACTTTGCCGCTGAAAATCAACAGCAGGCCGCAAGGTTCTATCCCTTCGCCTGTGCTCCTACTCATGCTCCCCGGGCAATTTGGGCCAAGGACAGGTTTTCACCTACGTCCCCGGATCGGCCGTTCCCTCCACCCGCCCGCCGCGGTAGCTCCTCTCTCTAGCTCGCCACTAGTTTGAACGCCATGGTTCCACCACAAGATCCTCATCCGGCCCGGTTCATGGAACAACATAAGGAAATGAAAGCGCAGATTGCCGAATTGACCGCTAAGAAGTTCCGCTTCCGGCCTACGGACCCGGACTCCATCGTTCCCCGCCTCACAAATTTGTTATGCCGAATCTGACCTCTTTGATGGTACCGCATGCCCGAAAACTCATCTCGGACACGTATACCTTGGCGATGAAGGCCAAAGGGTGTACCAATCAAGCAGCCGTCGACTATTTCCTATCTTTGAAATCCAAAGGCCTTAAAATGGTTCTTCCGCTTAAAACCCGAGGCCGTGGCTACATGGGACCAGATTACTAATGCCTTCACGTAAAAGTACAAAGCTAACTTGGAATGGGAAACAAATAGAGTTGATCTCGCAGACAACAAAGGCATAGGCCCCGACGAGAATGTTGGGGATTTCTACAAGCGGTGGAATCTCGAAACTCAGTGAGATGGCCATCCCTCCTTCCGAAGAGGAACAATTGGACATCTTTCGCCATGCCTCGAAACCACATCTCGAGAGCCTCCCTCGCTCACTTCCCGTACTCAGACTTACGGGCCATGGTTAACTCAGCCTAAGTTTGAAAAGGCTTACAATCAACAACCGGCCGCCGCACTGCTACGTATATCGGGCTCCTCCTTCCAACACCGCTCCCGCTCCGCTAAAGGCAAAGAGGTGATCAATTACGCAGACAGAATGTAATAACACAACTCCTTTTGCTCCCGTAAAATCGGGCCGAGCCTGTGCCACGGGTCATGAATCTCGAAAACTTTGGAATGCCTCCGAACGACATCTTTAGGGGATCGGTGAAAGAAGGCTTGACGCGCCTTTGGAGAATTTCCAACCCAGGAATCCGAATGCTCCCGTGGATACCTCAAAGTATTGCGCTTTTCATCAAGCCCACGGACATCTCGATCGACAACCGCTTCACTCGAAAAAGGCGATCCAAGGCTTGATAGAGCAAGGAAAGTTGGAAGGCCCCGAGGGGCCTAATACGTCAAAAATCCTCTCGCCAAGGAACCATAATCAGGTGAATATGATTGAATGCGGAGAACCTTCGCATGCCCAGGAAGATGCTGTGAAGGTCCCCAAATACCCATGGCCAACCTTGTCAAGGATCCTGAATTCGGATTCCCACTCGACCTTGAGGATGATGAACAAGTCAGCCCACCCTGGTCTCATGTCAGAGATTTCTTGCAAGAATATGAGGCTCGCTATTTCTCGAATGAAGGGAAAGCTGATACTAAAGAACTGGGGCTGTTCCGGTCAAAACATGAGAAACCATTTACACAAGATGGTTAGAACAATCGAGAAGGATCGAGCAAGAAAGCTTCTGTGCGGGAGCTGACCGGGGCTTATGAGCAAAGAGGCCGAAGAGCATCTCGGAGCTAGTACACTTCTGCAAGTTGGTTTTGGGAGAGGCTGAATATGATCCCGAGAACAGCGAAGAATCGAGGAGGAGGATTCCTTCTATATCCCGCCCGGAGTCAAATACGTGCCACCCCCTCTCACTCTTCCCCGCAGCTTCGGGAGGAGAAGCTGAGTCGCAATTACCACCTCCAGGAATGGGGGCATATGACAATTTCTGCGGTTGCACGCACCCATATTCCCCTAACGGGTTTGATCGGCGTTCCCTCTCAGCCAAAATCCCAATAGTATGGGAAGATGATTCTCGATGACAAAGATGACGATGATGATGACGAGAGCGAAGAGTCAACCGAGGCCCCGCATCCGAAATCAATCTGGAACAATCATGCCGAAATGATGCCACGGGAGCGACACAATGGTTGGTTGTCGCAAGCGACGATGAAGAACCACCGTAAAATGCAAGTCAAATGCCAATAGGGACGGGCCCCCAAGAACCGTGTCACTCGTAAGATGCACCCGTGGCCGTGTCCGGATACTTCAGAGAGGATGAGGGACAACAAAGCCCACGCCTGCATCCATACATATCCGAAATCCTAGAGCACAATGTTCCTTATAAGAACCTAGCCGGAATGGAGAAGGTTCATTGAAGCACCGGTCGAGAATGGAGGGTTTCAACGACTGTAAGATGAGAATTCGTGAACGTCCATCGGATCTTTTTCTTCCTTCCCTAAAACAGACGGTATCACAACTGTAAGGGTCACGACCGAGCCGCTCGAACACCTCGAATGCCTAGAATCACTCAAAAGGGTTATCGATCTAAATGTCTCCCCAGTGGCTTTCATACCTATGGACCCACATGACGCCTTCTTAATTGCCCCCGCACCCGACAATGGACCCCGGGTGCTCCTCATTTGGACCCAGATCTATCGAGCTGCTACATCGAACTACGAGGGGGAACGTTGCCTATCCTTTACTTGTGGTTGCCCTACTTGCAAGGGTGAAAGAAAGAAGATGTATGATGAGATGGAGGCTGATAGCCATAAGATCGAGGAAACTTCGGAAGACGAATATGAAACCGAGGACATGAAGGCCATGAAGTTTCCTGGGGCTGAGCACGTGGATGTCTTAGAGTTCAACACTGCCTACCATGCTTTGGGGAAAGGATTTTCAGGCACCCGATCCAGGCTGATAGTTGAAGATCTGTTAGAGAGAGGGAAACTAACTCCCATCCTCCCCAATGATAAAATAGCCATGGTTAGATCAAATCCGCCCCAAAACAAAGTAACACTCCTTGTCAGGGTTACCCAAGAAGAGGTCACCTTCCCCGAATGTATTTCAGCTCTCAGAGAAGTCCTGAAACCGGCATGATACCGGATGCGCCTCCCACACGTAGTGCTATAATCATCTCCAGCTCCGAATATTACGTAAAGGAACCGTAATGGCTGCACTATACCGGGATGAAATCGAAAAGCCGCCGAGCCCCGAGAATAGAAACTCTTGTTGTATGATAACTATGAGCAAGGCAAAGCTATGGGAGCGAATCGGAGGACGCCCTAGCTCGTGGGCCATCCAGGGGGCAACAACACAACCCTGCACTCAAAAGCCTCGTGACTTGGGAAGCAGCTTATAAGGGCCGCCCAGAAGGAGCCAAGCATGCTCAAGCTCGCCTCTCACCGCTTGCTAGACTCCGCCAAAACCAAAGGGCCGATAGCCAAAAGGCTCCCCGTCGACCTTAGCAGACTAAAGAAATCTAGTCAAGAAGCAACCGATGAGGAAGTTAACCCGCTGACCCGATCCGGCAAATCTTCCAAGGGAATCCCAAGGCGTATAAAAGGGTAGCAGATCAAGCATCCTGAGAAAACCGTAATCCCGTGTCAAGACAGCCAAGCTCCTAACCCCGAGAAAGAGGACCCCGTGCTCACCCAGCTGAAGCGCACACTGTGCCAACGTCTCTCTATGGTCCCTGCTCACCTCGTCTTATCCCCATAAGCTAAAGCTGGAAGAAAGCCTGGCTCGCACTCTAGTGCCTATCGATGCTACTCCCGATGACGTGGTGCAATTAATTGGGAACATCCACTACGGGAACATAATCACTTTCATAGACCTCGATATCCCTCAATTCGGGGCCAATCATAACAAGCCTCTCTTCATCACAGTCCAATTGGATGAACGACGCCTCCCTCGGGTCCTGGTCGACAATGGGTCCGGAATGAATATCCTTCCGGCAAAGATCATGAGTCTGCTCAATATCAAGTCCACATACTTGAAGCCTTCCTCCCTCACAGTCAAAGCTTACGACTCGACATCTCGAGCAGTCCTTGGAGTTGCTACTTTGGACCTCTGGTTTGGCAAGAAATTGATACCTGTGGAATTCCAGGTTATCGATATTCCGATCACTTTTAATGCCTTATTAGGAAGACCTTGGCTGCATCAGGTCAAGGGGGTCGCTTCGAGCCTCCATCAATGTGTCAAGTTTGTCTCAGATGGAGATCTAACAACCATTTACGGGGATCTAGTCACCTTGGAGGGCACGGATACAGGTGGAATACCTATTTGAAATCAAACATGATGAGGAAGGTCTCATGCTAACAAGCTTCACGGCCGAGCCTCCTAAGGCCCAAGTTTGCAACATAGATCTCGACAATCACTCGGGATAAAATCCCTCCGGTCTTGAAAATGATGAGGAAGATGAGCTATCTACCTGGACTCGGTCTAGGGAAACACCAACAAGGAACTCACAAACTCATCGAGGTGAAAGGACAGAAAACTCGCCACGGCCTGGGATATGAGGCCACCTCGGTGGACACCGCAAAAGAAAAATAATTTGCTCTACAAAGGAAAGAAGCTGCCACAGGAAGGGTCCCGGTCAACAACCCTAAATCTCTCCCTTTCAGGTCCTAATTTGGCCGACTACTTTGTAAAGGGTCCCACACAACCGGGTAATGTCACGCTCAAAGAGCCCACTCCTACGAAGGGTGGTCGAAGCTACAGGATAGCCTCAACAAGTTCGTGGGAGCCAAAGCTAACCCTGGTCCGTAGAGTGTTTTGGACCTACCCAAGATACCCGGGCTACCACTACCATGAAGAGTGAGTATACTTTAAGAGGCGTGCCCAACCCGGTAGAGCAGTTTGAGAAGCTTACTACCACAATTCCTACTGCTCAGGAAGGCCCAAAGCCTGAGTTTGAGCTGACAATGCCGAAAGCCAAAGCTGCGGAAGTCTTCTCAGATGATTGGGATGGTCCGATTATGCAGCAGTTATTCGGGGAAGAAGTTCAAGTGCCGGACCTGATTGAGCTCAGTACAGTCAAAGAGATGGTAGCGATGATCGAGGAAGGAGGACAGAAACAGTACAATTCCCGAGTCATGACGCCCCTGACAGGGATGCCATTAAGGAATTGGGAAACTCTCTCAAGTCCGTCCGCGACCAAAGAAGAAATGATCACCAAGCTTGGATTGGTCTCCCGTCCCTTTGTGTCAATCTAGGTAGAGTCCTCCAAGTCCCTCATTGTCAAGGTCGAGTCTCTAGAGTCGTCCAACGGCCTTACGCCCGAAGACTACGAAATTGTAGCCAAAATCGTATTCCCTTTCATTCTTAATGAAATGACGAACCTTTCGAGTATCCCTTGATTGCCACTTTAACTAATGATAAATTAACTAATAATTTAAAAAAACATTTAATAATGATTCATTAGATAAAGAAGCAGACACATTAAATAAAAAAAAACAAAAAAGATCTTTAAGCAGGTTGTTCGAAAAGAGGAAAATCGAGCCCAAGCTGCCGAAGAGGTTTTGACAAGTGTGAATTTGAGAATTGCGGAAGAGCCTAAAGAAACGCAGATTGGTAGTTTCTCCGAAGGAACTGAAAAGGATGCCCTACAAAAATCCTACAAAATCCTCAACTCAAGGGAAGTAGCCCTCTTCATCAAAGAAAACATCATATGCAGATACGGGTTGCCGGCCGAAATCATCTCAGATAATGGGTCCCACTTTGAAGGGGAATGGACAGGCTGCTAGCAGAGTTCAGAATAACCCGTCACAAGTCATCTCCCTACAGGCCCCAAACTAACGGAGCCGTGGAAGCAGCAAACAAGACTCTAGAAAACATCATCCGGAAGATGGCTGTCCGAGGTCGAGATTGGCCCGAGAAGCTACACCTGGCACTCTGGGGCTACAGAACATCCGTCAGAACGGCAACCGGGGAAACACCGTTTTCTCATACTTACGGAATGGAAGCCATGCTCCCAATCGAGCTAGAAATCCCCTCACTCCGGGTACTGTTGGAAAGTCAGATCAACGAGGTCGAATGGCTCCAGAGTCGCCATGATGAATTGGCCCTACTAGATGAACGACGATTGAAGGCCATGGAACATATCCGAGCATACCAAGGGAGAATGGCAAGAGCCTTCGACAAGAAAGTAAAGCATCGGGAGATCAGGGAAGGTGATCTCGTGTTGAAAGAGAAACCCCCTGTCCGCATCAACCCGCTTGGCAAATGGGAGCCTTTCTAGGTCGGACCATATGTCGTCCAGAAGATCTTCTCCGGAGGGGCCATGCAACTTGCAAACCTCGACGAAAATCCCTTTGTACACCCGGTGAATGGTGACAAGCTGCGCAGATACTACGCATAAAACACCGAGTCATTTCAAAAAAAAAAAAAAAAGAGTGCTAAAAGATTAATACCCAACTAGGTTGAAAACCCGAAAAGGGCGACTTAGGTAAAAAACAGGGTTGCACAAAAAAAAAACAAATTAACCAGGTCGAACTACGAAGACATGAGCCCTTTAGTCCGAAGGGAACGTAGGCAGCCGAAAACGGTTCGGTCTAAAATACAAATAAAAGACACACATTGGTCAGACCATGAAAGCGTCTCGAAAAACTCTAAAGCAATTCACATATTCATTACAGTTAAAAGCTCTTTGATGAGTCTAAGCTCGGTTCATTCCTACAACTGGCAACCTGCTAAAAGAAACTAAGATACATAATCAAACTAATGTGTCTGCTACAACAAGAAAGGGATACTCGGAAACCTCAAGGTCACTCTAAGCCGCTCGTACTGGCATCCCCTCTCTTCTTCCCCCATCGGGTCTTCTTCCTCTGAACAGGAAAAATGTCGGTCTTCCTCCTACCAAGCTCTGGTATAGGAATAGGATCTATCAAACCAGCCTCTGTCAGGGCCTTAGTAGCCCTAGCGTCATCTCTCATCTCTTGTAGCCGAGCTGGTAACATAGGAGTCCTCCTCTCCTGTCTCTTGACATAAGCTTCATAGTCGGTCACAACATCTCCGCTCCTATCATGAGGGTTGGCCCTCGCTTCAGCCCTCCTTCTCTCCGAAACTGTCAGGTCTTCCACACCAACAATGGCCTCACGCCATCTCAAAATAGCCATCTGAGTCTCCCCCAAATGCCTCTCGTACCAATCCAAGTACCAAGTGGTCAGAAACACAGGTCTCGGACGCCTGAGGATAACCCGAGGAGGGAAGACGTCATACCTCCATACTCGGGAAAGAAATGGGAACACCGAATGATCATCCATAGAAGCAAGAGCCACCACCCTAGTGGCTATATCATCAAAGTCCTCCAAAGGAACCTGCTCCAAACCAAACTGTCTCAGAACCAGAGTCGGAATGTAAAAGCTGGACTGGGAAAGCCCCGGAAGCATAACCACGTGAGATCCATCCTGAAGTACTCTCCGAGTCTCTACCCGCCAATGAGGCACCGACCATCTAATATCTTCAGTCCGGCGACCAGCCATCCAATGCTCCCACGAGCCCTGATCATCAAAATCCACGGTAACCCCTCTCCTGGCAAATGTCCAAGGCTTGATCATATCCGAAGTTTCTCGAAGAACCCCCAGGCGCTCCATCAGCCATAGAGTTAAGAGAAACGGGCTGCCCCCGTGCATGTACCGCCTCCGGTAGCCAACCTGTCAAGAGCATGAAAAGTCTCCTCCAGGATCAAGGGCACAACATCCCGGCCCGAATGGCAGTGTACAACCACATCCAGCAGAGCCCGATGACAAATTCCAAAGGAATAAATCATGAACAAAGTACCAAACACGCAAAGTGCAAAAGCATCCCAATAGGCTTCATCAATCAAGCCTAAGCCCCTAAATCTATCAGGAAGACCAGAAATGTCAAAATGATCGGGACCAAGGATCATACCTTGTGCTTCCTCCGGAGAAAGACGAAGAAGGTTGCACAACTTGTCAACGAAAGAGGCTCCTCCGGGCAAAGGAATTGCAATCTCTTCCACCTCGGGACCGCCAAGCAAAGCCCGGAATTCTTCAACAGTCGGAACAACTTCATTGTAAGAAAAGCAAAAAACATGCCTTCTAGTATCCCAAAATGAAGAAGAAGCCCTCAAAAGATCATAGTCCGGAACCAATTCTTTGAGAGACCACAAGCACTTTACCTTGTATCTTTCTTCAAAAAATGACCTCCTCTCATGCATAATCTCCCTACACCACTCCTTGAACTTTTCAAAGAACAACATTTGCTTTTCTTTGGACAATTTTAGTGAAAATTTGGACATTTCCATGGTCTTTTTTGTTGCTCTCCCTAATTTCCAGTGATTTTGAACTGGAGAAGACGAAGTTTTAATGGCATTTATAGATCAAACCAGATCCAACCACCAAAATAAATGAACCCTGACAGATGTTATCCCCATCTGCGCGGATGGGATTGTCACCCAGAAGAAATTTGTTGCAGTTTAAACTGCTGCACCACGAAGGAATATTTTGCTCGAAACCTTTGCAAAGCCTGTCCAAACAGTTCATATACCAAACATTCACACCCTTGCCAAGAAACCAGGGCTCATGCAACATTGCATTCATAATAGATAAAAAAAAAAGTAGATTATTACATTCCAAAAAAGAAAAAAACAAAAAAAAATGTGTGCATGAAAATAAAGCGTATCTCTGTCTAAATAGGTACAATCTCGAAATCAATAAAAGATAGTCGGTCGAGAATCCTCGCTGGTGGCCCTTTCCCCCGATCCCTCTTGCGGCTCGGGCCCGCCTCCTCAGTAGCCATGAATGTCTCGGGCTCGGAATCATTGTCCTCGTCTCCAGAGAGAGGCTCGCTTGGATCAACCGGAATGCCGCTATAAGGCAAGCCAAGATCCGCGAAGAAGTCGTATCCGAACGTGAACGCGTTGGACTCCTGGACGTGTGAAGATGACCCACCGTGGTGCCAAACGTGCCCCTGCCCGTGCAAATCTCCGAGAATGACGTGGTCCGGAGGAAGCTCCATGCCGGGATCTATGAGAGGAGAAAGAGGAGTCTCAATAGAATGCTCGGAAGGAATAGGGGAAGCCTCCCGCTCGACAGGCGCCGGCTGTGCCTGCCTCGCTCTGGCCTGAGGAGCCCCACAAGAAACCATCCTCCTAATGAACCTCTTGGCCCCAATCACCTGCTTCGTCAGCTTCTCTACGACCACCTCCGGAAACTGCACGGAAGCAAAAGTGTCAAAAAAAAATTGATACGAAAAATGATGAAGCGAAAGGAAAGAAGAAGAGACAGTAAAAAAAAAACCATACCTTCATACCCGGACGAGGCCGGAAAGCTCGTTGAAGCCGCTCAGGTTGAGGGATCTGCACCCTCAATCTGACCCCATCCTGGACATATGAAAAGTCCGTCCGGGGGTACCGCACGATCCCATCCCCCTCTCTCAAGAACCTGGGGCATCCTCAGCCTCCTCAGGATAAATCTCGAATGCTCCTCAATCGCCACAAACATCGAGAAGTACTGGCCACCTCGATAGTCACCCCAGGTCTCCGATCTCTCACTCGGATGCATCATGTCGGCGGGAGGCTCTACCGGTGCCATCAGAGGCGCACCCTCGCCATGCTGGCGCGTCACTCTCTCCCCCAGATAATACACATCGCAGGTCAGACCTCTCAAAATCCTCCGCTGCACAATCCATCTCTCGGCACCCTTCAGCTGCTCCACGTCGAAGCGGCCCCAGGGGTAGAAAATCATCCCCTCATCCGTCTCAGCCCTCGTCAAAGGCAGGCAATCCTTGTATCTAAGGGTCGTACGCCCCCTGGAACCTATCTTCTCCCGAGCATGCTTGCTCCAGGAGAGCATGGCCGGATACGCCCCGATGTGCTCCGCCGGCTGTCGCCACATCGTGACGTGAAAGAACTCCAGAGCCCATACCTGCAAAAGGGAAAGATCCCATCAATCAAGTACGGAAAGAAATGCGTGATTAAGGAAAAGAAAGAAAAAAAAAGAGAAAAGCAGAAGCTTATACCTCCAGAGGAAACTCGAAGCACGTCAGGGAGCTGACAGCCTTCCGACTGTATCGATCCAGAGCGAAATATAGCTCTGCCAGCCCTGCCTCTCCCCAAGACACCTCCCCAGCCATCTCCACATCCTCCAACGTCCTCAGCAAATCAAACATCGCCGTTCCCTCGGCATGTCCAAAAAGTGTGCTCGAAAAAGCAAACCATAAAAAGGCCCTAGCAATCTGCACCGCAGCCACTCTCTCATCACCAGCCTCGTAACTCTCAATGCTCTCCAAGATCTTCCCGTAGACCACAACATACTCTATACCCATCCCCTTTTTGGGAATGGGGGTAAAGCCCAGAAGATCCTGCAGCTCCCGGTCGCTGTAGCCGTCCCTCCACTCAATGCTCCGTCCTTTAAAGGACAGGCCCGTGATCGCGGCATAATCGGAGGGTGTGACCGTGGCCTCGCCCCAGAAGAAATAAAATGTGTGGGTCGCGTCCCACCAGTGCTGTGCCAAAGCAAAGATCAGGCCCTTGCTCTTGGAGAACTTAACCAATCCCCTCAGGCACTCGATAAACTCGTACAATCCAGTCCCAATGACGATCTGTCTCGGACTCATCAAAGCTCCTCGGCCCAAGACTGGAAGCCGGTCCCACAGGCTGACCACAGACTCCACTGATCCTCGAGTCTTCAGCTTATTCAGCTGCTCCGTCACAAAACGATCTCCACCCTGCAATTAAAAAAAAATGTCAAAAAATTTGCATTTGCATTTAAAAAAAAAATGTGTCAAATTTTTTTTTTGCATAAGCATACACATGCATCATAGATATAAAATTTTTTAAAAAAAATCGGTCAGCATAACGGCATACAACGCACCTAGCCCCATTTTTCTCGCATAAAAGAAAAGATTTTCAACAATCACCATTCATCATTTATTCAGGCATAAAGAAAAATGTCAACGATATTGAGTCAAAGGAAGAAAAATTTCGTCCCATTTTTCATGAAATAGCATACATAAACAGTTTTCCACCATTCATACACTCAATCAACGGAAGAAAAATTCCGTCCCATTTTTTTTCCATTCATACATTCAATCAACGGAAGAAAAATTCCGTCCCATTTTTTTCCATTCATGCATTCAATCAACGGAGGTGAAAATCCGTCCCACTTTTCACAGAAAATTATATTTTCACAAAAAAAATGCATTCATATCATTCACATCAACATTGCAAGAATTCCACATGCAACAAAAAGTCTGTCCCGAATTCGGGTAAATTTTCATCATCTCATATTTCAAAAATGGCAAAATGCCCATTCTCTTCTCCAAACAAAGTGCACATTTCGGGTTACCCACATGCTCATTACAATATGCAAATCATCAAAATCGAATTTCAAGATCAAGAACATTGACTTTCGAAATTTTCAAAAAAAAAAATCACAAAAATCAATCAACAAAGAAAATGGAGGGATTCGAAGTATACCGTACGGAGACTCGGATCAGAGGCCCAATGTTGCCACGCATCGGGGTATGGCTCCTCCGCAATCGATTGCGAAAGAGAATAATGCCTCCTCATTCGAACGAGCTCTAATCGCCTCTCCGCAACCGGGCCGCGTCCTTGGCCTTGAATGGCAACTCTCACGTGTTCCATTGCTTGAAAATCGAAGAAAATCGGAAGGATTTTGAGGTTTTTTGGCCAACAATGGCAGTTTTGCCTTTCTCTCTCGTCTCTCTCTCGAAAACTGTAAATAAAAATGAGGAAGAAGAGAAAAAGGCCTTGGCCTTTTAAAATCTGTCCAGGTCACGTTCTGATCCCCGCGGACCAAATTGAAGTGGCAAAATGACTGTTTTGCCCTTTAAAATTTCAGGACTCTGCTGTTTAGTCCTCAACTTAACGGAGTTAACCAAAGTTAACCAGAGTTAACCAGAGTTAACCCCCTTTCAAAAGAACTCAACGGCAGTCAAACGTAAGTCCGATTTCTCCGAGAAAGATAACGGAATCCCGTCTCTTTCGTCAATTTCATCAACGGCAGTCAAATGTAAGTCCGATTTCTCCGAGAAAGATAACGGAATCCCGTTTCTTTCATCAAAATCATCAACGGCAGTCAAACGTAAGTCCGATTTCTCCGAGAAAGATAACGGAATCCCGTTTCTTTCATCAAAATCATCAACGGCAGTCAAACGTAAGTCCGATTTCTCCGAGAAAGATAACGGAATCCCGTTTCTTTCATCAAAATCATCAACGACAGTCAAACGTAAGTCCGATTTCTCCGAGAAAGATAACGGAATCCCGTTTCTTTCATCAAAATCATCAACGGCAGTAAAACGTAAGTCCGATTTCTCCGAGAAAGATAACGGAATCCCGTTTCTTTCATCAAAATCATCAACGGCAGTAAAACGTAAGTCCGATTTCTCCGATAAAGATAACGGAATCCCGTTTCTTTTATCAATCTCATCAACGGTAGTCAAACGTAAGTCCGATTTCTCCGAGAAAGATAACGGAATCCCGTTTCTTTCATCAATTTCATCAACGACAGTCAAACGTAAGTCCGATTTCTCCGAGAAAGATAACGGAATCCCGTCTCTTTCATCAATTTCATCAACGGCAGTAAAACATAAGTCTGATTTCTCCGAGAAAGATAACGGAATCCCGTTTCTTTCATCAAAATCATCAACGACAGTCAAACGTAAGTCCGATTTCTCCGAGAAAGATAACGGAATCCCGTTTCTTTCATCAAAATCATCAAACGGCAGTCAAACGTAAGTCCGATTTCTCCTAGAATGATAACGGAATCCCATTTCTTTCATCAAAATCATCAAACGGCAGTAAAACGTAAGTCCGATTTCTTCGAGAAAGATAACCGAATCCCGTTTCTTTCATCAATTTCATCAACGAAAGTAAAACGTAAGTCCGATTCCTCCGAGAAAGATAACGGAATCCCGTTTCTTTCATCAAAATCATCAACGACAGTAAAACGTAAGTCCGATTTCTCCGAGAAAGATAACGGAATCCCGTTTCTTTCATCAATCTCATCAACGGCAGTAAAACGTAAGTCTGATTTCTCCGAGAAAGATAATGGAATCCCGTTTCTTTCATCAATATCATCAACGACAGTAAAACCTAAGTCCGATTTCTTCGAAAAAGATAATGGAATCCCGTTTCTTTCATCAATTTCACTGACGGACGTAAAACGTAAGCCCATTTTCCCCAGCAAAAGCCAAAGGGATCCCTCGATTCCACCCCAGCAGTTTTTCGAACTACGTAAGGGCTTGATTCCCCAATCGGGATACGTAGGTAGCCTACCATAGGTCCAGCTACTCGACCAGCACGGTCATCCTTCCCCTCGGCAGCAGACGTAAGACCGATCCCTTCAAATGAAGTCCACCAAAGGACCATCTCTTCCAAACCATCAAGGGGAATCATTTCAAATCGAGGTTCGAGGCACCTAAAACGCCATCATCTTCAAGGTTCGAGGCACCTAAAATGCCATCATTATCAAGGTTCGAGGCACCTAAAACGCCATCATCTTCAAGGTTCGAGGCACCTAAAACGCCATCATCATCAAGGTTCGAGGCACCTAAAACGTCATCATCATCAAAGTCTGAGGCACCTAAAAGCCATCATTACTAGGTTGACGCCTCAAAATAGTCATTCCAGGGTCAACATCCAAAGACCCAAACTACGACTGGCTTGATTCCTCTTAAGGATACGTAGGTAGCCTATCATTAGGTTCAACCATCAGACCAAAATGGTCATTCCTATCCCCAGCAGAGCGGATATACGACTCTAGCCATCAGACCAAAATGGTCATTCCTATCCCCAGCAGAGCGGATCCCCAGCAGAGCGGATATACGACTCTAGCCATCAGACCAAAATGGTCATTCCTATCCCCAGCAGAGCGGATATACAATTTCAGCCACCAGACCAAAATGGTCATTCCTATCCCCAGCAGAGCGGATCCCCAGCAGAGCAGATATACGACTCTAGCCATCAGACCAAAATGGTCATTCCTATCCCCAGCAGAACGGATATACAATTTCAGCCACCAGACCAAAATGGTCATCCCCGGCAGAGTTTCTTTCAGCAATCGACTGCAGAACTCGCTCACTAGGTTGATGCCTCAAAATAGCCACTCTAGGGTCAACATCGAAAGACCCGAACTACGGCCGGCTTGATTCCCACTCGGGATACGTAGGTAGCCTACCACTAGGTGCAGCTACTCTACCACTTTGGTCACTCCTGTCCATCTTGTCAAATATGGAGCCTTACTCTTATCGACGACCCCGCTTCCTTCGAAAGCACCATCGCCGAGGGGCTACTGTAAGTGCTCCAATTTGAGTTGTTAGTATTTTCGTTAGAAAATTAACGAAAATCTTAGCATTCCTAACATTTCTAACAATTCCTAACTTTTCTAACAAAGTAAGGGTAGATTAGGGATTGCCATTTAAGGTTAAACCAAGAAAAGAATCTTAAAAAAGAAAAGAAATTGAAAAAACCCGAATTTGCAAGCTGAAAAACAGCAACCAGTTTGAATATTTTGAAAATATTCCTTGTGTCCAAAGCCTCGCAAATCGCAATTAATGAACAGTGCACGCTGCCACAATGATCCGCGCGGATGAAAAGGGAATTTTCAGAGGCCTATAAATTAAGCCCTTCAGTCTAAAAAAAAAAAGGAGGAACAACAACTCACAGCAACCTCTGGCGAAAATACTAGAGAAAACAATGAGAATTCTCTAGAATTGTCACCTTTTTCTCTTGATTATTTTCCCAAACCACACTAAATCACTCTCAAAACTCAAAGCTTCAAACACAAAACACAAAAGAAGATAGGTATAACCTCCTTCTCCCTACCCTAAATCTCTCATCCATGCACACATCTCATACTTTGAAGATGTAACTTGTTCATTTCTTGCCCTAGATCCAAGAGGATCACCATGGAAGTTCATCTCCATGGATGATCCTCTACAAGGATCAACATTTCTTTTAAAATTGTTTTCACTTCTTACAAACATATTTTCAAAACCCTAAAAAAACATTTTCATACATAAAATCTTGATTTCAAAGCTAAATCTCCCCTTCCCAAGCAAATGAAATGCTTAAGTCCTAATTTACCCTAAGGATGACTTGATATAGTAGATCACCACTAAAATGTCTAGTGACTACTAATCAAAGCCTAAGGAGATAGGGACAAGCATGGATGCAAGCCCCCTTTGAAATCACATTTTTCTTCAAGAGAAAGTTGCTGTCCAGTAGCCTTTCTCTAAGACCTCTGTCCATGGTCTAATTTTTTGGACACAGAAGAACTTGGAATTTGGTCTTAACTACAAAATACTTTTTGTATCCAACATTCAGAGCTTTCGAAACATATTTTTACTTTATTTTTTGCGTGAGTATAACTCCCTTTTTCAAATTGTCTTTTAAAGGTCAGTTCATCAGTCTCTGGAAATCCAGATTTCATATCTGAGATTTCCAGAAGGTTTTGGTCCACCAAATCATCTCCAAATGGAAAAGTTCTTTTACAGAAATATTATTTAAGGTGTTTTGAACAACTTTAATTCTCGGACTTTCCCCAGATTTTGAAGTTTTAAAGCTCTTAAATCCGTTTTAAAATCAAGTGTCCACTGCCTTTTTCATTCTGGCAGAATTGGTTTTCAACTTCAAAAAATCTTTTGAGTACCAAAACTCAACCCAAAAATCATACCAAAATCATGGGACTTGTTTAATGTCTTATAAAGATTTCCCAATTTTTATTTTTCTCAGTTTGAACTCATTTTGGCCAAAGGAACACACACACACACACACAAATGGTTTTTAAGCTTGGAAGACTCGTTTTACGAGGCATTCCGGGTGAACACTAGCGTTCTTCCCGGCGTGTAACGTGACCTCCGAACCCAAATCTCTAATCTCGGGCATTTTTCAAAGTTTTGGACCTTAAAACAAAAATGGCGTGGCGACTCCGTGTTTTTCGATTGATTTTCAAAAAAGAGAAAAATACCCAATCTTTCGAAAAATGGCACAACATCATTACAGTCATGCCTGAAATTGCCCGGATCCGAGAGGCAGCGCGATCGCACCCCGGCATCTGGCATTTTCGCTGCGTTGGGAGGGTGTCTCGCTGTGTTTTTGCTTTGTAGAGTCGCCACGCCGTTTTGATTAAGCCCAAAACATTGAAAAAATGCATCAGTTTAAAAATAAACTGTTTTTGTGTGATAAGATTTTGAGTTCGGAGGTCAGATTACTCCTCGGAAAGAGAATATTAGAATATTAAAGCTCACTCGAGTCGCCTCGTAAAAACGAGTCTTTCGACACCCCTTTCTTTCTTTAAATGTTGTGTGTGTGTGTACTTTTAAAAATGCATGCTATGTCGGATGTCTACATTGTACACTACTTATTGAAATGTTTTGAAATAGTGTAGGAAGGAAGCCTTACCAATATTGATTCGTGTCTGTCTTCCGCTGGGGAATAGTGTTTGAGGATGGAATAGTGTTCCGGGACGGATCGGGATTAATTCGGGATGTGCCGGTTGTCTGCGGACAGAGTTTCGGTGTGCCTCGGGATTGTCAAGTGTGCACTCGGGCAGAGTTTCGGCGTGCGTTGGGATCGCAGGGACCGTCGGTTGGATTCGGGCAGAGGTTCGGCGTGCGTCGGGATCGTCGGTTGCATTCGGGCAGAGGTTCGGCGTGCGTCGGGATCGTCGGTTGCGTTCGGGCAGAGTTTCGGCGTGCGTCGGGATCGTCGGTTGCGTTCGGGCAGAGTTCCGGCGTGCGTCCGAGTTGCCGGTTTGACTCGGAAAGAGCCGAGATGCCTCGGGAAAGACCAGGCAAGGCCTCGGAGTACCACGAGGGTCCTCAGAGTACCTCGAGAGTGCCTCGGGGCAGCACGAGAGCGTCTCGGAAGCGCTCGGAAGGGCTTTGGAGCACCACAAGGGAGCTCAAAAGGCCTCGGAAGGAACTGAAAGGGCCCGGGAGTGCCTCGAAAGGACTTAGAGGGGGAGCCAGAAGGCTTAGGGAGAGAGTAGAAGAGGATGGTGTGTGAAATGAGGGAGGGGGAGCTCTCTATTTATAGTGTGAGAAAATCTGCAAGAAGGTTCGTACGGACATTCTAGGTAATATAAAGTTATGATTTTCCCAGATTTAGGGGAATCTCGTAGACTTTAGAGGGATTTAGTAATTATGAGAGTTGTAGCAAGAAGGTCCGTACGAACCTTTTAGCATGCAAAGAGGTCCGTACGGACCTTCCCTGCTTTTCCAATTTCTGCATAATTCTCAAAGAGTTCTTTTGTGTTTTTTTTGTCCCAGAAAGCCCCCTTTATTTGGTTGGTGGTTTTTTGGGCCTTTGAGGGCTTTTGAAGGGTTTTGAGGGTTTTTTGAGGATTTCGGGTGTTTGAGACTGCGTTTGAGTGAGTCTGCGATGTTTCCCAGGAGCTCGAAAGAGGGTGATCCAGATTGGGGTACTTACAGAAGCCCCTCGACGACGTCGCTTACGGAGGAAGTGGGGTCGTCGATAAGATAAGGGTCCTGATCTGAATCGCGTGAGGACGTGGTGGTGTCCTGAGGTGTGACCGTTTAGGTCAGTTGGCTGGACCCTGTAATAGGATTCCTATGTATCCCTGGCGGGAATCAAGCCTGATTGTAGTTCGGGTGTGTGGGTAAGTGGACGTGTCAGTGTCCTGTGGTTGACCGTTTAGGTCGGTTGTGTGGACGTGGTGGTGTCCTGCATGACCGTATAGGTCGGTTGTAAGGACGTGGTGGCGTCCTGGGTGATCGTATAGGTCGGTGGCAAGGACGTGGTGGCATCCTGGGTGACCGTATAGATTGGTTGTGAGGACGTGGTGGCGCCCTGAGTGACCGTATAGGTCGATTGTGAGGACGTGGTGGCGCCCTGAGTGACCGTATAGGTCGATTGTGAGGTTGTGGTGTCGCCCTGGGTGACCGTATAGGTCGATTGTAAGGACGTGGTGGCGTCCTGGATGACCGTATAGGTCGGTTGTAAGGACGTGGTGGCGTCCTGGGTGATCATATAGGTCGGTGGTAAGGATGTGGTGGCATCCTGGGTGACCGTATAGGTCGGTTGTAAGGACGTGGTGGCGTCCTGGGTGACCGTATAGGTCGGTTGGCTGGACCCTGTGATAGGATTCCTACGTATCCCTGGCGGGAATCAAGCCTGATCGTAGTTCGCCGTCGTGAAATTGTGAGTGTAGGCGGGCGTGGTGGTGCCCTGAAGTGAAGTGACCGCTGAGGTCAACTATGAGGACGTGGTGGCGTCCTGAAATGGAAATTTTACGGTTTTTCGAACCGGGTAATTTAAAGCCTTCCGGGCTGGAGATAATGATTTGAGAGGTTTATACGGTCTTCTGGATCGAGTGGTTTAAAGCCTTTTGGGCTGCGGATAGTGATGTGGGAGGTTTATACGGTCTTCCGGACTAAGTGGTTTAAAGCCTTCTAGGCTGCGGATAGTGACTTGGCTGATTTTTGCGGTCTCCCGGACCGAGTGATTTAGAGCCTTCCGGGCTGCGGATATTGATGAGGACGTGTTATGCCCTGTGACTTGTGGTTGTGTCGTGCGTGAGGATGTGTTGTGTCCTCTGACTGTGGGTTTTGGTTCAGGAGTATGAACTTGGTGCTTGAGATTTAGTTCAGGAGTATGAACTTAAGTTGAGGCTTGGTTCAGGAGTATGAACTTAAGTTGAGGCTTGGTTCATGAGTATGAACCTGGCGAGGCCTTTTGTGAGGCGTGATTGCCTTGTGCTTGATTTTTGAGAGGCGTGATTGCCTCGTGCTTTGTCCGCTGGGGAAAGGTTGGACTTACGATGACTGCCGGTGTTCGTCTGCTGGGGACGCGTAGCCTCGTATGGGCTTTGTCCGCTGAGAAGGTGATTTCGGGCTTACTTTGATGGCCGGTGTTTGGTTCACCGTTTTGTGTTTTGGGGGCATTTTGTGCCTTGGGACTTGTGTTTGGAAGCGTTTGCGCCTTTTGTGTTTGTTTTACCGTTTAGTGGGCGAGGTTCGGGCTTACGATGACTGCCGGTGTTTGCGTTGCCGTTTAGTGGGCGAAATCCGGACTTACGTTGACTGTCGAGGTTGGTTTTGTTGGGTTAAGGACCAAACTGCATTGAATCTACTGAAATAGGCCTTTGAACAGCCAGGGGCAAAGATTATAAGGTCAAAAAGGTAATTTGGCCCTAAAATGCAAAGAGGTCCGTACGGACCTGTTATGTGTGAAAAGAGGTCCGTACGGACCTTCGTGCAATTTTGAATTCCCAGAATTTGATCAGCTTCAGCAACGAGGCGTTTCCCCATTTTCCTTCTTCCAGTTCATGAACAACCGAGAGAGAGGGAGAGAAAACCTTGATTTTTGATCAAAATTTCTAAGTAAATCCTCCGCATTTTGCTTGAATTGCTTGTCAATGGCGGAAAGGGCAAGGAGAGGTCGTCGTCAACGGGGCCAAGAGGCGATTGAGCAAAGGGCGGACCTTCAAAGGAATTGCACTTCCTTTGTGCCTTCGTCGATGAATCCGGATGTGTTGTATCCGGATCCGGAGGTGCACAATATGCGAGATAGAGCCGTCGAGGAGGTAAGAAATCAATTTCGTCTTGATTCTTTGCTCGAATTATTGTATGCTAGAACTAGGTTTTAATTCTTCGCCTACTTGAGGCTTTTTGTTGTTGCCATGCTTTTTGTGAAATTCGTGATGAATTGTTGAAATTGGGCATGTGAGAATTGTGGGTATGTGATTTTTGGGCAAAAATGTGGAGATTAGCCTTTATTTGTAAAAATAAAGTGCCTCTCTTTTAAATGCATGCTTTGGTGTTTTGTACCCTATGCTATTTCTGTGTATGTACATTGTGAAAAATTGTCGTGTAGGGACGGACTTTGTAAAGAGTGTGACATGTGCCGTGTTTTGTGACGGGTTTTGTCTTGAAAGTGTGTGCCGTGTAGGGACGGACTTCTCGAAAATGTGTCATGTAGTGTGCACCGTGTTTTTGGTGACGGATTTTGTGGGGGTTTATGTGCGATGTGCGCCGTGTTTTGTGACAGGTTTTTTTTTGAGTGTGTGTCGTGTAGGGACGGACTTTTTGAAAATGTGTCGTGTAGGGCTTAATCCCTCTGTTGAGAAAATTTGTACAGTGTGTGCCGTGTTTTGTGACGGACTGTATGGGGAAAATTATGTGCAATGCGTACCGTGTTTTGTGACGGGTTACATGTGAAAATTATGTGCAATGTATGCCGTGTTTTGTGACGGGTTATTTTTGTTTTGCCGTGTTGGGACGGACTTTATATGCTTTGCCGTGTTGGGACGGACTTTTTTTTTTTTCCGTTTTCTTTTGGTATTTGGCATTAAGTACCGTGACTGATGTACCTTTGCTGTGTTTACCTGCAGGATGAGGGGCTTTTGTCTGGAAAAGCCAAGAAGATGAAGTCTCGGGAGTCGCTCGAGGCAGTGGTTGAGCTGTGGCCGCACTTGCCGGATATTTCCCGGGAGAGTAGATCGAGTCCTAGGAGGCTGGTCTTTGCTTCTGGTTTGGGCGCGTTCGTGGAGAACCTGGCCGGGATTTCAGAGACGAGGAAGAACAAGAGCATCTTCCTGGCCTTGTCCGAGTATTGGTGGGACACCACGCACACCTTCCATTTGAGCTGGGGAGAGGTGACGGTGACTCCTACTGACTTTGCAGCTATTATCGGGCTTTCCTTCAAAGGAGGGCCAGTGAGGTGGTGGGACAGGATGTCCGATGGAATGCTGGCTGAGCTGCTGGGCTTCGCGCCTCCCCTCGTAGGGGTCTGGGCATGCTTTATGGCGATGTGGAGGCACAAATTACGACCAACATCGAGGCCTATCGCCGGGGTACCGGCTTGGAGACGGCTGAGCAGTTGGCGCGCTCTTTCTTGTGGTTTACTCTCTCCGAGACTTTGTTCTCGAATCACGCTACCTCGGCTCCTTTTCCTCTGCTGGAAAGTTTGGTGGATTTGGAGAGGGTTGGTGAGATAGTTTGGGGCGAGGCGGGCCTGACGAGCTCTATTTTTCCTTGGACCGGTTTAGCTGAGGCGTGGCCAGTTCTCTGGGATGCTTCATTTTGCTTTGGAGGTATGAGTTTATTGCTGTTTTTGATATAGCAGTTTGTCATTTCTCCATTTTCTTTTGCCCTGAGCCTTTTCTGCTTTTGTTGCAGGTGTGGTTTTATGAGATCTTTTGGTGCTTTCCGTGGGATCGAGATGCTGAGGCCATGGAGGCCTATCCTGCTATGCTGGGCTGGGCCCGTCCATTGAGGAGGAGGAGGACGAACAGGGGGAAGCTCACCATCGTCTATCGGGATGTGCAGGAGTACCTAGAGAAGGATAGCTCGACGGAGTTTGAGCTGTATCCTTGGGCTCGGTATGGAAGCGACGAGCTTGAGGGTGGTCCCGTGGTGATGGCCCAGAGGAAGATGCTGCGGGGCCTGACCTTCGATGTCATGTATTTGGGGGAGAGGGTCTTCTTGCAGCATGGCCCGGGTGTGCCCCCAATGGCTCCGAGGGATCCGCCCTTTGGGATGATAAATCCCCGTGAAATGGATGTGATAGAGTACGAGAGGTACTTGGGCAGCGTGAGTGCTGATGAGTTTATTTTGTTTGAGGAGTACGGGTCCTTCGTCAGGAGGAAGCTGAGGACGCCACAGGTGTTGGCGAGAGAGAGGCGGGATGGCCCACCTCGTCCTCCAGATGTTTCGGTGTCGGGGTCGGACTTTACATATGTTCGGGGTGACTCGTCGAGGTGGAGGGTGTCGGTACCCGTGCCTGAGCTGGCTCCTGCTGCCTATCGGGTTGACCCGGATGCGCCGGTGAGTGTGCTTACTCTTTTCCATCTTGGCATCTTTTCTGTATTTTTCTCTTTTGTTGAGTATGACTGTATCTCTTTTGCTGAGCGTTTCTTTGGTTGTTTGCTTGTGCAGGTCTCGGGGAGATCCTTTGACACGTTAACCCGCCGTTACGTGGCGATGCGGTCTTTTGTGATGAAGATGGCGGGGAAGCTGTCTTGCCAGTCTTCGAGACGTGTGCCGGCGTATGAGCCGATGCCCTTGAGGCATTCTGTAGACGTTCCTCTGTCGAGGGCTGAGCCAGGCCGCAGCAGGAGGGACCCGTTCGGGGGCGGCATAACATGGATGCAGGGACGTCTTCGGGGGTCCGGCGGCAGCCGATTTTTAATCAGTTCTTGCCGGCGCAGGAGTCTCAGGGAGAGGGTTTGTCGGAGCCTTCCTTCTTTGATCCTTCTATCGGGCTCGATCATGCGGCTTACTTCGAGTACTTACCTCAGGAGTGGGTCCAGTATTCGGATGACGAGGGCGTGATCGACGAGTTTGCCGATATGCCTGACTTCACGTTTGATGAGGTTGATGATGAGGAGTCGGAGTAGGGCTCATTTGCTTTCCCTCTTTCCATTTTTTTCTTTTTTTTTTGTTTAGCAACAGACATTTTAGGTACTGTGAATGTGAGGGCCCAAATATTTTTTTTGTGTTTTATTTGGATTCACTTGAGTTTGAAAACATCCGGTTTAATTTGAAAAACGGAGTCGCCACACCATTTTGATTTCCTCAAAACTTTGAAAAAAAGGAATTAGGGTCCGGAGGTTATGTTACCCCTTGGGAAGAACGTTTGGCGTTCACCCAAGGTGCCTTGCCGAAGCAAGTCTCCCAAGATTCCATTTTTCGTGCTTGCTTGCGTGCTTTCTTGTGTGCATGTGTTGAAAAGAGGGGGGAATGTTCCAAGTTGTCTTCCGGACGTATAAACCATTTAGTTGGTTATCGCTCGGGATTCCTTGGATTTTTATGTGTTCGGGACTTTGATCCCGTCCTAATCTTGGATTTGTGATCATCACTATTTGACCTTGGGTCATGTGTGATCGAGAGAAGGACTCTCTCTTATGGTCCAAGAGTGAGGTTCTTTAGAAAGGAATATCCTTAGCCCATCAATCCTACACCTTGAGACGATTGAGCTTGTGTAGGGACTATTATGCTCGTCTCAAGTGATAATCGGAGATATAGGGTTCAAGGCTTATTCATTTCTAAAGGGATTATGGCACCTTTAATGGAAGAAACGACGTAAAGATGGGATCTTTACATCGGTCCGTTCCAAGGATGCATCAAATACCAAAGGGGACTAGGGGAAGGGTATAAAGATTGGATCTTTATGCTCTTTCTATGCTTTTCGTGCCTTAGGAAGGTCACTAAGCAATCCTAGGAAAGAGAGATCCAACCATGAGGGACATGAAGGATGCATTCTAAACTAAAAATGACATTTTTAATAAAAAAAGATGACATTTTGGGTGCAAAGGATGCTATTTGGATGTAAAGACATGATTTTTAATGCAAAGGATGCACCTTTTATATGTAAAAATGACATTTCAAGTTCAAAGGAGCAACTTTAATGCAAAGATAACATATTTAATGCAAATGATGCAACTTTATATGAAAACATGTTATTTTGAGAGCAAAGGATGCTACTTTTCACATCACCATGTGAGAGATCCACCCTAGAACAAGCCTTTTTTGAGGTCTTATTTGTTCATCCTTGGCTGAGATCCTCCATGGATCCTATGTGATAGGGGAATAGGGGTAAGATGATTTACATATTTAAAGAAAGGATCTTTAATGACAGTAGCAAATACCAAACAAGTATGTAAGGATATGGAGAGCAATGAGCAATATATCACATAAATACAAGGTATATTTCAAGAAAAAGGGAATGAGAGGTTACCAATGGTGGTGTTCCTCTCTCTCCTTGAAGTTTGCCTAGGGAAGGACCAACTTTGGAAGGCTTTAAGGAGGAGGGAGGTGGTTTTTGGCACTCTCAACTCCCTGTAATTTCGTAGTGGTATTTTGGCAGAGTTTCAATGCTAAAAACTGTATATCAAAATGGGTAGAGGAGGTCTCTATTTATAGGCAGTTTGGTGATAGCTAATGAAGCCGTGCGGCTTGGAGTTCTAGCCTAATGCAGCCGTGCGGCATTATCCATTATGACTCAGCACCTTTCTAGAATCATGCAAGGTGGCCTTCTAGAAGGGTTTTTATACCAAAGGAAAACGTGGATTTTTAATTCCTAGTAATCCTTTCACCCCTCGGAAGGTTCGGAACAGTTCCCGAATTACTCCTGAACTTTAGGAAAGTCCAGGAAATTGCCGGGAAACATAATCGGAAGGCATGAGCCAGATTTGGGTACTTTTAGAAGCCCCTCGGCAACATCACTTGCAGGGCGAGTGGGGTTGTCGATAGAAAAGGATCCGATCTGGCGAATGCCGAGACGGATTGGGTGACCAAGGTGGTCGAGTGGCTGAACCTTTGGAAGGCTACCTACGTATCCTGAGTGGGAATCAAGCCATAATCGTAGTTCGGAATCCACTGGGGAAAGGGGTGTCATATGTGACGAATTGGCTGAACCTAAAGTAGGCTACCTACGTATCCCGGAGGAATCAAGCCAGGCCGTAGTTCAGAAAAGATCCGCTGGGGAATGGCGAAGAGAAACTGGGCTCTTGCTGGGGAAATAGAAGGGAAAGTGACCTAGGAGGTCAAGTGACTGATCCTACTGGGGATGTGCTAGATGAAGGAAGTGACCAATGTGGTCGGATGTCTGGACCTCTATGGGGGGCTTCTTCACCACTGAGGAGTGATGAATGACAAGGGGCGACCAATGTGGTCTGATGGCTGGACCTTTATGAAAGGCTCATGCACCACTGAGGAGTGAGGCATGAAAAGGGTGACCAATGTGGTCAGATGGCTGGACCTTTATGAAAGGCTACCTACGTATCCCATAGGAATCAGGCCTTGGTCATAGTTCAAGTCTCACTAGATAGTTAGGAACGATGTCTAGGATCCTTGAGGTTTCGACGATTAATGGAGGAGTCACCTGATTGACAATTAATGGAGGTTGTCACCTGATTTGACAATTAATGGAGGTTGTCACCTTATTTGACAATTAATGGAGGTTGTCACCTGATTGAACTAAAGCTTACGTCACTATCGAGGAGATAGAGGCAGCTTAAATTTGGAGAACTTGAGCGTACTTCTCAATCTGTGATAGAGGTAGCTTAAGTTTGAAAAAATTGAGCGTACTTCTCAATCTGTGATAGAGGTAGCTAAAGTTTGAAGAACTTGAGCGTACTTCTCAATCTGTGATAGAGGTAGCTAAAGTTTGGAAAACTTGAGCGTACTTCTCAATCTGCGATAGAGGTAGCTAAAGTTTGAAGAACTTGAGCGTACTTCTCAATCTGTGATAGAGGTAGCTAAAGTTTGGAGAACTTGAGCGTACTTCTCAATCCGTGATAGAGGTAGCTAAAGTTTGGAGAACTTGAGCGTACTTCTCAATCCGTGAGATAGAGGTAGCTAAATTTTGGAGAACTTGAGCGTACTTCTCAATTTGTGATAGAGGTAGCTAAAGTTTGGAGAACTTGAGCGTACTTCTCAATCTGTGATAGAGGTAGCTAAAGTTTGGAGAACTTGAGCGTACTTCACTATCTGTGATAGAGGTAGCTAAAGTTTGGAGAACTTGAGCGTACTTCTCAATCTGTGATAGAGGTAGCTAAAGTTTGGAGAACTTGAGCGTACTTCACTATCTGTGATAGAGGTAGCTAAAGTTGGGAAACTTGAGCGTACTTCTCAATCTGCGATAGAGGTAGCTAAAGTTTTTGACAATTCGGAGGATGTCACCTAGCGTTATTCCGTTGTAACGGAAGTAACGGAGGCGACTCGGGAGGAAAGTTAATTCTTCTTAGAGATAACGAATATATTTGGGAAACAGCGTTACTCTAGTTAAGAAATAACGGGAGTTATATGCCTAAGTGGAAAGTCCAGGGGCATAAGATGTAATTTCTGCTCAGAGCAAATGAGGCCGCCCGACAAGAGATGGAGGAAAAAGAAGCCGCCCGGCTTCAATCCTGATTTCACCAGATTGTTTAAACAGATTTGAAAACGGGCAAAGCGCCATTTGTTGTGGCTTCCGCCAAGGAGAGGAGAGAGTAGAGAGAGAAATTTCTAAATTTCTTCGATTCCCTACCTTCTATTGCTTGAAATGGATCAAGAGGGTAACATTGTACCCCGACAAGCGCGAAGGGTCTTGTCACAAGCCGCGAGAATGAGGCGGAGGGAGTTCGTTCGAACCGAGCGAAAATACGATTTCAACACGCCTCCTTCCGAGTTTTATTCGGGCAAAAGGGAGCACAAGTCCATGAAACCTCAATCTATTGGGGTAAGCATTCTTGACTTTCTTGATTTTGACAATTTTGATTGAATTTTGGATTGATTTAGGGTTTGACCCGAATTTTAGGAATTTTTTGAATTTTCCTAGGATTTTTGTTGATGATTTTGGAATTTTGATGATTAACCTATGAGGCTAAGGAGATAAATGATCATGCATGTGCAATTTATTTGAAAAAAAATAATGAGAATGACCCATTTCTTTTTTTGAAAATAAAGTAAGAAGAATAATGTCTAAAAGGTGACGAAGTTCTTGCATGTGCTAGAACTAGGTCAATTTCTGATCATGGATGAGAAAACGGGATTTTGGACGATGAAAAGGATTCATGCATGCCATTTTTTGAAAAATTAATGCTTATGTGCAAAGGATTTTGAAAATCAGAATTTTGTGCTTAGGAAAGCGATGTGCTTGACACGATGTGTTTCAAAAGATGAAAGACACATTTTCTTGGCAAAAGATGCTAGAAATCTTTTATGACTGCTTTTCTTTGCAAATATGTGCACTTTTGAGTATATGCATGCTTTTGAAATGAGATGAAGGACTGACACGCTTTCTGTTGTGCTTTCTTACAGGATAGCAAGTCGAGGGGACCTTCTGAGGTGGCCGTGAAGCTATGGGATAGGATGCCCAACTTTGAGAAGAATGGGGTGAACCCCAAGCAGCTAGTGAGGGCTACCGACCTGGATTTGTTTGTTGAGGCTATTGGCAGAGGCATCCATGTGACCTCGAAGACCAAGGGCTTGATCCAGGCCCTCTTGGAGTTCTGGTGGGACACCACCCACAGCTTTCATCTCAGCTGGGGAGAGCTTACGGTGACCCCGGCCGACTTTACTGCTATTACAGGCTTGCAGTTCACCGGGAGGCTTGTGACCTGGAGGGACCACATCACGGCGGATGAGTTCAGGGCTCTGGTTGGGTTTGACCTCCAACCTAAGGGACTCAGGATGGAGACAAGGAATGTTGAGGTGGCAGTCCTGAACTGCATGCATGGATTTGCTGCCAATGAGGTGACTGCCCACCAGCTTGCGAGGGCTTTTCTGTGGCTGATGCTGTCAGTCACCATCTTTGCTAATTCTAGGACTTTGGCTATGCTGTGCCTTCTGGACTCCTTGGAGGATGTGGACGAGATTGGGACGGTCTCTTGGGGCGAGGCCGGATTGGCTGAGCTTTATTTCTCTCTGGATTTGTACAGCCGAAACAAGGCTGCTTCTATAGACTGCTCCTCTTTTTCTCTTGAGGTATTCTCGCCTTCTTTCCTTTCTCTTTTCCTTTTTGTCCTTGAGACTTTTTATAAGAGAAATGACCCTTTTATGTTTTGAAAATGCAGGTCTGGTTTTGCGAGGTGATCGGGTTCTTTCCCTGGAACCAACAGAGCGATCCTACCATCTTCCCTGCTATGATTCGCTGGAGGGGCGAGGCTAGGGACAAGTTCACCGGGAAGACCCAGATCACCTTTGATTACAAGATGGTGAAGCCCGTCCTTAATAAGGATGGTGATGATGGGGTAGATTTTTACCCTTGGGGGAGGTACCCGGAGGTGCTGCTTGGGGATGCCGTGGAGGCGACTAGACAGAGGAGGTGGTTGACGGGCCTGACATGTGATGTCATTTATCTGGGGGACCGCTTTTCCAGGCAGCATGGCCATGTCCCTCCATTGGACGCCATTACTCCTCACGATCCTCCAGCACGGATGCTGCAGCCCAGGGATTGGTCGGCGGATGATATTGCTAGGTATCAGGCAGGCGTGGCGGCTGAGGAGTATTTTGACTTGGCTACCCCGTATGCTACCTTTGTGGAGCAGCGGCTGAGGATGCCACAGAAGCTAGTGAAGCTGGCTATTGCCCAGGGGTACGGGGAAGCTGAGCCTACTGATCCGCCGATGCCTCCTGCTCACCTTTCTTATATGGTCAACGGGGTGCCGAGGAGGTTTATGATACCTGTCCCCGACACGAGGGAGCCCCAGTACACTCTGCCGCCTGACAGCACCGTGAGTACACTTTAGGGTCTTTTCCATTTTTTGGATTTCTTTGCTTTCTGCAATTCTGAGATTTTCTGAGTTTTCCTTCTTTTCTTCTCAGGTTCCAGCTCGTACTTATGACGGCTTGGTCAGGCAGAACAGGGGTTGGAAGGATGTGTGTCGGTCCCTTGTGAAGAAGCTGGCTTGCGCTTCAAAGGCTGTGGTGAACATGCAGGAGCCCGTGCGCAAAAGAAGGCATGCCGGGAGCACGACATCCACCTCATCGGCTTCAGAGTATTCTTCTAGTGCCATACCTCGGGGACAGGGACCTAACACCAGCATCCTGGAGCAGCTAGCCGAGTACGAGCATGTGAATGTCCATCTTTCTGATGTGAGTGACAGTGAGGATTTGATGACAGATCCTAGCTTCTACGAGCTGAGTAGCGACGATGAGGAGTCGGAGGCCTAGGAAGGTCCTTAGGATCAATCTAGTGGGAAGGAAACAAACAATGAACAGTTTTATGCACATTTTGTTAATTTTTTGCTTTGTTTGGGCGCCGATGGGGCGAAAACAATGTATTACTGTTTTATTTGCTTTTCTATTTTATGCTTTATAAATTCGCATATTACTTGAGCCTCAGGGCTGCTTTTTTGCTTGGAAATGGGGCTGAAACTGGGCCAAAATGACTTGTAATGGTATATAACTGCTTGGATGATCTTTGGATGTGTTTTGGGACAGGTTTCATTGAGAAAGTGGGGTGAGAACTCCACTTGGGCAGCAATTTTGGTTGCTGCAGATTTTTTCTGCAGATGGCAAATGAGGCTGTCCGGCCTAGAACTGAGGGCAAATGAAGCCGTGCGGCTAACAGTTCTGTCTGGACTGGTTTTTTTCAAAATAAAACCAAGGCTTGGCCATTTCATTTCATTTTCACTCTAGACTTGTCCCAATTGATCCCAGAGCCTATTTCTGACCAAAAGACATCAACTTTGATCACCTTGTAATGGAAAGACCCGCTAGACTGCAAAAGGGAAAAAGAGACCTTTTTCTGTCCGATCTTCAATCTTGGGTGAGACATAACTTTCAATCTCACAAGGGGCTGTTCGATGCTACCTTCAAGATCAAATCTTTATGGCATTTGAAAGATCTCCCGCCTGATTGGGCCCTTTTGAGAGCAGCAGCAAAGTTTTGGGATGTCCGAAGACATGTTTACTGCTTTTCCTACAATGAGATTGTTCCAACCTTTGAAGACTTTCGAGCATTGATTGGGGGTCCGGAAATTGAGGCCATATTGATTCCTCTGATCGACGACGTGCCGGTAGCGGTAAAGTTGACATCTTTTCTGCAAATCTCTCTGGGAGAGGCTGAGGGGATGATGGTAGCCCTGATCAGCAGGTTTGGGTTTCCGGATATGACGCCGACCACTGTGGCTATGGATGCCTTTATCCTCTGTGTGTTCTCGTCTCTGTTCACGGCCGAGTCTGTGGGGATTTGTCATGGTGGCCTCTTGGACATGGTTAGGGATTGCAGGGCTGGGAAAGACATTGTCCCACTGGTTTTGGGTGAGACCCTTCATGGAATTGATAGGATGGCTAGGGGAGACCATTTCATGAGGTCTGGGAGCCCGGCTATGTTGACTTTATGGCTGCAGGAGAGGCTCGGGGCTTTGCCAGGGGCTTTGCCGACTCAGTGCCCTTGGGTGATTTCTCGGAGGGGTGCACCAGGCAGCAGGATCAGGGTGACTGGGAGCTGATGATGGCTAGGTTATCCACTTCGAATATTCATTGGTGGGTATCTCACTGGAGGTTGCAGACCCGGAGGACATTTCAGGAGTCCTATGTGGTGAGGGTTCCAGGGTTTTCTTGGTCATCCTTTTACGTACCCTGCTTGGTATCCAGGCAGTTCGGGGCCTTACAGGAGCCGTTGGGCGATTGGGAGGACATCCGTACCATGGAGGTGGTGCCTTTAGACATGAGGGCTACAGACAGCTTCTCATTCTTCTCGAGGGCCTGGACATATACTGCTTTCCCACCCAGGGCCATTCTCAAGAGCCGGAAGAGTACCATTTTGACTACGACCTATTTGGACTGGTATGAGAAGGAGATGGGGGCGACTCAGGTCCTCTTGGGGGAGAGACGTCAGGCTTTATTAGGAGCGGATTACAACTCGAGCAGGACTCTGAGAGAGGCTAAGGCTAAGGCGAGTCACCATAACCAATCAGGCGACTTTATCAGAGATATGGAGGCTCGATACGAGAGGCTTTCTGAAGTCACTCCCTTGACTGAGGCTCAGAGGGAGGAAGTGCGGACTCGTGCCCGTATTGAGAGAGCACTTATTGACACGGGTTTGGCGGAGGCTCCAGTGAGGATACCCGAGATTGGGATGAGGGAGACTAACATCCTGGACAAGAAGAGAAAGAACACTCGACGGGGTCGAGGTAAAGGGAAGAGGAACAAGGAAGACTCAGTGAATGACGACTGATAGATCTTTTCCTAGGATTCCCTTATTGCCATTTGCAAACACAATAGTTTATTAGGCATTTTATTGTATTTTAGATCTTTGTAGCAGGTTAGCAGAGTCAAGAGTAGACCGTGCTTGAACTCATCAAGAAGTCTTTTAACTTGTAATTAACAAAGATATGACCTTAGAAATTAATCAAGACACATTTCATGGAAATTTCAGATGTCTTATTGATTGCTTAGGACGCACTTCATGGAAACTTGATTGCCCTTTTTTTTTTTATTGTTTAGACCGAACCATACATGGCTGCCTATGTTCCCCTTTTACAAGAAAGACTAAGGGGCTCAGGTCTTCGTAGTTCATTCTGGTGAACTATCGGGATTAGGTCTTTTGGCCTCTTTTTTTTTCTATTATTTTTTTTTCTGTGCAGCCCTGTTTTTTGCCTAGACCACCCTTTTTGGGTTTTTAGCCTAGCTGGGCATTACTCTTTTTGCACTAAGATTTTTTTTTAATTCTTTTTTTTTTATGTGCAACCCGTTTTTTGCCTAGACCGCCCTTTTTTTTTGGTTTTTCAAATTTAGTGGGTATTACTCTTTTTGCACTAAGATTTTTTTCTTTCTTCTTCTTTTTTTTATTGTTGTTTTTTTATATATATATTTTTTGAGACATAGTACCTTCGGAGCTTATCGCCATTGACTGGGTGGACAAAAGGATTGCCATCCAGGTCTGCAAGCTTCATGGCTCCTCCCGATAGTATCTTCTGCACCACATACGGGCCGATCCAAATGGGTTCCCATTTTCCCAAGGGGTTGTCTTTGGTAGGGGGTTTTACTTTCAACACTAAGTCACCCTCTTTGATGTCCCTGGCCTTGACCTTTTTGTCAAATGCTCTGGCCATTCTCCTATGGTAGGCTCGGGTGTGTTCCATGGCCTTGAGCCTTCTTTCGTCGAGCAGGGCCAACTCATCATGCCAGCTTCGTAGCCACTCTACTTCGTTGACACTGTTTTCCAGGAGGACCCTTAATGACGGGATTTCAAATTCTACTGGCAACACTGCTTCCATCCCGTAGGTTAGGGCAAAAGGTGTTTCTCCCATGGCTGTTCTAAAAGACGTTCTGTAGCCCCAGAGTGCTAGGTGTAGCTTTTCAGACCAGTCATGACCACGGGTGGCCATTTTTCGGATAATCCGCTCGAGCGTCTTATTAGCAGCTTCCACGGCTCCATTAGTTTGAGGTCTGTACGGGGATGATTTGTGGCGAGTGACTCTGAACTCTGACAGTAATCTATCGCCGTCCCCTTCAAAGTGTGACCCGTTATCAGAAATGATCTCATTGGGCACCCCGTATCTGCACATTATGTTTTCTTTAACAAACTGGGCCACCTTTTTGGAAGTGAGGATCTTGTAGGACTTCGCTTCTACTCACTTTGTGAAGTAGTCGACTGCCAACACGAATTCGTGCCCATTGCTTCCTGCCGGGGCTATCTTTCCTATCACGTCAATACCCCAAGTTGCAAACGGTCAAGGAGTCGTCATGCAGTACAGGTCATGAGGCGGAAGGTGATTGAGATTGGCAAACCGTTGGCATTTGTCACACTGTCGGACATGTTGAACGCAGTCTGTCTCCATGGAAATCCAGTAATAACCCATCCTGAGGATTACTTGCATCAGGGCTCTAGCATTCATATGAGGACCGTAGGGACCATTGTGGACCTCAGTCATCAACTCTCTTGCCCTTTCTTGGGTGACACACAGAAGGAGCGGCCCTTGGTACCGTTTCTTATAGAGATCGTCCCCTAGAATGACATAGTGGGAAGCTAATCGTTTTAGGGCTTGCAAGCTCTTGGCTTTAATGCCTTCTTTCAGTCTACCTTCTTCATCTCTAAAGGCTGACTCTCCATCTTTAAGGAACTGGTAAATCTGATTGTACAAGGGTTCCTTGATAGACTCGGGTCCCAGGTCTATTTCGCCACAGAAAGCCGGGGCTTCTCTTCTACCCACTTTGAAGGGTTTTATGGCCTTTCCCTCAGGGATCTCTACCAGTGAGGCTAGAGTAGCTAAGGCATCTGCGAATCTGTTCTTATCCCTTGGCAGGTAATGGAAAGTCACTTCTCTGAACTGTCCAGTCAACTCCTCCGTATAGGCATGATACTTTTGCAGGTTAGGATCCACAGTCTTCCACTTGTTGGAGACCTGGTTGATGATCAGGGCTGAGTCTCCATAGACCTCGAGCTCCTTGACATTCCTCTCTAAGGCAGCTTCTAAACCAGCAATGCAGGCTTCATACTCGGCGACATTGTTCGTGGCAGGGAAGTTCAACTTGATGGCAATTGGCGTGTACTCATCTTTTGGGTCGACCACTAGCATTCCTGCGCCATTTCCTCTTTTGTTAGCAGCCCCTTCAAAGAAAAGCTGCCATCGACTTTCAGGCTCGACTACAAAGATCCCTTCATCTGGGAATTGGGGTTCAGGCCCGCGGTCCTCATTACTAGGGAAGTTTGCCAGATGGTCTGACAATGCTTGACCCTTGATAGCCTTTCTCGTCACATAGTTGATGTCATATTCAGCCAAGAAGAAGGACCACTTTGCTAGACGCATCTAGAGGGAAGGCTTGTCGAAGATATACTTGATGGGGTCCATTTTCGAGACCAAGTTCACAGGGTAGACTTGCATGTAGTGCTTCAATTTACCGACTACCCAGACTAGTCCTGCATAAGTCTTTTCACATGCTGAATAATTGAGCTCACTCCCCTGTAGCTTCCGACTGACAAAGTAAATGGCATTCTCTACCTGAGAGTCTTTCTTCTCCTGAGCAAGCATAGCCCCAACTGCCGTATCAGTGATAGTGAGATAGAGAAGAAGAGGTTTCTGTCTATGTGGGGGGCATAGCATCGGAGGATGTACTAAGTATGCCTTGATTTGGTCAAAGGCATCCTGGCATTCCTCGGTCCATTCCATGTCTACATTCTTCTTCATGAGCTTGAAGATGGGCTCGCACATAGTGGTCAACTGGTTGACAAAGCGGTTGATGTACTGCAGCTTGCCCATAAAGCTTTTGACTTCTGTCTGGGTTCGAGGTGGCCTCATGTACATAATGGCCTTGATCTTTAGAGGATGAACTTCAATCCCTCGCTCCGTGACCATATACCCAAGCACTTTTCCCCTTGTCACTCCGTAGGTGCATTTGGCAGGGTTTAATCTCATGGAATGTTGTCTCAGCCTCTCAAAGAACTTTCGCAGGTCAACAAAATGCTGTCCGTCCTCGCCTTTGGAGTGGATTATCATGTCTTTGACGTAGACCTCAATCTCCTTGTGGATCATGTCATGAAAAAGCGCGGTCACTGCCCTCTGATAAGTAGCCCCGACGTTCTTAAGCCCAAATGGCATCACTGTATAGCAGTACGTTCCCCACGGCGTGGTGAAGGCTATCTTTTCTTAGTCCTCCTCGGCCATCTTGATCTGGTTATAGCCAGCAAAGCCATCAACGAAGGATTTGACTTCGTAGTTGGCGGTGGCATCCACCAGGATGTCTATGTTTGGCAAGGGATAATCACCTTTAGGGCTGGCTTTGTTCAGATCCCGGAAATCTACATAGCAGCGCAACTTCCCATTGGCCTTGGTTACAGTCACAATGTTGGATAACCATGTCGGATATTCGATGACTCTGATGAATCCTACCCGCAGTAGCTTCTCAATCTCTTCTTTGACCTGTAGGGACCATTCTGGCTTGATCTTCCTCAGTTTCTACTTTACTGGCTTAGCATCTGGTGCTAGAGGGATTCTGTGCTCTACTATCGAACTGTCTAGCCCCGTGAAATTACCCGGATCCGAGAGGCAGCGCGCTCGCGCCCCGGCATCTGGCATTTCCCCGCTTTGCAGCGGTTTTCGAGTTGGAGGTGTCTCGCCGTTTGTTTTCGCATTTGTAGAGTCGCCACGCCGTTTTTATTAAGCCCAAAACATTGAAAAAGGGCATCAGTTTAAAGATAATTTTAAACTGTTTTTTGTGTGATGAGATTTTGAGTTCGGAGGTCAGATGACTCCTCGGGAAGAGAATATTAGAATATTAGAGCTCACCCGAGTCGCCTCGTTAAACGAGTCTTTCGGATACCCCTAATATCCTTTAAATGTTGTGTGTGTGTGTGTGCTTTTTAAAAATGCATGCTGTATCGGATGTCTACATTGTATATTATGTATTGAAATGTATTGAAATAGTAATGGAAGGAAGCCTTACCAATGTTTGTTCGTGTCTGTCTTCCGCTGAGGAATAGTGTTTGAGGTCGGAGTAGCGTTCCGGTACGGATCGGGATTGCTTCGGGAGGGACCGGTTGTCTGCGGACAGAGTTTCGATGTGAGTTGAGGTTGCAGGCTGCGTTCGGGCAGAGGTTCGGCGTGCGTGGGGATCGTCGGGATCACTCGGGCAGAGGTTCGGCGTGCGTTAAGGTGGCAGGAGTCACTCGGGCAGAGTTTCGGCGTGGTTTGGGATCGCCGGTTTGACTGGGAAAGAGCGGGACACCGTGGAAAGACCCGAGGCAAGGCCTCGGAGTACCACGAGGGGCCTCGAGTACCTCGAGAGTGCCTCGGAGCGGCGCGGGAGCGTCGCGGGAGCGCTCGGGGAGGGCTTCGGAGCACCGCGAGGGGCTCGGAAGGCCTCGGAAGGATCCGAAAGGGGCGGGAATGCCTCGGAAGGACTTAGAGGGAAGCCGAAGGCCTAGGGAGGAAGAGAGAAGTGGGAGGTGTGTGAAAATGAGGAGGGGGAGCCCTCTATTTATAGTGCCAGATTTGGTGCAAAGAGGTCCGTACGGACCTCCCTGGTAATCCAGACTTTTGGTTTTCCTCGATTTGAGGGAATCTGTGATGATGGGGAATATTTTGCAATTATGATGTTCCCTGTGCAATAAGGTCCATACGGACCAAGTTTACATGCAAAGAGGTCCGTACGGACCAACTCTGTAGGAGGGTAATCATTTTCCCCGGGATTTGAGGGAATATTGTGGACTTTAAGAGGATTCAGTAATTATTAAAGCAAAGAGGTCCGTACGGACCATTATTGCTTTTCCAATTTCCTGAAAATTCCCAAAAGGTCCTTTTGTCCCTTTTTATCCCAGAAAGGCTCCTCCCTTGGTTTGGCTGGGGGTTTTGAGAGGGTTTTGAGTGCCAGAGGTCGTCGAGACTGCGTTGATGAGTCTGTGGTATTTCCCGTGTGCTTGAAAAGGGGGTGATCCAGATTGGGGTACTTACAGAAGCCCCTCGACGACGTCACTTATGGAAGAAGTGGGGTCGCCGATAAGATAAGGGTCCTAATCTGAATCGCGTGCTGGGAGATAAAGTGACCGGGGAGGTCAATGTGAGGACGTGGTGGTGTCCTATTGTGTGACCGCATAGGTCAGTAGGCTGGACCCTATGATAGGATTCCTACGTATCCCTGGCGGGAATCAAGCCTGGTCGTAGTTCGGGGGTGGGGTGAGTGTTTTGTGAATGCGGGCGTGGTGGTGCCCTGATGTGTCGTGTGACCGCCTAGGCCAGTGGTAAGGACGTGGTGGTGTCCTGGGTGACCGCATGGGTCGATGGCTGGACCCTGTGATAGGATTCCTACGTATCCCTGGCGGGAATCAAGCCTGGTCGTAGTTCAGAGGTCGTGAAATTGTGAGTGCGGGCGTGGTGGTGCCCTGTAGTGTTGTGTGACCGTCGAGGTCAGTGGTAAGGACGTGCTGGTGTCCTAAGATGTGGTGACCGCCGAGGTCAAATTGTGAGGACGTGGTGGTGTCCTGGGATGGAAATTTTACGATTTTCCTAATCGGGTGGTTTAAGGCCTTCCGGGCCGGAGATAGTGATTTAAGAGGTTTATACGGTCTTCCGGACCGAGTGGTTTAAAGCCTTCCGGGCTAGGGATAGCGTGAGGACTTGAATCGTCTTCTGACGGCAGTTGGTGCCACGCGGGAGGACTTTGAATCGTCTTCTGGCGGCGGTTGGTGCCACGCGGGAGGACTTTGAATCGTCTTACGCGGCGGTGGTGCCACGGCGGAGGACTTTGAATCGTCTTACGGGCGGCGGTTGGTGCCACGCGGGAGGACTTTGAATCGTCTTCTGGCGGCGGTTGGTGCCACGCTGGAGGACTTTGAATCGTCTTCTGGCGGCGGTTGGTGCCACGCGGGAGGACTTTGAATCGTCTTCTGGCGGCGGTTGGTGCCACGCTGGAGGACTTTGAATCGTCTTCTGGCGGCGGTGGTGGAGGCATGGCTGCCTTGAGCTTTGAGAGGTTTAGATGCCTCGTGCTTTGTACGTTGGGGAGAAGGTTGGACTTACGATGGCTGCCGGTGTTCATCCGTTGGGGATTTATCGTGGCCTTGTAGGGGCTTGCAAGGATTCCCTTTTTTGACTTGCTGGGGAAGGAGCTCGGGCTTACTTTGATGGCCGGTGCTTGTGTTGTTGATGAGCGTTTTGGAGGCGTCTCGTGCCTTGGGATTTGTATTCGGAGGTGTTGGCTCCTTCTTGCGCTTGTTTTGCCGTTGAGTGGGCGAAGTTCGGGCTTACATTGACGGCCGATGCTGGGGATAAGTAGTCTTGTATGATTTCCCTTTGACTTGTTGGGAAAGGAGCTCGGGCTTACTTTGATGGCCGGTGCTTGAGTTGCCGTTGAGCGTTTTGGAGGCATCTCGTGCCTTGATATTCGTGCTGGGAGGTTTTGGCTCCTTCTTGAATTGCCGTTGAGTGGGCGAGGACCGGTCTTACATTGACGGCCGGGGATTGAATTGCCGTTGGAGTGGGCGAGGTTCGGGCTTACACTGACTGCCGGGGATTGAATTGCCGTTGGAGTGGGCGAGGCTCGGGCTTACACTGACTGCCGGTGGTTGAATTGCCGTTGGAGTGGGCGAGGCTCGGGCTTACACTGACTGCCGGGGATTGAATTGCCGTTGGAGTGGGCGAGGTTCGGGCTTACACTGACTGCCGGGGATTGAATTGCCGTTGGAGTGGGCGAGGTTCGGGCTTACACTGACTGCCGGGGATTGAATTGCCGTTGGAGTGGGCGAGGTTCGGGCTTACACTGACTGCCGGTGGTTGAATTGCCGTTGGAGTGGGCGAGGACCAGTCTTACATTGACGGTCGGGGATTGAATTGTCGTTGGAGTGGGCGAGGCTCGGGCTTACACTGACTGCCGGGGATTGAATTGCCGTTGAAGTGGGCGAAGCTCGGGCTTACACTGACTGCCGGTGGTTGAATTGAAGGGTTAGGGACCATTCTGCACTTGGATTTGCTGAAAAAGGCCTTAGGACAGCCAGGGGCAAAGATTATAAGGGCAGGAAAGTAATTTGGCCCTCCCTTGCAAGAAGGTCCGTACGGACCAACCTGGATGCAAAGAGGTCCGTACGGACCACTTTGATTTTTTACAGTTCCCAGGCTTTGACCGGGTTAAAAAGCCGAGGCCCCCTTCACTTCTTCTTCTCCAGTTCGTGCATCCGAGAGAGAGAGAGAGAGAGAAAACCTCCATTTTTACACCAAAATCTTCCATTTTTCGCTTGAATCGCTTGCAATGGCGGAAGGATCTCGAAGGAATCGTCGTCAACGCAGTCAAGAAGTGGTCGAGCAACGGATGGAGCTCCAAAGAAATTGGATCTCGTTTGTTCCCTCTTCGAAGAACCCGGATGTCTTGTATCCAAATCCGGAGGTGCACAATCGTCGTTCTAGGAACGTCGGGGAGGTAAGAAATCCGTTCCGTTTTGATTTCCTGCTCGAATTTTTGAATGCTAGAACTAGGTTTTAGTTTTTCGCATTTTTGAATTTTTGTTATTTTTTATGCCTTTTGTGAAATTCTTGATGAATTGTTGAAAATGGACATGTAAAAATTGTGGGTATGTGTATTTTGTGCAGAAATGTGTAGATTAGCTTTTATTTGTGAAAATAAAGTGCCTCTCTAATGAAATGCATGCTTTGGTGTTTTGTACCTAATGCTATTTATGTATATACAATGTGGGAAAGAATTGTCATGTAGGGATAAATTTTGTAGAAAAAATGTGACATGTGCCGTGTTTCGTGACGGGTTTTGTCTGAAAGTGTGTGCCGTGTAGGGACGGATTTTTTGAAAAATGTGTTATGCAGTGTGTGCCGTGTTCTTGGGTGACGGACTTTGTGGGGAAAATATGTGCAATATGTGCTGTGTTTTTGTGACGGGTTATATGTGCTTTTGCCGTGTTGGGACGGACTTTTTTGAAAATGTGTCGTGTAGGGCTTAATCCCTTTTTATGAGAAAATCTGTACAGTGTGTGCCGTGTTTTGTGACGGACTGCCTGGAAAAAATTATGTATAATGCATGTCATTGTTTTGAGTTGCATGTAAAAAGTATGTGCAATGTGTGCCGTGTTTTGTGACGGGATATATGTGAAAATTGCATGTGAAAATTATGTGCAATATGTGCCGTGTTTTGTGACGGGTTATTTTCATGGCTTTCCGTGTTGGGACGGACTGCCTTTTGTTTTATATTAAGTACTGTGATTGATGTACCTTTGCTGTGTTTACCTGCAGGATGCGGGGCTTATGGCTGGGAAGGCCAAGAGGATGAAGACTCGGGGATCGCTCGAGGCTGTTGTTGAGTTGTGGCAGCGGATGCCCGATATTTCTGTGGATGGTAGGCCGAGTCCCAGGAGACTGGTTTACGCTTCTGGCTTGGGTGTGTTCGCAGAGAACCTGGCCGGGGTTTTTGACACGAGGAAGAACAAGAGCGTCTTCCTTGGCCTTTCTGAGTATTGGTGGGATACCACCCACACCTTCCATCTGAGCTGGGGAGAGGTGACGGTGACGCCGACCGACTTTGCTGCGATCACCGGGCTTTCCTTCAAAGGAGGGCCGGTGCGGTGGAGAGATATGATCTCCGATGCTGTGTTGACCGAGCTGCTGGGCTTTGAGCCTCGTCCTCGCAGGGTGCAGGGATCTTTGTATAGCGATGTCGAGCTGAGGATTACGGCCAGCATTGGGGCCTATGTTCGGGGTACCGGCCAGGTGACGGCGGAGCAGCTGGCGCGCTCCTTTTTGTGGTATGCACTTTCCGAGACTTTGTTCTCGAACCACGCGACTGCGGCTCCCTTTGCTCTGTTGGAGAGCTTGATTGATCTGGAGAGGGTTTGTGATATCGCTTGGGGCGAGGCAGGCTTGGCCGAGCTCTACTTTTCTTTGGACCGGTTTAGCCGGGGTGTGGCCAGTTCATTGGCCTGTTTTGACTTTGCTTTGGAGGTATGAGTTTATTGCTGTTTTTGATTTAGCAACTTGTCGTTTCTCCGTTTTCTTTTGCACTGAGCCTTTTCTGTTTTTGTCACAGGTGTGGTTCTATGAGGTTTTTCAGTGTTTCCCGTGGGATAGAGATCCTGGGGCTGTTGCTGCGTATCCTGCTATGCTGGGCTGGGCTCGTACAGCGAGGAAGAGGAGGAGCAGCAGGGGGAAGCTCACCATCGCCTACGGGGATGTGCAGGAGCGTCTGGAGAGGGGTAGCCCGGAGGGGTTTGTTTTGTTCCCGTGGGCTCGGTATGAGGGTGATGAGTTTGAGGGGGCTCCTGAGGTGACAGCGCAGCGGAAGATGCTGCGGGGCCTGACCTGCGACGTCATGTACCTGGGGGAGCGGGTCTTACGCGGCATGGCCTGTGTGTGCTTCCTGTGGCTCCGAGGGACCCTCCTTTTGGGATGCTTGATTCCCGGGATATGGATGTGCTTGATTTTGAGAGGTACCTTGGCGGTGTGGGTGCCGAGGAGTTCATTTTGTATGGAGAGGAGTATGGGGCCTTCGTGAGGAGGAAGCTGAGGACGCCGCAGGTACTGGCGAGAGAGGCTGGCCCGCAGGCTCCCCCAGAGGTTCCGATGCCGGGGCCAGATTTCACGTATGTCCGTGGGGACGGATCGAGGAGGAGGGTGTCTGTACCCGTTTCTAAGTAGGCTCCTGCTGCATACCGAGTGGATCCCGATAGATCGGTGAGTGTGCTGACTCTTTTCCATCTTGGCATCTTTTCTGTATTTTTCTCTTTTTGTTGTTGAGTATAACTGTATTGCTGAGCGTTTCCTTGGCTGCTTGCTTGTGCAGGTCCCGGGGAGAGCCTATGATATGCTGACTCGCCGTTATGTGGCGATGAGGTCGTTCGCGAAGAAGATGGCGTCGAAGCTGTCTTGCCGATCTTCCCGACGCGTGCCGGCGTACCAACCGATGCCTTCGAGGCATTCTGTAGATGTTCCTCCACTGAGAGCCGAGCCAGAGCCGCAGCAGGAGGGACCTTCGAGGGGGCGGCATAGCATGGATGCCGGGATGTCTTCGGGAGCTCAGGCGCGGCCCTTTGCTCGATTCTTCCCTCCGCAGGACGCACAGGGTGAGGGATCCTCAGAGCCTTCTTTCTTTGATCCTTTCGTCGGATTTGATCCTTCTGAGTACTTTGAGTACCAGCCTCCGGAGGGGGCTCGGTACTCTGATGACGAGGACGTGGCGGGCGAGTTCACCGGGATGCCCGACTTCTCTCTGGAGGACCTTGGCGAGGATGATGATGCTGAGGATTCTGATTAGTATTCATTTGCTTTCCCTCTTTTCATGTCTTCTCCTTTTTTTTTTGTTTAGCAACAGACATTTATGGGTACCTGTAATAAAACACATGTATTTGCGCGGCAAACAGCATTTTATTTTAAGATGTAATGTCATTTTTGGGATTCCTGGGAATTGTCCTAGAAATTGTTGCTAGTATTTTTTTATTTTGTGCATGCCACGTGAGCTGAGAGTGCGTTTGTGGGTAGTGTATGTTTGCAGGAATGGCTTTGGCCGTGTTTGGGCGGTTTGGAGCAAGGTCTGCGAGGACAGTGGTTTTTGTACCGTTTGGCCGGGAAATGGGTTGTTTGCAAGGAGGTCCGTACGGACATACTTAGCATGCAAAGAGGTCCGTACGGACCAACCTTGCTTTTGGGAAGGAAATAAATGCTTTCCAGTGTCTGGTTCTTCCTCATTTCCCCATTTGCAGCCATTTTCGAGCTTTCTTCCCCATTTTCTCTAGGAACCTCCATTTTTGCCATGGATTCTTCGTACGTTCCTAGAATTTTGCCGAGGATTTTGCAGGAGAGGCAAGCACACTTCCTTGAGCAGCTGAAAATGTGGATGCGGCGCCGTTTAAGGCATCAGAGGCGGGCTTTCGAGGTAAGGTTTCGTCTTTGCTCGATTTGGTCTTTTAAGGAGTTGGTTCCTGATTGGGATTTGTTGCGGGCTGCCGCGAAGTTCTGGGATGTTAGGAGGCATGTGTACTGTTTCTCCTACAATGAAATGGTGCCCACTTTTGAGGATTTTTGGGCTTTGATTGGAGGACCGGAGGTGGAGGCCATCTCGCTTCCTTTGATTGGTGGTGCTGCGGTGAGCGTGAAGCTTGCAGGCTTTCTTCGTACTTCGTTGGAAGAAGTGCAGGGCATGATCCTTGATTCGGGTCATATCGACATTTCTGAGCTGCCGGAGCGGTTCATGGCTGATGATGAGAGTGATGTCTCTTGGGACGCATTTGCCTTGTGTGTGATGGCGACGCTTTTCCTGGTCAGCTCCCTTGGCATTTGCGATGGCGCTTTGCTAGATGTGGTTGGGCACTGCAGAGCTGGAGAGGATATTGTCCCGTTGGTGCTGGGGGAGACTCTTCATGGTATCGACCGTCTGGCGACTGGGGATCGTTTCATGAGAGGGGGAAGCCCCGCTTTGCTCACCTTGTGGCTGCGAGAGAGACTTCAGGCCATGCCCGAGGCTCCGACGTCGTTTAGCCCATGGTCATTTGCTCAGCGACCTCTTGTGTTGGATATGGATCAGTCCGCCTGGGAGAGATGGATGGCACAGCTTGGTACGCATCAGATCCGCTGGTGGGTTCCCCACTGGAGGATTGAGACTAGGAGGGTCTTTCAGGAAGGGTCCTATGTCGTCAGAGTTCCAGGTTTGTCTTGGTCCTCCTTCTATATTCCGTCGCTTGTTTCCCGGCAGTTTGGGATGAAGCAGGAGCCTTTGTTGGGCTGGGATGACCTTGCTACTGCGGAGGTAGTTCCTCTTTGTATGGCAGCTTCAGGTGCCTTCTTGTATTTTCTGAGGGTATGGAAGTTGTAAGTGCTCCAATTTGAGCTTGTTAGAATTTTCGTTAGAAAATTAACGAAAGTTATAACATTTCTAACAATTCCTAACAATCCTAACTTTTCTAACAAAGTGAGGGTAAAATGGGCATTGTTATTTAAGGTTAAACCTCAAAAAGAATCTCAAAAAGTAAAACAAAAGGAATAAAACCACAAATAGAAATGGCTGGGAACAACTGGCTGTTAATTTGAAATTTCAAAAAGAAATTTTCCTCTTGTCCAAAGCTGGAGCTGCATTTAATGAACAGTGCACGCTGAAGGATCCCATCCGCGCGGATAGGTTTGCATCTTTCAGAGGGCTATAAATTGAGCCCTCCAGTCACAAAAATAAGGAGGAACAACACCAATTGCACCGAACCTCTGGCGAAATATAGAGAGAAAACAGTGAGAATTCTTCAAGAATTGTCACCATTTTCTCTCCAATCTTTCCCAACTCACACTCATCCACTCACTCTCATACTTAAGCCTTAAACACTCATACACTCAAGCCAAAAACTCAAGAACACAAGGAAGATTGGTAAACCCTCCTTCTCCTTACCCTAAACTCCAACCATGCATGCATTTGCAAACTACAAAATGTAGTTCTTTCATCTTCTTGCTTTAGATCTAAGAAGATCACCATGGAAGACCATCTCCATGGATGATCTTCTACAAAGATCAAAATTATTTTCAAGTTCTCTTACTTTCTTGTAAAGAAAACTCATTTTCAAAACCCTAAAAACCATTTTCAAGCATCAAATCTCATTTTCAAAGGGTAAAATCCCCCTCCCCAAGCAAATGAAATGCTTAGTCCTAATGTACCCCAAGGATGGTTTGGTATAGTTGATTCACCACTAAAATGTCTAGTGATCACTAACCAAAACCTAGGGAAATGGGGACAAGCATGGATGCAAAACCCCCCTTAAAATCATATTTTCTCTCTTGGGAAGTTGCTGTCCAGTAGCAATTTTCCCAGACCTCAGTCCATTGTCTTAATTTTTGGACACAGATGAACTTGGAATTTGGTGTTGACTACAAAACACTTTTTGTAGCCAACATCCAGATCTTTCCATAAATATTTTTACTTTATTTTTTGGGTGAGTAAAACTCCTCTTTTCAAATTTTCTTTCAGAGGCTAGTTCATCAGCTTCTGGGAATCCAGATCTCATATCTGAGGTTTCCAGAAGGTTTTGACCCCTCAAATCTTCTCCAAAATGGAAAATTCCTTCGCACAAATCTTATTTAAGGTGTCTAGAACAACTTTCATTCTCTGAGTTTATCCAGATTATGAAGTTTTAAGACCCTTGAATTCATTTCAAAATCAAAGGTCCACTGCCTTTTTCATTCTGGCAGAAATGGCTCTCAACTTCAAAAGGTCTTTTGAGTACCAAATCTCAATCCAAAAATCTTACAAAAAATCATGGGATCAGTTTAAAGTCTTAAAAAGATATCCCAATTTTTACTTTTCTGAGTTTCAAATTATTTTGGCCAAAACACACACACACACACACACAAATGATTTTCAGCTTGGAAGACTCGTTTTACGAGGCATTCCGGGTGCACACTAACGTCCTTCCCGGCGTGTAACATGACCTCCGAACCTAAATCTCTGATCTCGGGCTTTTTTCAAAGTTTTGGCCCTCAAAATAAAAATGGCGTGGCGACTCCGTTTCGTTGATTTTTTCAAATAAAAATGGGAAAATTTTCGGATACACATCATCACAGTGGCGACTCCGCTGGGGACTAAGCTTTTTCTAAAAAAAATGATACTTGGTATATTGGTGGAAACCATTAAACTTCCCGTTATCGCCTCCTAACACGAGTCGGGGATAAATTGTGGTTTAACAATCCCACGTACCGGTATCACCGTTTTCAAAAAAAAAAAAAGCTTTTGAGGGTCAAGCTTCCGTCCCGGCTTTGAAAATCATTTTTGTGTGTGTGTTGATTTTTGCACAATTTTCGTGTTGTTTTGGCCGCCTCGGAGAAAGTCAAAATTTTGACTGTCGGAATAATGTCCCTAACTGTCGGAATTTTCGTGCTTACGTGCTTATGTGTTCATTAAATTTCAAAAAAAAAAATTCAAAAAAAAAGGATTTTCAAAAAAAAGAAAATTTTCAAAAAAATCATCATGCATCATATTTTTAAGACACATGAAAAATTCATATTTTACTCAGAAAAAGAATATAGACTGCTTGCACACTACGCGCACGTGACCGTACACTGCACACTACGTCCCTAACCCGGGAAATCCTTGTCGCGGTCCGTTTGGTCTTATTACGCCTCTCGGATGAGCACAGGACTACCCAAACATCCCATGGAGCCTCGTGTCGACCATGCACTTGTCCGTGACACACTTTGTCCGAGACCCGGTTGGTTTTTAGTCCGGTCCGTGTCATGCCCCGTCTCGTGTATAGACCTTTCCTTTCAAGCCTTTGTCGGCATACCGACTCAATATCTTTCGGGGACCCTAATCGCCGAAGTTCTCGCCGGTTTTCCGCCGCAGACTTTGACCAAGATATTGACCGGCGCCTTGACTTCGGCTCGACCGGCACAAATTATACATCGACTCCCAAAGATTGACACCGAGTCATCAAGGATTAATGAATATTCCATGCCTAATTACGGCTTAACCGACGACAAGTCAAGATCAATTGTGGACGCTTATCACCCAAATCATGCCGACTTTTCGTCGAGCCCCTGGACATGATCTTGACTTTTGACGCGCCTTTGTCCGTAATTTACATCGAATGCTCGTTAAGACTCGATTACCCGCCGACTTTTAGGATCGTTTTTCTTTCGGTCGGTGGGACCCGCTTGCCCTATAGGACCCTCGCCCGGGCCGTCCACCCCGGGAGGTCGAAATACAGTGTGGAATACGAGGGCTTATAGACGTAGTGACGGGGCCCACCGATCCAGATCCGTGAGTAGTTTGCGAAAAGAAGAGCAATCTTTTCCAACCGATTAGGTTAATAAAGCATGTTTTAAGTAAACGTGAACAAATAATCGCATGTTGCATGAGCCAAAAGCCCAAACACCTACCCTCCTTCCATTCCTGCACATCCGAACCTTCGTGTCCTTTCCCCGCAGCCTCCGCACAAAGCTTGGTTTCGGCACCGGGTCACCGTTTGATCGTTGGGAAGAGTCAAGCGCATCGTCGCCTTCACCGTTTGTTCCGACTCCGGGTTTCGTAATGTCCGCATCGCCCGGTAATGATGGGGATAACGTCACTCCGCCTCCCGGACCCTCGTACAGAGCAACAAAGTGGAATCCGCTAGCGTAATGTATGAGGTTACGACAGAAGCACAACTAAATAGCCTTATGGAGGCTATTAAGAGTCACGGTCTGGCCGTCGCCAGCCTCAATCCGGATGGCACCTTCACCGTGGAAGAAGACGAGGATGCCAACCCCACTCTCGCCGCCCGATTACACCAGATGCCGCCACCCACCTCCTACGGTGCCACTACCGTAACCCATGCTCCTCGATTTTCGGGTCGCCCAGCCTCCCAACCACGCACCACCGGATCCATGCAGCCCGACGGCACAAATCGCTGGGGGCAAAATCAAGCACGGAATGTCTTCTCATGGTTGGGGCTATCTCGGAATGCCACAGCCTAATCGGGATCCCGCCTCGCCCGGAACCGATCAATCCGGACCTTCACAAAGAATAACCTACAATTCGGAATGCCGCCACAACTTGGTTCTCGGGCCACGTCGGAGCCCTCCTCGTAATGCACTAGTTCACCGCTCCTCACACAAATCCATTCCTCACTCGACTTCTATGGGTTACCAAGCCTCCATCCCGTGTCATCCGAATCACCAGACCGCAGCACTCCCCCGGTTACACACCTTCACCACAGTGCACCATGCAATTCAACAATCCGGACAAAGCCCGCACTCAAGCCTACTTACGGGCCCCACTGAAATCCAAGTTATCCGGCCACATCGGGGCTGCCTCCACCTACTTTGCCGCTTGAAAATCAACAAAGAAGTCGCAAGGTTCTATCCTTTTGCTCAGCTCCTACTCATGCTCCCTGTGGTAACTCACCCTGTGACAGTTTTCACCTACGTCCCCGGATCGGCCGTTCCTCCACCCGCCCGCTCCTAGTAGTAGCTCCTCTCTCTAGCTCACCCACTAGCTTGAATGCCATGGTTCCGCCACAAGACCCTCATCTCGGCCCGGTTCATGGAACAACACAAGGAAATGAAAGCGCAGATCGCCGAACCGATCGCCAAGAAGCGCCGCTTCCGGCCTACTGCACCCGACTCCATTGTTCCTCTCGCCCCACAAATTCGTGATGCCTAATCTGGATCTCTTTGATGGGACCGCATGCCCGAAAACCCATTTGGACACATATACCTTGGCGATGAAAGCCAAAGGATGTACCAATCGCCAGCTTGGCCGACTATTTCGCCTATCCTCAAGTCCAAGGCCTTAAAGTGGTTCTTCCGTTTGAAACCCGAAGCCGTGGCTACATGGGACCAGATTACCAATGCCTTCACAGAGAAATATAAGGCCAACTTGGAATGGGAAACAAATAGGGTTCACCTACAAACAACAAATAAGCAAATGGCCCCGATGAGAATGTTGGGGACTTTTACAAGCGGTGGAATTCGAAACTCTGAAATGGCCATCCCTCCTTCCGAAGAGGAACAACCGGACATCTTCCAGTCATGCTTGAAACCACATCTCGAGAGCCTCCTCGCTCACTTCCCATACTCGCACTTACGGGCCATGGTTAACTCGCAGCCTAAGTTTGAAAAGGCCTACACCGCAACCGCCGCCGCACTCCGCCACGATATCGGGCTCCTCCCGCAAACATCGCCCTCGCTTCCCGCCAAAGGCAAAGAAATGATTAACTATGCGGGACAGAATGTAATAACACAACTCCTTTTGCTCCCAGAAAACAAATGAGCCTGCACCACGGTCATGAATCTCGAAAACTTTGGAATGCCTCTCGAATGACATCTTTAGGGACTCGGTGAAAGAAGGCTTGCCGCGGCCTTTGAGAATTTCCAACCCGTAGAATCCGAATGCTCCCGTGGATACTACAAAGTATTGTGCTTTTCATCAAGCTCACTGACATCCGATCGACAACCGCTTCACTCGAAAAAGGCAATCCAGTGGGCTAATAGAGCAAGGAAAGTTGGAAGGCCCCGAGGGGCCTAACACGCAAAAATCCTCTCGCCAAGGAACCATAATCGTGTGAATATGATTGAATGCGGAGAATCTTCGCATGCCCAGGAAGATGCCGATGAAGGTCCCCAAATACCCGTGGCCAACCTCGTCGAGGATCCCGAATTCCGGATTCCCCTCCCTTGAGGATATCGAACGAATCAACCCATCTTGGTCTCATGTCGAGACTCCTTGCAAGAATACGAGGCCCGCTATTTTTCGGATGAAGGGAAGGCCGATACCGAAGAACCGGGCCGTTCCGCCGTAACATGAAAGAACCATTTACACAAGATGGTTAGAACAATCGAGAAGAATTAGAACAAGAAAGCTTCCGGCGAGCGCCGTATCGGGGCTTATCAAAGAAAGAGGCCGAAGAGCATCCGGAGCTAGTACACTTCCACAAACCGGCTATTGGAGAAGTCAAATACGACCCCGAAGGCAAAGTGAAACCGAAGAATCGAGGAGGAAGAACCCTTCTACATTCTACTCCGGTGTTAAATACGTGCCACCCCCTCTCACTCTTCCCGCAATTTCGGGAGGAGAAGCCGAGTCACAATTGCCACTTCCGGAATGGGAACATATGACAATTTTTGCGGCCGCACGCACCCATATTCCCCAACGGGTTTGATCGGCTGTTCCTCTCACCCGAAATCCCGTAGTATGGGAAGAAGATTCCGATGACAGCGATGATGATGATGATGACGAGAGTGAAGAGTCAACCGAGGCCCCGCATCCGGAAACAACTGGAACAATCATGCCGTAAATGAGCCCATGGGAGCCAGCACAATGGTTGGTTGTCGCAAGTGACGACGAAGGACCACCAGAAATGCGGATCGAATACCAATGGAGACAGACCCTACGAGGTGCACTTCGTAAGATGCACATGTGGCCAATGCCCGATACTTGAGGATGAGGGACAAAGAAAGCCCGCGCCCGCATCCGTACATATCCGAAATCCTAGAACACAACGTTCCTTATAAGAACTCGACCGGTGAATGGAAAGGGTTTATTGAAGCACCGGTCGAGAATGGAGGGTTTCACCACCGTAAGATGAAGAATTCGTAAACGTTATCGGATCTTTTTCTTCTTTCCCAAGAACGGATGGCATAACAACCGTAAGGGTCACAACCGGCCGCCGAGCGCGAGTGCCCGCAATCACCGAAAAGGGTTATCGATCCGAACGTCTCCCTGGCCTTCATACCTATGAATCCACATGACGCCTTTCTAATTGCTCCAAAGTGCCCGACAATGGAACCCCGGTGCTCCTTATTTGGACACGCATCTATCGAGCCGCTACCTCAAACTCCGAAGGGGAACGTTGCCTATCCTTCACTTCGTGGCCGCCCTACTTGCAAGATTGAAAGAAAAAGGATATACGATGAGATGGAGGCCGATAGCCATAACTCGTGGGCCATCCAAGGGATGAAATCGAAAAGCCGCCGAGTCCCGACAATAGCGACTCTTGTTGCATGATAACTATGAGCAAGGCCGGCCATGAGAGTGAATCTGAGGACGCCCTAGCTCGTGGGCCATCCAAGGGGCAACAACACAACCCCAAACCCAAAAGCTCGTGACTTGGGAAGCGCTTATAAGGGCCGCCCAGAAGGAGCCAAGACAGCCACCTCACTGTCACTAGACTCCGTCGTAACCAAAGGGCCAATAGCCAAAAGGGCTCCCCGTTGACCTTAGCAAAGATTGAAGAAATCCACCAAGAGACGACCGATGAGGAAGTTAACTGTTGACCCGATCCGGCGCATCTTCCAAGGAAATCCCAAGGCGTATAAGAAGGCCACGTATCAAGCACCGAAAGAAGATCGCCGCCCCTATGCTAAGACAAATGAAACTCCAGATCCCGAAAAGAGGATCCCGTGCTCACCTGAAGCAAACACAGCCAACATTTCCCTCTCGGTCTCTACTCACTTCGTCCTATCCCCATAAGCCGAAGCCGGAAGAAAGCCCGGCTCGCACTCTCGTGCCTATTGATGCTACTCCCGATGATGTGGTACAACTAATTGGAAACATCCATTACGGGAATATAATCACTTTCACAGTATCTCGACCTCCCTCAATTTGGGGCCGATCATAACGAGCCTCTCTTCATCACACCCAATTGGATGAACGACGCCTCCCTCGGGTCCTCGGTTGATAATGGGTCCGGAATGAATATTCTTCCGGCAAAGATCATGAGCCCGCTTGATATCAAGACTACGTACTTGAAGCCTTCCTCCCTCACAGCCAAAGCTTACGACTCAACATCTCGAGCAACTCCTGAGTTGCTACTTTGGACCTCTCGGTTTGGATGTAAATTGATACTCGTGGAATTCCAGTTATCGACATCCCGATTACTTTTAATGCCTTATTGGGAAGACCTCGCCGCACCAAGTCAAAGGGGTCGCCTCAAGCCTCCACCAAGTGTGTGAAATTGCCTCGAATGGGGACCTGACAACCATTTATGGGGATTTAGTCACTTTGGAGGGCACAGATACGGGCGGAATACCTATTCTGGAAATCAAACATGACGAGGAAGGTCTCATGCTAACGGGCTTCACGATCGAGCCTCCCAAGGCCCAAGTGTGCAACATAGATTTGACAATCACTGGGATAAAATCCCACCGGCCTTGAAAATGATGAGAAAAATGAGCTATCTACCCGGCCTCGGTCCTGGGGGAAGCACCAACAAGGAACTCACAAACTCATCGAGGTGAAAGGACGTAATACTCGCCACGGCCTCGGGATATGAGGCCTCCTCAGCTGACACCGCAAAAGGAAAAAGATTTGAAGCCGCCACAGAAAGGTCCCGGCCGACAACCCTAAATCTCTCCCCTTCACCCTAATTTGGCCGACTACTTTGTAAAGGGTCCCACACAACCAGAAACATCACAGAGCCCACTCCTACGGCAGATGGCTAAAGCTACAGGATAGCCTCAACAAGTTTAGAGGAACCAAGGCTAACCCGGTCCGTAGAATGTTCCCGGACCTACCCAAGATACCCGGGGCTACCACTACCATGAAGAGCGAGTATACCTTCGTAGGCGTGCTCGACCCGGTGGAACAGCCTCGAGAAGCTCACAACCACTATTCCTACGCCCAGAAGATCCGAAACCCGAATTCGAATTGACAAAGGCCAAAAGCTAAGGCCACGGAATTTCCTCGATGATTGGGATGGTCCGGTTATGCAAAGAATTGTTCGAAGAAGAAGTCCAAAGCGACCCGATTGATCTCGGCTCGGTCCAAGAGATGATAGCAAAGAATTGAGAAAGGAAAACAAAACAAAGACAGCTTCCCGAGTCATGAGGCCACCAATAGCAAAGCCGCTAAAGAATTGGGAAAACCTCTCGTGCCCGTCCGCGACCAAGGAGGAAATGATCACCAAGCTTGGATTGGTCCCCCGTCCCTTTGTGTCAATCTAGGACAAGTCCTCCCAGTCTCTCTCATTGTTAAGATCGAGTCTCTAGGGTCGTCCGACGGCCTTACGCCCGAAGACTACGAGTCCGTAGCAAGCGCCGTATTCCTTTTCGTTTTCAATGAAATGACGAACCTTTCGAGTATCCCTTGATTGCCACTTTAACTAATGATGAATTAATTAAAAAAATTTTAATAATAATTCATTAGATAAAGAAGCGTACACATTAAACGAAAAAAAAAATCAAACAACAAAAAAAAATCTTTAAGCAAAGTTGTCCGGAAAGAGGAAAATCGAGCCCAAGCCGCCGAAGAGATTTTGACGAGTGTGAATTTGGGAACCGCGGAAGAGCCTAAAGAGACGCAGATTGGTGATTTCTTCGAAGGAATCGGAAAGGATGCTCGCAAAGTCCTACAAAATCCTCAACTCAAGGAAAGTAGCCCTCTTCATCAAAGAGAACATCATGTGCGTATACGGGTTGCCACCGAAATCATTTCGTATAATGGATCCCACTTCGAAGGGAATGTGAAAACCGCCGCGTAATTCCGAATAACCCGTCACAAGTCATCTCCTTACAGCCCCAAACCAACGGAGCCGTCGAGGCAAAGCAAACAAGACTCGAAAATATCATCCGGAAAATGGCCGTCCAAGGCGTAGATTGGCCCGAGAAGTTACACTCGGCACTCGGGGCTACGTAACATCGCCGAACGGCAACCGGGGAAACACCGTTTGCTCCTCACATACGGAATGGAAGCCGTACTCCCAATCGAGCTGAAATCCTCGCTCCGTATACCGCCGGAAAGCCGTATCAACGAGGTCGAATGGCTCCGCAGTCGCCATGACGAATTGGCCCTACTAGATGAACGCCGACCGAAGGCCATGGAACACATCCGAGCCTACCAAGGAAGAATGGCCAGAGCCTTCGACAAGAAAGTAAAGCATCGGGAGATCCGAGAAGGTGATCTCGTTTTGAAAGAAAAGCCCCCACCCGTATCAACCCCTCGGCAAATGGGAGCCTCGTATGGGTCGGGCCATATGTCGTCCGTAAGATCTTCTCCTGAGGAGCCATGCAACTTGCACTCGACGGAATCCCTTTGTACACCCAAGTGAATGGTGACAAGCCGCGCGTATACTACGCGTAAAAAAAAAAAAAAAAAAAAAGAGTGCTAAAAGAGTAATACCCAACTAGGTTGAAAACCCAAGAAGGGCGGCCTAGGTAAAAACAGTGGTTGCACCAAAAAAAAAAAAAAAAAAAAAAAAAAAAAAAAAAAAAAAAAAACAACAAAAAAACAAAAAAAAAAAAAACAAAAAACAACAAAAAAAAAATCAAAGTTGAACTACGAAGACCCGAGCTCCTCAAAATGAGGGGAACGTAGGCACCGGAAACGGTTCGGTCTAAAACACAAATAAAAGTCATACTTTGACATCAATACAATTGATCGTACCATGAAAGCGTCTCGAAAAACTCTAAAGCAATTCAAATATTCATTACAAGTTAAAAGCTCTTTGATGAGTCTAAGCCCGATTCATTCCTACAACCGGCAACCTCGCTAAAAGAAACTAAGATACATAATCAAACTAATGTGTCTCGCCATGACAAGAAAGGGATACCGAAACCTCGTAGTCACTCCAAGCCACTCGCATCGGCCTCTCCCCTCTTCTTCCCCTTCGAGTCTTCTTTTTCCGAACCGGAAAATGTCGGTCTTCCTCCTACCAAGCTCGGTATAGGAACAGGATCTATCAAACCAGCCTCTCGCCGTGGCCTTAGTAGCCCTAGCGTCATCTCTTCATCTCCCGTAGCCTAGCCGGTAGCATAGGAGCCCTCCTCTCCTCGTCTCTTGACGTAAGCCTCATAGTCGGTCACGCCGTCTCCGCTCCTATCATGAGGGTTGGCCTCGCCTCGGCCCTCCTCCTCTCGTAAACAGCCAGTCCTCCGCACCCACAATGGCCTCACGCCGTCTCAAAATAGCCACCCGAGTCTCTCCTGCATGCCTCTCATACCAATCCAGTACCAAGTGGTCAGAACACCGGTCTGACGCTCGAGAATAACCCGAGGAGGAAAGGCATCATACCTCCATGCTCGGGAAAGAAATGGAAACACCGAGGGATCATCCATAGAAACAGTGAGCCACCACCCCGGTGGCTATATCATCAAAGCCCTCCAAAGGAACCTCGCTCCAAGCCAAATTGTCTCGTAACTAAAGCCTAATATAGAAGCCGGACCGAGAAAGCCCCTAAGCATAACCACATGGGACCCATCCCGAAGCACTCGCGAGTCTCCACCCGCCAACAAGGCACCGACCATCCGATATCCTCTCGTCCGGAGACCAGCCCATCCAACGCTCCCATGAGCCCCGATCATCAAAATCCACGCAACCCCCTCCCGGCAAATGTCCAAGGCTTCGATCATATCGTAGGTTTCCGAAGAACCCCCAAACGCTCCATCGCCCACAGTGGTCAAGAGGAACGGGCCGCCCCCGCGCATATACCGTCTTCCGGTAGCGCCCTATCAAGAGCATGAAAAGTCTCCCCGTAATCAAAGGAACGACATCTCTCGCCTGTGCGACAGTGAACGACAACATCTAGCAAAGAGATCGATGGCAAATCCCAAAGGAATAGACCATGAACAGGTGCCAAACATACAAAGTGCAAAGGCATCCCAATAGGCATCATCCACCAAGCCTAGGCCCCTAAACCTATCGGGAAGGCCGGAAATATCAAAATGATCGGACCACGGATCATACCTTGCGCTTCCTCCGGGAAAGATGAAGGAGGACGCACAATCTGTCAACAAAAGAAGCCCCTCCGGCAAAGGAACCGCTATCTCTTCCACCTCCTGACCTCCAAGCAAGGCCCGAAATTCTTCGACACGGAACAATCTCGTTGAAGGAAAGGCAAAAGACATGCCTTCTAGTGTCCCAAAATGAGGAAGAAGCCCTCAAAAGCTCATAGTCCGGAATCAATTCCTCGAGAGACCATAAGCACTTCACCTTGTACCTTTCTTCAAAGAAGGACCTCCTCTCATGCATAATCTCCTGACCAATCCTTGAACTTGTTGAAGAATGACATTTGGGATTCTTGGGACAATTTTGATGGAGCTTTTCTAAAGTTTTCCATGGTTTTTCTCTCTTTCTCCCGAAAATGGCCGTTTGGACTCGGAGGTCAAGAGGATATTTGAATTTGAAATAAAGTGAGACCAGATTCGAAGCAAAATTAAAGGACAATGTCGATGCAGACCCCATCCGCGCGGACATGATTGCTTTCCATCGTAAAATCTGCAATGTACCCAAGCCGCTACACCAAAAGAGGAATATTCCGTCCCGTTGCTCGAAACCCGTGCAAAAACCCTCCCCAAACCAAACCCATATACCAAACACTAACACCCTTGCCAAAAAAAAAAAAACAAGGCTCATGCAACACCGCATTCATACCGCATTGCATTCATAAAATAAAATCCTAAATTATTACATTCCAAAAAAAAGAGTATGCAAAAAAAAACAAACAAACATCAATAAAATCCTAAATTATTACATCCCAAAAAAAAAAAGAAAAAATGTGCATAAGCCGTACAAATCTCAATCTCAATCTCAAATCTCAAAAAAAAAAAATCAATCGGAGTCTCTAGCGCCCGATGTCCGCCCCGGCCCTCTTGCGACTCGGGCCCGCCTCCTCAGAGCCCCGAAAATCTCGGGCTCGTAATCGTCCTCGTCTCCTGCAAAGAGGCTCGTCAGACCAACCGGCACGCTCCGATAGGGCAAGCCGAGATCTCGCGAAAAATCGTATCCGAAGGTGAAGGCGTCGGACTCCCGAACGTACGAAGACGACCCGCCATGCCGCCATACGTGTCCCCGCCCGTGTGGATCCCCGAGAATGACGTGATCCGAAGGCAAGCACCGCGCGGATCAAGGAGAGGAGACAGAGGAGTCTCTCAAGAAGTCTCGAGCGAATAGGGAAGCCTCCCGTCCGATGTGCGCCGGCCGTGGTCGCCTCGCTCTAGCTCGAGGAGCCCCGCAAGCGACCATCCTCCCGATGAATCTCTTGCCTCGATCACTTGCTTCGTCGCCTTCTCGACGACCACCTCCGAAAACCGCACAAAAGCAAAAGCGTCAAAAAGGAAGTGATGCTAAAGATGATGAAACAAAAGAAAGAAAGGAAGAGGCGTAAGCGTAAAAGCCATACCTTCATACCCTGACGAGGCCGGAAAGCTCGTGGAAGCCGCTCAGCCGAGGGATCTCGCACCCTCAATCGGACCCCATCCTCGGGATATATGAAAATCCGTCCGAGGGTACCGCGGATCCCAAGCCCCTCTCTATCCGTAACCCGAGGCATCCTCGCCTCCTCAAGACGAATGTCGCATACGGCTCAATCGCCACGAAATCCGAGAAGTGCCGGCCGGCTCGTAATCATCCCAGTCACGGACCGATCACTGGGTGCATCATATCGGCGGGAGGCTCCACCGGTGTCCTCAAAGGCGAGTTCACGCCATGCCGGCGCGTCACCCTCTCTCCTGCATAATAGGCATCGCAGTCGACCTCTCGTAATCCTCCGCCGCACGCCCAAATCTCGCGCCTCTTCACCGCGCCACCTCGAAGCGATCCTGTGGGAAGAATATCATCCCTCATCCGTCTCGGCCTCCGTCAAAGGAAGGCAATCCGCGTACTCGAGAGTCGTACGCCCCGGAGCTTATCTTCTCCCGGCATGCTTGGACCAAGACCGCATGGCCGGATACGCCCGACGTACTCCGCCGCCGTCCGCCACATCGTGACGTGGAAAACTCCAACGCCCATACCGCGAAAGGTAAAAATCAAATCAATCCAAAGGCAAAGAAAAGTGTGTGCTCAAAAAAAAAAAAAAAAAAGAAAGAGAGGGAAAGCAAAAAGAGAGCTTATACCTCCAGTGGCAAACTCAAAGCAAGACAAGGAGCTCACAGCCTTCCTGCCGTACCTATCGAGAGCAAAGTAAAGCTCGCTGCCTCGGCCTCTCCCCACGAGACATCTCCGGCCGTCTCCATGTCCTCCAAGGACCTCAACAAGGCAAAGACCGCCGTCCCTCAAAGCATGTCCAAAGAGCGTGCTCGAAAAGGCAAACCACAAGAAGGCCCTAGCGATCCGCTTCGCCTATCCTCTCCTCCCCACCTCGTAACTCACGATGGTCTCCACAATCTTACCGTAGACCACGGCATACTCCATCCCCATCCCCTTTTGGGAATAGGGAAAATCCCGTAAGAGCTCGTAGATCCGCATCGCCGTAGCCATCCCGCCACTCAATGCCGCGTCCCATTAAAGGACAGCCCGTGATCGCAGCTGTAATCGGAGGGCGTAACCGTAGCCTCGCCTTAAGAAGTGAAAGGTGTGGGTCGCGCCCCACCAATGCCGCGCCAAAGCAAACATCGTGCCCTTGCTCTTAGTGGAACTTGACCACCCCCTCAAGCACTCAACGAACTCCCAAAGCCCCGTCTCGACAACAACTGCCTCTGACTCGCAAAGCTCCTCGGCCCACATCCGGAAGCCGATCCCACAGGTCAACTACGGACTCCACTGATCCTCGAGTCTTCATTTTGTTCAGCTGCTCCGTCACAAAACGGTTTCCGCCCTGCAAAAAAAAAAGGAGAGAAAATGTCAAAAAAAAATTGCATTTGCATTTGCACAAAAAAAAAAAAAGCATACACATGCATTAAAAAAAAAAAATTCGGCAGCATAACGGCATGCAATAGACATAGCCCCATTTTTCTCACAGAAAAGACAGTTTTCAACAAATCCCATTCAACAATTTTCAATAAAAAAAATGCATACATGCATATCCTACAAGAAGTTGACGGAAATAAAACTCCGTCCCATTTTCTAAAAAAGAAAAAAATGCATACATGCATATCATCCATCTTACATGCAACGGGAGGAAAAATCCGTCCCACTTTTCAAAAAAAAAAAAAAATCCTAAACATACATACATCTCATATTGGCAAAATGCCCATTCTTTCCAAACAAAATGCATGCATTGCATCATTCATCAATATCAATATTCAATTTCAAAAAAAAAAAATCATCATCAACATGCAATATTCAAATTTCAAAAAAAAAAATTCAAAAATCACCCAAAATTCAAATTTCAAACAAGAAATCAACAAAGGGAATGAAAAGATTCGAAGTATACCGTTCGGAGACTCGGATCAGAAGCCCAATGTTGCCAAGCATCGGGGTAGGGCTCCTCCGCAATCGATTGCGAAAGGGTGTAATGCCTCCTCATTCGGACAAGCTCCAATTGTCTCTCCGCGACCGGGCCACGTCCTCGGCCTTGAAAAGCGCCTTCCCCGTGTTCCATTGCTCGAAAATCGAAGAAATCGGAGGAATTTTCAAGCTTTTTGAGCAACAATGGCTTCCTTCTCTCGGTTTCTCTCTCTCTGCTCTCGGATTTTCGTAAAACCGAATGGGGAAGAGGAAGGGCGTTGGCCCTCATTAATACCCCGGTTTTCAAACCCTCTCCGCGCGGACAGGATCGTAAGGGTCAAAATGACCCTTTTGCCCTTTAAAATCTGAACTCGCAATTCAGCCCCCAACTTGACAGAGTTAACCAAAGTTAACCAAAGCCCCTTGTCAAGAAAATCATCCCCTAAGAAAACGTAAGACCGAGTGTCCCGAGAAAGATAACGGATCCCGTATCTTTCATCAAAATCATTCCCCTGCAAAGAAAACGTAAGACCGAGTGCTCCCGAGAAAGATAACGGTGATCCCGTATCTTTCATCAAAATCCCCCTAAGCCAAACGTAAGACCGATCTCCCGAGAAAGATAACTAAATCCCGTATCTTTCATCAAAATCCTTCCCTAAAGAAACGTAAGACCGAGTGCCCCGAGAAAGATAACGAGATCCCGTATCTTTCATCAAAATCATCCCCGGCAAAGAAACGTAAGACCGAGTGCCCCGAGAAAGATAACGAGATCCCGTATCTTTCATCAAAATCATCCCCTAAGTCAAACGTAAGACCGATCTCCCGAGAAAGATAACGGATCCCGTATCTTTCATCAAAATCCTTCCCTAGCCAAACGTAAGACCGATTCCCCGAGAAAGATAACGAGATCCCGTATCTTTCATCAAAATCATTCCCCTAAGCAGCTCAAACGTAAGACCGATTCCCCGAGAAAGATAACGAGATCCCGTATCTTTCATCAAAATCATCCCGGCAGTCCAAACGTAAGACCGATTTCCCCGAGAAAGATAACGAGATCCCGTATCTTTCATCAAAATCTTCCCTAGCCAAACGTAAGACCGATTTCCTCGAGAAAGATAACGAGATCCCGTATCTTTCATCAAAATCTTCCCCAAGCCAAACGTAAGACCGATTTCCCCGAGAAAGATAACGAGATCCCGTATCTTTCATCAAAATCCTTCCCTGCTAGCCAAACGTAAGACCGATTTCCTCGAGAAAGATAACGAGATCCCGTATCTTTCATCAAAATCTTCCCGGCAGCCAAACGTAAGACCGATCTCCCGAGAAAGATAACGGATCCCGTATCTTTCATCAAAATCCTTCCCTAGCCAAACGTAAGACCGATTCCCCGAGAAAGATAACGAGATCCCGTATCTTTCATCAAAATCATCCCCTATAGCCAAACGTAAGACCGATTTCCTCGAGAAAGATAACGAGATCCCGTATCTTTCATCAAAATCTTCCCCGGCAGTCAAACGTAAGACCGATTTCCCCGAGAAAGATAACGAGATCCCGTATCTTTCATCAAAATCATCTAACGGCAGTCAACCGTAAGACCGATTTCCTGCACGAATACGTCCGATTTTCCCCAAAGAAAGGCTAACGAAATCCCCAAAGAAAGTTAACGGAATCCCAAAAGCCAGTGGAATCTCGAGTAGAACTCGAACTACGAAAGGGCTTGATTCCCACTAGGGATACGTAGGTAGCCTATCATTAGGTCCAGCCCCTCGACCAAAACGGTCACCCTCTCCTTCGGCAGCAGACGAAGTCCACCGAAAGGCCATTTCAAATTAAGGTCCGAGGCACCTAAAAAGCCATCATCATCAAGGTCCGAGGCACCTAAAAAGCCATCTTCAAGGTTCGAGGCACCTAAAACGCCATCATCAAGGTCCGAGGCACCTAAAAAGCCATCTTCAAGGTTCGAGGCACCTAAAACGCCATCTCCAAGGTTCGAGGCACCTAAAACGCCATCTTCAAGGTTCGAGGCACCTAAGACGCTATCACTAGAAAGCGATAAATCGCAATCATCCCCAGCAGAGACCGAAAATGGTCATCCCTATCCCCAGCAGAGCGGATACCCATCAGACCGAAAATGGTCATCTCTTATCCCCAAAGCAGAAGTTTCTTTCCAAAGAACCGACCGTAGAACTCGCTCATCAGTTCGAGGCACCTAAAACGCCATCATCTCTGTGGTCAAAGACCCGAACTACGATCGGCTTGATTCCCATTCGGGATACGTAGGTAGCCTATCGCTAGGTTCAGCCCACCCGATCACTCGATCATCCCGCCAAATATGGAGCCTATTCTTATCGACGACCCCGCTTCCTTCGAAGCGCCGTCGCCGAGGGCTACCGTAAGTGCTCCAATTTGAGCTTGTTAGAATTTTCGTTAGAAAATTAACGAAAGTTATAACATTTCTAACAATTCCTAACAATCCTAACTTTTCTAACAAAGTGAGGGTAAAATGGGCATTGTTATTTAAGGTTAAACCTCAAAAAGAATCTCAAAAAGTAAAACAAAAGGAATAAAACCACAAATAGAAATGGTGGGAACAATAAACTGTCGTTAATTTGAAATTTCAAAAAGAAATATTCCTCTTGTCCAAAGCCGGAGCCGCATTTAATGAACAAAGGCACGCCGAAGGGTCCTATCCGCGCGGATAAGTATGTCATTTCCAGAGGGCTATAAATTGAGCCCTCCAAATACAAAAATAAGGAGGAACAACACCAATTGCACCGAACCTCGGCGAAATATAGAGAGAAAACAGTGAGAATTCTTCAAGAATTGTCACCATTTTCTCTCCAATCTTTCCCAACTCACACTCATCCACTCACTCTCATACTTAAGCCTTAAACACTCATACACTCAAGCCAAAAACTCAAGAACACAAGGAAGATTGGTAAACCCTCCTTCTCCTTACCCTAAACTCCAACCATGCATGCATTTGCAAACTACAAAATGTAGTTCTTTCATCTTCTTGCTTTAGATCTAAGAAGATCACCATGGAAGACCATCTTCCATGGATGATCTTCTACAAAGATCAAAATTATTTTCAAGTTCTCTTACTTTCTTGCAAAGAAAACTCATTTTCAAAACCCTAAAACCATTTTCAAGCATAAAATCTCATTTTCAAAGGATAAAAATCCCCTTCCCAAGCAAATGAAATGCTTAGTCCTAATGTACCCCAAGGATGGTTTGGTATAGTTGATTCACCACTAAAATGTCAAGTGATCACTAACCAAAACCTAGGGAAATGGGGACAAGCATGGATGCAAAACCCCCCTTAAAATCATATTTTCTCTCTTGGGAAGTTGCTGTCCAGTAGCAATTTTCCCAGACCTCAGTCCATGGTCTAATTTTTTGGACACAGATAAATGTGGAATTTGGTGTTGACTACAAAACACTTTTTGTAGCCAACATCCAGATATTTCCATACATATTTTTACTTTATTTTTTGGGTGAGTAAAACTCCTCTTTTCAAATTTTCTTTCAGAGGCTAGTTCATCAGCTTCTGGGAATCCAGATCTCATATCTGAGGTTTCCAGAAGGTTTTGACCCCTCAAATCTTCTCCAAAATGGAAAATTCCTTCGCACAAATCTTATTTAAGGTGTCTAGAACAACTTTCATTCTCTGAGTTTATCCAGATTATGAAGTTTTAAGACCCTTGAATCCATTTCAAAATCAAAGGTCCACTGCCTTTTCATTCTGGCAGAAATGGCTCTCAACTTCAAAAGGTCTTTTGAGTACCAAATCTCAATCCAAAAATCTTCCAAAAATTCATGGGATCAGTTTAAAGTCTTAAAAAGATATCCCAATTTTTACTTTTCTGAGTTTCAACTTATTTTGGCCAAAACACACACACACACACACACACACAAATGATTTTCAGCTTGGAAGACTCGTTTTACGAGGCATTCCGGGTGCACACTAACGTCCTTCCCGGCGTGTAACATGACCTCCGAACCTAAATCTCTGATCTCGGGCTTTTTTCAAAGTTTTGGCCCTCAAAATAAAAATGGCGTGGCGACTCCGTTTCGTTGATTTTTTTCAAATAAAAATGGGAAAATTTTCGGATACACATCATCACAGCTCCAGTGAGGATACCGGAGATCGGGATGAGGGATACCGACCTTATAGAGAAGAAGAGAAAGAAAACTCGGCGGGGTCGAGGTAAAGGGAAGAAGACCAAAGAAGACTCAGTGAATGACGACTGACAGATCTTTTCTTAGGATTCCCTTATTGCCATTTTGCAAACACATTAGTTTATTTAGGCATTTTTTGTATTTTAGATCTTTGTAGCAAGTTAGCAGAGTCAAGAGTAGACCGTGCTTGAACTCATCAAGAAATTTTTAACTTGTAATGAACAAGAAATATTATCTTAGAAATTAATCAAGACACATTTCATGGAAATTCAAATGTCTTATTGATTGGGACCCGTTTTATGAAAACTTAAATACCCTTCATTTTTTTTTTATTTAGGACGCACTTCATGGAAGCTTGATTGCCCTTTTTTATTGTTTAGACCGAACCATATATGGCTGCCTACGTTCCCCTTTTACAAGAAAGACTAAGGGGCTCAGGTCTTCGTAGTTCATTCTAGTGAACTATTTTTTTATGTGCAGCCCTGTTTTTTGCCTAGACCGCCCCTTTTTGGGGTTTTCAGCCTAGCTGGGCATTACTCTTTTTGCACTAAGATTTTTTTATTTATTTTTTCTTTTTTTTTATGTGCAACCCTGTTTTTTGCCTAGACCGCCCTTTTTTGGGGTTTTCAAATTTAGCTGGGTATTACTCTTTTTGCACTAAGATTTTTTTATATTTTTTTTTTTAGACATAGTATCTTTTGAGCTTATCACCGTTGACTGGGTGGACAAAGGGATTGCCGTCAGTGTCCGCAAGCTTCATGGCTCCTCCCGATAGTATCTTCTCTCGCACCACATAAGGGCCGATCCAAACGGGTTTCCGTTTTCCTGTGGGGTTGTCTCCGGGTAGGGGCTTCACTTTCAACACTAAGTCACCCTCTTTGATGTCTCTGGCCTTAACCTTTTTGTCAAATGCTCTAGCCATTCGCCTCTGGTAGGCTCGGGTGTGTTCCATGGCTTTCAGCCTTCTTTCATCAAGCAGAGCCAACTCACCGTGCCGGCTGCGCAACCATTCTACTTCATTGACACTGTTTTCCAGGAGGACCCTTAATGACGGGATTTCCAACTCCACTGGTAACACTGCTTCCATCCCGTAGGTTAGGGCAAAAGGAGTTTCTCCTGTAGTTGTTCTGACAGACGTCTGTAGCCCCGCAGTGCCAAGTGCAGCTTTTCGGGCCAATCGCGACCACGGGTGGCCATTTTCCGGATGATCCGTTCGAGCGTCTTATTAGCAGCTTCCACGGCTCCATTAGTTTGAGGTCTGTACGGAGACGACTTGTGGCGAGTGATTCTAAATTCTGACAGCAACCTATCGCAGTCCCCTTCAAAGTGTGACCCATTATCGGAAATGATCTCGTTGGGCACCCCATATCTGCACATTATGTTTTCTTTGATGAATTGGGCCACTTTTCTGGAAGTGAGGACCTTGTAGGACTTGGCCTCTACCCACTTGGTAAAGTAGTCGATGGCTACTAGCACAAATTCATGCCCATTGTTTCTTGCCGGGGCTATTTTCCCTATCACGTCAATACCCCAAGTTGCAAACGGCCAAGGAGTCGTCATGCGCAAGCATGTGTCATGAGGCGGGAGATGGTTGAGGTTGGCAAACCGCTAGCATTTGTCACATGCTCGGACGTGTTGGACACCTCGTTTCCATGGAAATCCAAGAGTAACCCATTCTGAGGATCACTTGCATCAGGGCTCTGGCATTCATATGAGGACCGCAGGGACCATTGTGGACTTCGGTCATCAACTCTTTGGCCTTTTCTTGAGTGACGCACAAGAGGAGTGGTCCTTGGTACCGCTTCTTGTACAGGTTGCCTCCTAGAATGACATAATGGGAGGCCAACCTTTTTAAGGCTTGCAAGCTCTTGGCTCGACACCTTCTTTTGGTCTACCTTCTTCGTCTCTCGAAAGCCGACTCTCCATCTTTGAGGAACCGGTAAATTTGATTGTACCAGGGTTCCTTTATAGGCTCGGGTCCTGTGTCTACTTCACAAATGTAAGGCTGGGGCTTCTCTTCTACCCACTCGGAAGGATTTTATGGCTTTTCCCTCGGGGATCTCTACCAATGAGGCTAGAGTAGCTAAAGCATCTGCGAATCTGTTCTTTTCCCTCGGCAAGTAGTGGAAGGTCACTTCCGAACCGTCCCAAATAACTCCTCCATATGGGCATGATACCGCTAAAGATTAGGGTCCACAGTCTTCCATTTGTTGGAGACCTGGTTAATGATCAGGGCTGAGTCTCCATAAACTTCGAGCTCTTTGACATTCCTTTCTAGGGCAGCCTCCAAACCAGCAATGCAAGCTTCGTACTCGGCAACATTGTTCGTGGCAGGGAAGTTCAACTTGAGGGCTATGGGTGTATGCTCATCTTTCGGATCGACCAGTAGCATCCCAATGTCGTTTCCCCTTTTGTTAGCGGCTCCGTCAAAGAATAATTGCCATCGGTTTTCAGGCTCGACTGCAAAGATCCCTTCATCTGGGAATTGGGGTTCAGGCCCTCTGTCCTCATTACTGGGGAAGTTCGCCAGGTGGTCCGACAACGCTTGACCCTTGATGGCCTTTCTGGTCACATAGTTGATGTCGTACTCTGCCAAGAAGAAGGACCACTTTGCTAGACGCATCAAGAGGGAAGGCTTATCAAAGATGTATTTGATGGGGTCCATTTTTGAGACCAAATTCGCAGGGTGGGCTTGCATATAATGCTTCAACTTGCCGACTACCCAGACCAGTCTGGCACAGGTCTTTTCACATGCGGAGTAATTGAGCTCACTTCCCTGCAGCTTCCGGCTGACAAAGTAAATGGCATTCTCTACCCGAGAGTCTTTCTTCTCCTGAGCAAGCATAGCCCCAACTGTCGTATCAGTGACAGTGAGATAGATCAGAAGAGGTTTCTGTCTATGTGGGGGGCATAGTACTGGAGAATGTACCAAGTATGCCTTGATTTGATCAAAAGCATCCTGGCATTCTTCGGTCCATTCTGTGTCTACGTTCTTCTTCATGAGCTTGAAGATGGGCTCGCACATAGTGGTCAACTGATTGACGAAACGGCTGATGTACTGCAGTTTTCCCATAAAGCTCTTGACTTCTGTCTGGGTTTGAGGTGGCCTCATATCCATAATGGCTTTGATCTTTTGGGGGTCAACTTCAATACCTCGCTCCGTGACCATATACCCAAGCACTTTTCCCCTTGTCACTCCGAAGGTGCATTTGGCAGGGTTTAGTCTCATGGAATGTTGTCTCAGCCTCTCAAAGAACTTCTGCAGGTCAACAAAGTGCTGCCCATCCTCGCCTTTGGAGTGGATTATCATGTCGTCTACATAGACCTCAATCTCCTTGTGGATCATGTCATGAAAAAGCGCGGTCGCTGCCCTTTGGTAAGTAGCCCCGGCGTTCTTAAGCCCAAATGGCATCACTGTATAACAGTAAGTTCGCCACGGTGTGGTGAAGGCCGTCTTTTCTTGGTCTTCCTCGGCCATCTTGATCTGGTTGTAGCTCGCAAAGCCATCAACGAAGGATTTGACTTCGTAGCTGCGCCGGGAGTCTACCAGGATGTCTATGTTTGGCAAAGGGTAATCGTCCTTGGGCCGGCCTTGTTCGGATCTCGAAATCCACACAGGCACCTTCCCATTGGCCTTGGTGACGGTCACAATATTGGATAACCATGTCAGGATATTCGATGACTCGATGAATCCTACCCGCGTAGCTTCTCAATCTCTTCTTTGACTGTAAAGACCACTCGGCTTGATCTTCCTCGGTTTCTTTTACCGGCTTAGCATCTCGATGCTAGAGGGATTCTCGTGCTCTACTATCGAACCGTCTAGCCCCCGCATATCCTGTATGACCATGCAAACACGTTGACGTATTCTCTCGAGTAGATCGATCACCCGTCCCGCTCAACCCCCGGAAGAAGTTTCCGATCCGTGTCTCTTTAGGTTCCTCGACAAGCACCCAAGTTCACACTTGTCAAAACCTCCTCAGCGCTTGGGCCCGGTTTTCCTCTTTTTCGAAACCTCGCTTAAAGATTTCTTTAATGCATTGTTCATTTAGTGTGTTTGCATCTTGTTCAAATGATTCATTATTAAGTTGTTAAGTTTTGAGTTAATTTATCATTTTTTAAGTTGGCAATAAGAGGATACTCGAGAAAGATCCGTCATTTCATTCAAAATAAGGGGAAAGATGACATCGATTACATTTTGATAGTCCTCGTGCGTGAGGCCTTCGGATGACTCGGAGGACTCGGAATTCAAGGATTCCCGACTCGACCGTATGGACAACATGGTGTTTGACACGACTGGGTTGAGAAGGACGGGGTACCAATCCAAGCTCCGCGATCATTTGCCGTCTACCGGCTATCGGCCCCGAGAACGTCTCCCAATTCTTTAACGGCATCTCTCGTCTTAGTTACCAAAGTGCGGGGATCAAAAGGATTTTCACCACCGTCTCCAATTACGGCAACTATCTCATCGTCTCGAGCCGAAGTCGATCAAATCTGGGATCCGTGCTTCTTCATCAAACAACCGTAGCAAGCCCCACTCACCGTCTTCACTACCGGCGCCTTCTATCTCGGTGATCTTCGGAAGAGCTAACTTGAAGGCGGAGAAGTCCATTACCCCGGATGCCGACTCTTCGACGCCGTCTCGAGTTCCCTTTGAAGACATACTCGCTTCCGAACGGTAGTGGTAGCCCCAGGAATGTCTCGGCAAGTCAAGGAACATTCTTCGAACAGGATTGGCCGGCTTTCCTCTCATTTTCTCAAGATTTTCCAGAAGGGTTTTCTGCAAGGAGATCTCGGTGATCACTTTTATCGTATTGTGTCCCGCCTTTTGTAAAGTAATGGGTTAGGGATAAACCGTAGGGATGAAGCTGGACCCCTTTAGCTTTTCTCGCCATTCCGAGAATTCGGTTTGTACCCCAAGCCGTATCTCGGTAGTCTGTTCCTTTGCATCGATGATGGTATTGCGACCACTGAAGTCTTCTACCCAATCCAAGTCTGGAAGATAACCCATTTTTCTCATCATTCTCATGGCGGGAGGGATTTTATCGGAAGTAGTGGTGAGGTCGGTGCGCAACACACTTGTGTTTTGGAAGGAGCTACAGAGAATCCCGTCAATGCCAACCCTTCATCATCATGTTTGATTTCCAATATCGGGATATCTCCAAAGTCTTTGGTTCCTTCTACCGCGACACTGCCTCCGTAAATGGTGGTGATAGTGCCATCATTTGATCGAAATTTGACGCACCGGTGCAAAGTAGAGGCTACCCCATTTATCTCGGTGGATCCAAGGCCGTCCCAAGAGCAAGAAATGAAATCGGAATATCAATCACTTGAAAATCAACGTTCATGACCTTTTTCCGAACCACGGCTTGAGAGTAGCAATCCCCAAAACTGACCGTGCAGCTGGAGTCATAGGCCTTAATAGTCTGACTAGAAGGCTTCAAATCTGTTGGCTTCAAGTCCAATAAGTCCATCATCTTGGCTGGCAAGCCATTCATTGTAGACCCTCCATCGACTAATACCCGTGGCAATCGACGCTCTTCTAACCGGACCGTGATGTAAAGAGGTTCGTTATGACTAGCCCCATACTTTGGCAGGTCCAAGTCGGTGAAGGTAATGATGTTTCCGTAATGGATACTTCCAATCATTTGGACGACCTCATCTGGGGTGACATCTATGGGCACCATGGTCTTGGCCAAACTTTCTTCTAGCTTCAACTTATGAGGGTATGAAGAGGTTAACAGGGACCACAAGGAGATATTGGCTTGGGTACACTTCAACCGAGTCAACACCGGATCCTCTTTTTCGTAGTCCGGTTTTTCTACTTCCGGCTTATAAGGCCTCTTATCTCGTCTTTGGCTTCGAGACGGCATTCCTTTTGTCACCCTTAGGCCGCTCAATACTCATCCGTCTGCACCGAGTCATCACATAGACATCAGCTTTTTCCGGGTCATCATTCCCTCTTTGGAGGATTCTCGTTAGCTCTTTCAAAGTTAGAGGCGGGCTCTTGCTTTGGCGTATGGCCAATTCCGCCGATTAATCGATTAATGGCGCTACCGGAGGCATAGGCCGCTTCGAACCTGATCCCAAGTTAACGTCTTTCTGACCTTCTCAGGGTTCTGACTCTCTGATTGGCTTAGCAGTTGGCCTTCTCCGTTTAGAGTCTTCACAGTCTCATTCAAACTTTTCAAAGTCAACATGCAACAGGAGTTATCACTTTCAGGGTTTGGAACCTGGCGAATGGCTTTCTCATCCGGGCCCAACAATTTTTTCAACAGAGTGGGATCACATTCCTCATCACTATCAAGCATGTCCCTTCTTTCTCTAGGGGTCAGCCTTCTGACGGCATCTTTGACGTTGACCAAACATTTTCTGAAGTGGGAAATTCCATCATCAATAAGGATTTCTGCGGGGTCAAATCTCATGGCGGGTTTCTGTTCTTTATTGTCGGGAAGGTTTTCTCGGGCTTTTTGGCTTCGGGCTAACCACTCCTCTACTGTTCCTTCCGCACTTCGACCGTGTCTTCATCGCATCACCGCAAAGTAACTCCCGTGGGAACTTTCGTCTTGACTTTGATGACCAATGAGGGCAAAAGCAGGTCGGGATACTTGACGCCATATAAGAGGTATCTTGGACTCCTCCTCTGACTTGGGAATTATCAAGAAAACATCGTTGTCATCATGGGACATAAAGGGAACTGGGGTCGCCTCGAGACTTAAGACTCTTTCCAGGGCATCCATACACTCTTCTTCAGACCAGGTTTCAGGAGTGACTACTAACACCGTAACAGAGTCTACTCTCCCTGATGAGAGTTTGGCTTCAGCGACGCTTACGTTTTCCAGATCGGCGGGTGGAGCCCACTTTCCTCTTTCAGCTAGGGCTTCAATTAAGTCCCTCCATTCACCGACCAAGTCTTTGTAAGGAGTATTGAACTCTAGGATGTAGGACTCATATGTTGCCTCATCTAAGCTAGCATCCTTTTCCTTTTTCGAGCCTTCACACAGGCTGCAAATACACTTTGAAGTGATTTCATCCCCTATTCCAGGTCTGTGGTTTTCTACCTCATCTTGCCCTTTGGGTTTCACTTCCGCTAACTCCAAGTCCATTCCTTCTACTGAACTGTCATCATCACTGTAAATCCATCCATTCCTATTCTCATTTCCGACTGATTCTTCACTACCACTGTCTGAGAGATAGGCAAATTCACAGGCGTTGACGAAATTAGAGAGGTCAGGGTGGTACTGGGATTCCAGGGTAAGGAGATTTGGATTAGGCTGAAAGGAGGGAAAGAGTCCCACGGGGGAATGCAAAGGCTGCAAGGGTGTCGGGACCCTGACGGCTTGGGATGTTGGGGAAGGCGAGAAGGGGACAGTCTTTGGCAATGGATTATATGTGGATGGAGGAGGATTGGCTATAGGCTAGCTCTTCTTCCCTAGTCATCTGGTTACCCAAACCGATCTGTTCTCTGTCGAATCGGACATTCGACTCTCCGGGTGACCAAGCGAGGATTACGGCGGGCGTCCGAGAATTCTGCGCTAACAAGTCTCTGACCCGGTGTTCTCACCCACTTCTTTCTCGCTGCGGGAAAGGGATAGGAAAGGTTTAGACTCGGGGTAGGTGTTTAGGCTGAAGGCTCAGGCAATATGCAAATTAAAATCTTCCAGTTTACTTAAAATAGTGTCTTTTATTAATATCTATTTGGTTGGAAAAGGGGATTTGCCCTTCTTTTTCACAACTATTCTAGATCCTGGATCAGTGGGTTCCGTCACTACGTCTATAAGCCCCTCGTATTCCACCTGTATTTCGACCTCCCAGGGTGGACAGCCCCGGGTGAGGGTCCTATAGGGCACGCGGATCCCATCGACCGAGAGTAAAGAACGCTCCTAACGGGTCTAGCGGGTCATAGGAACTTTCAACGCACGAGCGATGCGGATTATAGTCAAGGAAATACCGGGAAAGTCTCGTCTTTCTGCCTTGATAGAATTTTGGCAGAATTTCGCTTGAGCGAATGACGTTTTGACTTTCGGTAATGTCCGAGAAGATAATAGGCATGGGTCGGGTGGCAAAAGCCGGATGACACAGTGTCACATTGAACTTCGTTGCATACGCCGGGCGTGAGTCAGAATCGAAGTCAATGCCGGGTCAAGATCTTGCCAATTTTTTCTTGTCGGAATTTTTGCAGAGCTTCGCTTGAGCGAAAGATCTTTTGATTTGTTGGCAAAGACTCGGTCTCGACTCTTACGCATTCCGTGCGGGTCAAGGTCAAAGTCAATGTCGGAGTCAAGATCTCGCCAATTTTTCCTTGTCGGAATTTTGGCAGAGTTCCGCTTGAGCGAAAATCTTGGCTTCCGTTATGAACTAAGGCTTGACCTTTACGGGGGTATGCAACTGGGCTATATGACACGGACTAGACCAAAAACCAACCAAAAGTCACGGTTTTTTGAAATGTGTGACACGGGTGTGCATTGGTCGACACTTTGCCGCCATGAGGAGGTTGGGATGATTCCGTGCGCGCCCGGGAGCATCGTAAGGCTGTCCGTGGCTGTTGGAACCACCCTCGGGTTTGAAGGACGTGCGTGCAAAGTGTACAGGATATATCAGGTGCGCGTAGTGTGCGGTCTCCTAAAAATGTTCCTTTTTGAGTTAAAACAGAGATTTTCATGAATGTGTTTTAAAGGAATGATTTTCGGGACGGGGAAAATGCAACACGTAAGCACGTAAATTTTACAGGAGCCCTAGTCGATCATGGTGAGTAGCCCCAAGCCGCTAGCCCGGATTAACCATGATTTTTCCTGGTGGAATTGCCACTGAGGTCGCCCGGTCAGAATCCAATGAGGATTGAGCCGTACGACTGCATGGATCAATTTTCTAGGTTCCACTCCTTTGCTATTTTTCGGGTTGTTTCCCGTTCAAAGTATGCACAGATTCCAAGATGCAAATGATGCAATGCAAGGTAAAGAAAGCAAGCACGATTAATGAAATCAGCGACAGGAGTCTAACCCGCTCAAAGGGAAAAGCTTTCTTTTATTTTTTTCAAAAATTTTTCGAAAAGGGATACTGGTACGTGGGATTTTTAAACCACCGGTTATCCCAACTCCCACATCAGGGAGTGTATAGGAAAGGCAAGTCGTTTCCACCTATATACCGAGTATCAATTTTTGTTTTAAAAATAAAGCTTTTCTCCTTTGGGATATTCCCCAGCGGAGTCGCCAAACTGTGAATGTGTGCCCCAAATTTTTTTTTGTTTATTTTGGAAATTCACGCGAGTTTGAAGACAACCGGTTTAATTTGAAAAACGGAGTCGCCACGCCATTTTGATTACCTCAAAACTTTGAAAAAAAGGTTTTATGGGTTCGGAGGTTAAGTTACTCCTTGGGAAGAACGGATCGTCGTTCACCCAAAGTGCCTTGCCAGAGCAAGTCTCCCAAGATCCCATTAATCGTGCTTGCTTGCGTGCTTTCTTGTGTGCATGTGTTTAAAAATAAAGGAGGGAATGTCCCAAGTCATCTTCCGGACGTACAAACCATTTGTTGGTTATCGCTCGGGATTTCTTGGATTTTATGTATTTGGGATTATGATCCCGTCCTCATCTTGGACTTGTGATCATCGCATTTTTTGGACCTTGGGACTTGCGTGATCGAGAGAATGACTCTCTTTATAGTCAAAGATGAGGTTCTTTAGAAAAGGAGGGTCCTTAGCCCATCAATCCTACACTTTAAGACAGTCGAGCTCATGTAGATGCTTCATACTCATCTTAAGTGATAATCGGAGATATAGGGTTCAAAGTTGTCCCTTTCTAAAGAAATTATGAAACCTTTATGAAAGAAACGATGTAAAGATAGGATCTTTTACACCGGTCCGCTCCGAGGTTGCTAATGGGGGAATGGGGGAATTCATGTAAAAATGACATTTTTAATGAAAAGATGACATTTTTTGGGTTGCAAAGGATGCATTTGATTTAAAGAAATGATCTTTATTTGCAAATGATGCATAAAGACATGATTTTTATGCAAATTATGCATTTTTGTGAAGAAATTGAGATTTAAATATGCAAAGGATGCATGAAGATTGTATTTTGAAAAGCATAGGGTGCTTAATTTAGGATAAAGATATGATCTTTAATGCCTAAGGATGCTTGAAAAGGATTTGAATGCAAAGGATGCATTTTTATTGTAAAGATTGAATTTTTACATGCAAAGGATGCATGAAGATGACATTTTTTTGAAAAAATGGGGTTTTTAGGTGCAAATGATGCACCTTTGATTCAAAGATTACATTTTTAATGGCAAAGGATGTCTAATGCATGCAAAGGGGGAAAAGGGGATAAAGATATGATCTTTATGATAAACTACCAAGTCCCAAGCAAGATAAATGCAATGTATGAAATGCTATGAGCAAATATAATCACATATAGCAATTTAAGATGCAAGGTTAGGGCGTGCGAGGTTACCAATGGCTTCCTCTTCTTCTTTGGACGGAGCTAGGAGGAGGACTTGATCTTGGGATCTTCAAGGAGGAGGGAGGTGGCTTCTTGGCCTTCTTCTTCACCTTCTTGGACTTCCAGTAGCTCTTTGGGAGGACTCCTTCGTATTATGAGTGAGTGATGCTTTTTGTTGATTTCAAAATGGGTAGAGGAGGGCTCTATTTATAGGCAGTCTGGATAAGGCTAATGAAGCCGTGCGGCCAGAGACCTCGAGCTAATGCAGCCGTGCGGCATTATCCCTTGTGACTCAGCATTTCTAGAAACATGCAAGGTGGCAAATTCTAGAGGCTTCCTCCCAATTAAGAAAAACGTGTTTCTTAATTGGGAAGCTTCCCTTTCAGTCCATAATTAATTTGGAACAGTTCTGGAATATTTACGGAACACTAGGAAGGTCCGGGGAATTACCGGGAAACTTACCGAAATTGCCGGGAAATTTAACCGGAAGGCATGAGCCAGATTTGGGTACTTACAGCTACCGCGGCTCCTTTTCCTCTGTTGGAGAGTCTGGTGGACTTGGAGAGGGTTGGCAAGATAGCTTGGGGTGAGGCGGGCCTGGCCGAGCTTTATTTTTCTTTGGACCGGTTTAGTCGAGGCGTGGCCAGTTCTTTGGGCTGCTTTGATTTTGCTTTGGAGGTATGAGTTTATTGCTGTTTTTGATTTAGCAGTTTGTCATTTCTCCATTTTCTTTTGCACTGAGCCTTTTCTGCTTTTATCGCAGGTGTGGTTTTATGAGATCTTCCGGTGCTTTTCGTGGGATCGAGATGTTCAGGCCATAGCGGCCTATCCTGCTATGTTGGGCTGGGCCCGTCCGTTGAGGAGGAGGAGGAGGAGGACGAGTAGGGGGAAGCTCACCATCGCCTACGGGGATGTGCAGGAGCATCTGGGGAGAGATAGCCCGGCGGAGTTTGATCTGTACCCATGGGCTCGGTATGGGGATGACGAGTTTGAGGGTGGTCCCGTGGTGACGGCGCAGAGGAAGATGCTGCGGGGCCTGACCTGCGATGTCATGTATTTGGGGGAGAGGGTCTTCTGGCAGCATGGCCCGGGTATGCTCCCCATGGCTCCGAGGGACCCGCCTTTTGGGATGATGGATTCCCGTGACATGGACGTGCTGGAGTTTGAGAGATATCTTGGCGGCGTGAGTGCCGATGAGTTTGTTTTGCATGGAGAGGAGTATGGGGCCTTCGTTAGGAGGAAGCTGAGGACGCCACAGGTGTTGGCGAGGGAGAGGCAGGATGGCCCGCCGCGTCCCCCAGATGTTCCGGTGCCTGGGCCGAACTTCACATATGTTCGTGGGGATTCGTCGAGGCAGAGGGTGTCGATACCCGTCCCTGAGCAGGCTCCTGCTGCCTATCGGGTTGACCCGGATATGCCGGTGAGTGTGCTTACTTTTTTCCATCTTGGCATCTTTTCTGTATTTTTCTCTTTTTGTATGCTGTATCTCTTTAGGCGAGCGTTTCTTTGGTACATTTGCTTGTGCGGCAGTCTGCAGGAGAGCCTTTGACACGCTGACCCGCCGTTATGTGGCGATGCGGTCCTTTGCGAAGAAGTTGACGGGGAAGCTGTCTTGCAGGTCTTCGTGGCGTGTGCCGGCGTACGAGCCGATGCCTTCGAGGCATTCTGTGGACGTTCCTCCGTCGAGGGCTGAGCCAGAGCAGCAGTTGGAGGGACCCGTTCGGGGGCGGCATAGCATGGATGCCGGGACGTCTTCGGGAGTCCAGAGGTAGCCGATCCTTCACCAGTTCTGGCCTTTGCAGGAGGCACCGGGAGAGAGTTCGTCAGAGCCTTCCTTCTTTGATCCTTTTGCCGGGTTTGACCCTTCAGAGTATTTTGAGTACCCACCCCATGAGGGGGTTCAGTATTCTGATGACGAGGGTGTGGCTGGCGAGTTTGCCGAGGTGCCTGACTTCTCGCTTGATGATGATGATGATGAAGAGTCGGATTAGGGCTCATTTGCTTTCCCTCTTTCCATATCTCCTCTTTTTTTGGTTTTTTTTTTGTTTAGCAACAGACATTATGGGTACCTGTAATAAAACACTTGTATTTGCACAGCAAAGTATTTTATTTTAAGATGTAATGTCGTATTTTGTGATTCCCGGGAATTATCCTAGGAATTGTTGCTAGTTTATTATTTGTGCATGCCACGTGAGCTGGGAGTGCGTTTGTGGGTAGCGTATGCTTGCCGGAAATGGCTTTGGCCAGAATTTGGGCAGTTTGGAGCAAGGTCCTACTGAGAATAGTGGCTGTTGTACTGTTTGCTGGAAACGTGGGACCATGGTGCAATAAGGTCCGTACGGACCAAATTGGGATGCAAAGAGGTCCGTACGGATCTCCTTTGCTTTTGGAAAGGGATAAGTGTTTTTCGGATGTCTGGACTTTCCCCACTTCCCATTTGCAGTCATTTCGAGCTTTCTTCCCCATTTTTTCTAGGAACCTCCATTTTTGCCATGGATTCTCCGTATGTTCCAAGAGTTTTGCCAAGGATTTTGAAGGAGCGGCAAGCATACTTCCTTGAGCGGCTGAAAATGTGGATGCGACACCGTATAAGGCATCAGAGGTGGGCTTTCGAGGTAAGGTTTCGACTCTGCTCGGTTTGGTCCCTTAAGGAGTTGGTTCCTGATTGGGAATTGTTGCGGGCTGCCGCGAAGTTCTGGGATGTTAGGAGGCATGTGTATTGCTTCTCCTACAATGAATTGGTGCCCACCTTTGAGGATTTTCGGGCTTTGATTGGAGGACCGGAGGTGGAGGCCATCTCGCTTCCTTTGATTGGCGGTGCTGCCGTGAGCGTGAAGCTTGCATGCTTTCTTCGGACTTCGTTGGGAGAAGTGCAGGGCATGATCCTTGATTCGGGTCATATATTTGCCTTGTGCGTGATAGCAACGCTTTTCATGGTCAGCTCCCTTGGGGTATGTGACGGTGCTTTGCTGGATGTGGTAGGGCACTGCAGAGCTGGAGAGGATATTGTCCCGTTGGTGTTGGGGGAGACTCTTTATGGTATTGACCGTCTGGCGATTGGGGATAGGTTCATGAGAGGGGGAAGCCCCGCTTTGCTCACCTTGTGGCTGCGAGAGAGACTTCAGGCTATGCGTGAGGCTCCGGCGTCGTTCAGCCCGTGGACATTTGCTCAGTGTCCTCTTGTGTTGGATATGGATCAATCTGCCTGGGAGAGATGGATGGCACAGCTTAGTACACATCAGATCCGCTGGTGGGTTCCGCACTGGGGGATTGAGACTAGGAGAGCCTTTCAGGAAGGGTCCTATGTTGTCAGAGTTCCAGGTTTGTCTTGGTCCTCCTTCTATATTTCGTCGCTTGTTTCCCGGCAGTTCGGGATGAAGCAGGAGCCTTTGTTGGGCTGGGATGACCTTGCTACTGCGGAGGTAGCTCCTCTTTGTATGGCATCTCCAGGTGCTCTTTTGTATTTTCTGAGGGTATGGAAGTATTTCGCTTTCCCTCCCGTGGTGCTCCTTAGATGTCAGGAGAATGTCGTATTGAAGACCCAGTACCTGGCTTGGTATGAGCAGCGCGTTGGGCAGTCCTAAGTGGTTTTGGGGAGCAGGCGTGAAGCGATTCTGGGGCCCGATTGCCGTAGTAGCTATTGCCTTAGGAGTGCCGAAGCCTGGTCTGGACCCTCAGGATGTTACGGGAGACACTTTGTTCGACTATGAGACCAGAGTTGACCGACTGACGGAGAGAGGTCCTCTTTTGCAGACTCGCAGGGAGGAGATCCGAGCCGAAGCACGGGCGAATGAAGCCCTGCGAGCTGCTGGATTGTTTGACTCTACTGGGAGGACCCCTGACCTCGGACTGAGAGAGACAGAGATGGCTCGCGTGGAGCGAAAGAAGACTCGCCGGGGACGAGGGAAGAAAGGGAAGAATGGCGAGGGGACAAGCGCAGATGGCGCGGAATGACCTCCTAGGTATCCATTCATTGCCTTTGCAAACACATTATTTGTTTAATGTATTAAGCTGTCTTTTAGCATGTTTTGAACTTGAGAGTAGACCGTGCTTGATTTCATCAATAAATGTTGTAATCGTTAGTGATTTGTGATTTACTTTTAAAGCTTTGTCGAGATGTAAGATCTCTTGTTCGCTTTTCGTTTCTTTTGTGAACCTTGGCGGCGTCCAGCTTTGGACCTTTCTGTTGTATTTGCGGACTGAAGCAGCCTGGGCCTTAACGGCAATCCCTTTTGCTTGGGCTTTGTGTTTGGATGAGAGGTTGGATCATCCCTTGACAAGTCATTTTGACGGTCTTTTCCGTAGCTTCCTTGCCTCTTGCTTGTTGGCGTCGGGCTTTTGACCTCTTTTGTAGCTTCTGCTTGAGCTTCTTTTTTTTTTATAATCGCGTGAGGGCGAAGACAAGCCCCTAGCTTGGAAGTTGACATGGGTCAGTCGTTTGACTCTGAGTGACCTTCGGATGTCCTTTGATGTTGCCGCCGTCGTTTGACTTGGTCAAGGTGATGGTGGGGGCATGCTCTTGGAAAGTGCGTAGCTTGATGGAGGTCTTGGTTGACATTCAAACTTTTGACTTTTTTGTGTGTTTTTAGACCGGACCAATTAAGGTTGCCTACGTTCCCCCGGACTAGAGGGCTCAGGTCTGCGTAGTTCGACACTATATGGAGTGCCAAGAGATGCACAGTTTGTTCTTCTTTAGGCGAAGTATCTGCGAAGTTTGCTTCCGTTGACTGGATTCACGAAGGGATTGCCGTCTAGGTCTGTCAGCTTCATGGCACCTCCGGAGAAGATCTTTTGAACCATGAAAGGGCAGATCCATGTTGGTTCCCATTTTCCCAGTGGGTTGGTTCGAGTGGGAGGCTTTTCTTTGAGTACCAGATCACCTTCCCTGATGTCTCGGGACTTGACTTTCTTGTCAAAAGCTCTAGCCATCCTGCTTTGGTAGGCTCGGATGTGTTCCATGGCCTTTAGTCGTCGCTCGTCTAGCAGAGCCAATTCGTCGTGTCGGCTTCGGAGCCATTCGACTTCGTTGATTTCATTTTCCAGCAGCACTCGGAGTGAGGGAATTTCTAATTCAATGGGAAGGACTGCTTCTATCCCATATGTCAGGGCGAATGGAGTTTCTCCCGTGGCTGTTCTGACTGATGTTCGGTAGCCCCAAAGTGCAAGGTGCAACTTCTCAGGCCAATCGCGTCCTCGGGTGGTTATTTTTCGGATGATCCGTTCGAGGGTCTTATTTGCTGCTTCCACGGCGCCGTTCGTTTGTGGCCGGTAGGGAGAAGACTTGTGGCGTGTGATCTTGAATTCGGCCAGCAGTCTGTAGCATTCTCCTTCGAAGTGGGAGCCGTTGTCTGATATGACCTCGTTCGGGATACCGTATCGGCAGATGATGTTTTCCTTGAGGAAATGCGCGACTTTCTTGGAGGTGAGCACTTTGTAGGACTTGGCTTCGACCCATTTGGTGAAGTAGTCGATGGCTACTAAGACGAACTCGTGGCCGTTGCTGCCTGGCGGAGCAATTTTCCTGATGACGTCGATTCCCCATGTGGCGAAGGGCCAGGGCGTAGTCATGCAGTAGAGATCGTGAGGAGGTAGATGATTGAGGTTGGAGAATCGTTGACACTTGTCGCAGCTTCGGACAAAGTGGATGCAGTCTGCCTCCATGGAGATCCAGTAGTAGCCCATCCGGAGAATGATTTGCATTAGGGCCCTGGCGTTCATGTGGGGACCGCAAGCCCCATTGTGGACTTCGTTCATGAGCTCGTTTGCTTCTCCCTGGCTGATGCAGTGTAGGAGTGGTCCTTGGTAGCGTTTCTTGTATAGCATGTCCCCAAGGATGACAAAGTGAGAGGCGAGGCGTTTTAGGGCCATGATGCTCTTGGATTTGGCTCCTTCCCTGCGTTGACCTTCTTCGTTCATGAAGGCGGTTTCCCGTTCTTGAGGTATTGGAAGATCTGTTTGTTGGACTGTGCTGGTGAAGAGGCTTGCGTCTCTTTGGCTCTTCAGCAGTCCCCAAATCGCTGTGATTTATACCTTCTCGGCAGCTTGGGCTCGATTTTTCTCTCGTTTGACAACATGCTTAAATGTTTGCTTGATGCATTTATTCAATTAATATGTTTGCTTCTTTGCTTAGATGAATTGTGATTAACGGTTGCGTGTTAGTTAACTCATCATTTGTTAAAGATGCAATGAAAGGATATTTTAGAAAGGTCGGACCTTTTATTGAAAGCGTAAAGACTGTACATTGTTGATTATATACTCATGATCTTCCGGCGTAGAGCCATCAGATGACTCGAAAGACATGAATTCACAGACAACACGACTCGAAGCTAGACTATAGGCGACGATGGATTGGACCAGGCTTCATTACTCTTAGCGGGCTGTAGCTCTAGAGAGGGTGGCGATGGCTTTGGTGGCCAAACTTCGCTCGAGGCGGCTCCCGGAGGATGGCTTGTTTGCGGTTCGACTTCAAACCATATCGCGGAGGTTTTTGGTTGCTCCCCTGATGATGTCCCTTCATTAGTGTTGTTGCCAGTCCTTGGGGGACCTTGATGATAGAAGTCGCTGAGGGCTACTTCCAGGAGGGCGAAGCATTCACTGATTCGGAGTTGATTCTTGCTGATGTTGATCATTTTCATAGAATCTGCTTCTTTATCTGGGATCTTTGCTTGGACGACATTTACAATGTCCGACTCGAGGGGGCATGTTATCTCTCCTTCCCCGATTAGGCCTTGGAGGAGATTGGCCACTGTTCGTCTAGGTCAGACACCGGGATGTTGAATTGGACTATGCTGTGATGGTTGTCCCCGTGAGATCCGAGAGTGTCGGCCAGAGGGTTGTCCTGTACCAGTGGGTCGGTGATGAGCCAGTTTGCAAGAGGGTTTTCGGCGAAGTAGGGGTCTACTCCTCGGTCAATCTCCATCTGGGCGTCCCTTTCTTGATCCTCTCTTAAGCATTCTTCGCAGTTGCATATGTCGGAGTTGTCGTCTTGACCCATGAGCTCTTCGATCTCTAGCTCATCGTGGCTTAGAGCGTGGATGTAGGGATCCACTTCGTAGCGGGACAGGACTGGAGACTCATCCGCAGAAGAGTTTTCGGTCATGTCGGGACCTTCTTCTGGGTCGTAGCTTGCTGGCCAAGCGCTTGCCATTGTGCTGCTTCCGCGAATTACCTCAAGGATTCCCTTGGCGTTGATGAATTTCACGCATTGGTGAAGAGTAGATGATACCGCTTTCATCTGATGTATCCAAGGTCGTCCCAACAGGGCAGAGAAGGTTGGTTTGATTTCCACGACTTGGAACTCTACCGACTCCAGTTGTGCGTCGAATTGGATCCTCAGATTGATGACTCCTACGATTGGTCGTGGAGTGGAGTCGTAGGCTCGGATTATCCGGGGCGAAGGTCTTATCAGGGAGCGGTCGATACGGAGTCGTTTCAATGTGCTCAAGGCGATGATGTTGACTGCGGAGCCGTTATCGATCAAGACATTCGGGAGGTAGAACATCTCTATTTTTATGAGGATGAGGAGGGCCTCGTTGTGTCGATTCTCACACATCGGCAAATCATCGTGCAGAGGCTAGACCGCTTCCCTTGCTGCCATTTGATTCAGTCTCCTCTGGGGAGCGTTCGATCCATCCATTGGTGTGCCTTGGTCGTGGCAGAGATCGTAGGGAGACAGTTTCCCTTGGGCGTTCTTGTCTGGATTCCCGGTCACGGGATCGTTTGACTCAGGTTTCACATTCCCAGTCGTAGCGGGATAGCATGTTGACGGTTTCAGAAATTGCAGGGGGCCTGTTCTCGCCTGGAGTTTCGTCGAAGGCTATCGTGTTCACCCTGTCGTTGCGGGGGAATGGATTTCCGATGGTATTGGGGCCACGAGGGCGTTCCAACTTTCCCTCTTCGATTAGCCCCTGGACCACTTGCTTTAGCACAAAGTAATTGTCGGTGGTGTGGCCGGGGTAGTTGTGGAAGGCGCAGTGCTTGCTCATATCCATGTTGGGCTTGAAAGTCTTTGGTTGGAAATTCTCGAGGGGCTTGAGGAGATTTCGCTTTACCAATGCTTCGAATACTTGGCCCAGGGGCATTTCGAGGTTGTCGAAATGCTGGAACTGTGGGATGCGAGGGGGATTGTTGTTCCTCGGGAGTGTCTGATCACGGTTTACTTGAGCTCCACTTTGGATGTAGTGTACCGTTCCGGCCGCTTCTTTTCCTTTGTTCGGGACAGGTGCTGAAGTTGACAGGTTTGTCCGATAGCGTTAAGACGAAGCAGGGGTTGCTGTTCTCTTCTGATGGCTCAGAGTCTTCTCAAACTTGGTTCTGGCGTTGACCATGGCACGGAGATCTGGATAGAAGTGATGGCTGATCAAGGTCCTCAGAGATGGTTTGAGGCAGGAATGGAAGATGTCCATTTGCTCTTCTTTGGAAAGCGGATCCATTATCTCGCTTAGCTTCCAGTTCCACCTTTTGTAGAACTCACCTACTGGTTCGTCATCCTTTTGTTCAGTGGCTTGCAGATCGTGGCGGTTTGTCTCCCACTCAAGGTTGGCGCGGTAGTTTTCCAGGAAGATCTCGCTGATTTGATCCCAGGTGGAGCGATTTTCCGCTTTCACGTTGAGGAACCACCTTAATGCCGTGGATTTGAGGGAATGCTGGAAGTGATCCGCCATTTGCTGTGGGGTTACCCCTTTGGCTCTCATTCCCAAGACATAAGTGTCGATGTGGGTTTTTGGCCATTCTGTCCCGTCAAACTTTTCCATTTTCGGCATCCTGAATTTCGGAGGAAGCGGGACCACCTTGTTTGGATCAGTGGGCATGAGGGAGTCCTTCCGAGAACTGGCTAATTTGCCTTGCATGTCCTTCATTTGTTCGATCAACCAAGCCATGTGGGGATCGGCAGGTTGAGGCGGGTTGCCATTTTCGGGGATGGAAACTGAAGATGGAGGTGGATTGGCTGATGGGATCGCCATTCGAGAGTCTTGGGGAGGTAGTTGAGTGTATACCAACCCATACCCTGGAGAGTTGAAGTTAAGGGCGTGATTGCCCGGGCCGCCAAGGGTTGTGTTTGGGAATTGGGGAAATGTTTCATGAGCCCCAAGTGGTAGACCAGCGGGTGGTAAGTTTGAGACGTCGGGATATCCGCTTGGGATGCCTGTCCCAGGTAAGCATGTGGATTTTTGGTTATGCTGAGAGGCTCGTATAGAGGCAGAGGATTGAATCCTGGGAAATACCGAGAAGCATTAGGATCTGGCGGTGCAGGCACGTATGTGTGTTGTTGATACTGAGCTTGGGGTGCAGAGTCGGGAAACCGATCTTTGAGGCCGAGGCGGCATGTCGGAGATGCTTCGGCCGATGCACGAGTGGAGCTTTGACCGAGAGCTGCTTTGCGTTGTTGGGATCTCGTAGCTTGGCGGAGGCGGGACCTGCTGATAGCTTTGAGAAACCGGGGGAGCCGGTATTTCTTCGTCTTCTATGAGAACAAAGGTTCCATCAGGTTGGGGAACTGCAACGGTTCCTCGAAGACACAGGGTGTCTACGATCCAGGCCTGCTGCTCTTCTTGGCGCTTCTTGAGAGATTCGAAGGCTCACAGCACCTCCTCCATCGTCTGAAGGTTCCTTAGTGGCGGGGTTCCGTTTCCCTCACTGTTATCTATTGATCCCGTCATGGGGAGTAGCGAACGGTGCGGACCGTTGAACTGGAAGGGCTGTCGGACCTTGTGACCTCGATACTGAAAAGGCGGCTCTCGGATATTCTCAACCACTCTCGATTCGCTGGAGGGGGGTGACGGGTAAGGTTCAGACATGGGAAGGCCTTTCGGAATAAAAGGGGGAAAGCTCACGTGACATGCAGTTTTCGCTTTTTGTTTCTGATTTTTTTTTTGTTTTAATTTACTTAAAACAGTGTTTTCTCAGAGTCCTAGGTAGGTTGGAAAAGATTGCTCTTCTTTTTCGCAACAATGCTAGATCCTGGGTCAGTGGAGACCGTCTGTGTGGCTATAAGTGTGGGCTCCCCGACCCGGGAGAGTCCAATCTAAGAAAAACAACCTGTAATTTTTGAAAACTTTTTAACTTAACTTGAAGTGAAACTAACTCTAACTTTATCATTCAAAAACTAACTTGGGACATCTCCACTTGGAGGAAAGGGTTAAACACTTAACAACTTCAAACCAACTTATTTACAAACCTTTACAAAAAGTCCATCTACAACCATTATAAACAACTACTTACATAGTTACCATATTTACAAAAGTTTAAGTCATAATTTACAACTTTACATAACTTGTTTTATCAACAAACTCCAACAAAGGAGTATCAACCAAAAGACAACCCATCTACACATAAACATACCCGACAACCCAAAATACAAGTCCAAACTCCGCACCGTCCTCACTAGCCGGGTCCTCCTGTCTCAGCCCGATCTAAAACATTAAAGGGAGAAGGGTGAGAATAAATCTCAATAAGTTATTATGACAGTACAATATGCCAAGTAAGATGCAACACATATAAGGTGCATATAACACATTGGAAAAGCCGTAAACACATTCCGTTACCTTGGTTTACCTTTTTCCCGTCTGACCAATAAGTCGTACAATATTGGAGGATACCATTACATCACAACCAATAACATATAACGGAGAGAGCTATTATAATAACTCCTCTCTTGTGAACTGCTTAGGCATATTCACCTCTTATAAGACCCATTTTTCAGGGAACCATATAAGATATTAGCAACTCTGTAAGGCTTTTGGCTCAATACAGATGCTATAACCCCAATATGTGGCCACAGAAGGGGACAGTCACAGGTATAACGTAATCCGATCACATTAGGTCACACTTTCCATAATTGATCGTATTCCGTTATACCCCTAAACATCAGCTGATTAACGCAAGTTCAAGCACATAATAGATACTTGAAATGAAATCCACCAAAGGGATGAAAATATAACAACATGGTAAAACAATACTCATGTTCAATCAAAACTATAGTGCAACATTTATTCCATACACTATGTATAATAATATCAATGCATATGAACTCAAATAAGGTAGGAAGGTATCATAAACTATCCCTACATAGCCCATATGCAATAATATATAACCTTTATAAAGATCCAAGTTCCATTTACCAAGTTGGAATTACTTTGGCTAAGGAACAAATCAAGGCTACGAAGCAATTTCACAACAATATTTAAAGTACTTCTACTATTCCATTTTAAGCAATTAAGGTATCATTGCGTAGCTAAAATGTTCTACTTTCATCTAAGTTAAATAGGGTTCACTTATGTTCTAGGTTGAATAAGTTTCTAAGCCTTAAAAGTTGATTCAGAATTTTCAGTGCAGGGCACGACTCGTGCCCTCTGGCACGACTCGTGCCTTTTTCCCCCATTTTGATCAGAACGACTTAGACCATTTCCACGAATCGTTTCCACGAATGGCCAAAGGGCACGACTCGTGCCCCTTGGCACGACTCGTGCCAAGGCAAAAATCAGGTACCAGAATCAGAACACCAGCAGCAACAACAAACAACTAAATTGTACTCATTTCCTCTGTTTTTCCAAGAGTCTAAACAAGTATATAAATGACCAAAATCAGTACCAAACATTACTAACTCATTTCCAAACTATTCCAACATCAACCACACCAATTTAGAACCAACCTTTAACCCATTTAGCCATGCAACCATTCTTATCAAATCCTTAACACCCAAAATCCCATTAACCATTATTCTTTCAACTCCACTTCTTCATTACACTCCAAAATCAGTTTCCACCCTTACCAAAAATCCTTTTTGAATCCCATATCATGATTTCACCATTCCAAAAGAATTTTCTTACAACAATCATTCAATAACATCATAAATTGAGCAAGTAATTGAAAGAAGGCATAATAACTTACTTAAATGATGAAAAATAAAATATTTATTTGAGTAGCTCTAAACGATCCCCTCGCCGTCAGGAACACGAATCTGCAATTTGTTCCGAAAACGAAGAAGTATTGAAGGGTGGGGAATTTTTGGAAGGTGAAGGTTAGGGTTTGGTTTTCTTTCCCATGGATTTTCTTGTAAGACTTACTGAGGAAGAAGGAATAACAAAAATGAGGTTTTTTTTTATTTCCCATGGATAATTATGTCATAGTTACATAAGAGCTCCTCTAAGCTTTAATAGAAATAACTTACACTTTTAACTATTCACTTTTACACCCAAGCACCTCAACTTAATATTTTAAATATTCCACATATTATAAAATCTTTACACACTTATAGTTTATTCCATTTAGACCCTTTATTATTAATTTTAATTCCTTTTCATCCTAACTTCACATAACACATCCAAACATAAAATGAACACAAAATCATAACAAGTAGCATAAAAGGCATAATATAAAGTACTACCACCCGAACCTACGTGCTCAACGAGTGATTAAATAGTGCCTAATATCGGGATCGTGACTGTAAGTACCCCAATCTGGGTCACCCTCTTCCGAGCACACGGGAACACCGCGGACTCACAAACGCAGTCTCGAAGACCCGTGACACTCAAAACCCTCAAAAACCCCCCAACCAAACCAAGGGAGGGACCTTTCTAGGATAAAAAAGCAAAAAAGGACCTTTTAGAAATTTTTCAGAAATTGGAAAAGCATAAGTGGTCCGTACGGACCTCTTTGCTTTAATGATTACTGAATCCCCTTAAAGTCCAAGTTATTCCTTCAAATCCCGGAGGTAATAATTACTTTCCTACATGAATGGTCCGTACGGACCTTATTGCATGCATGGTTGGTCCGTACGGACCTCTTTGTAACCATACATCATCATGGCTAAATCTTCTTAAAGTCCACTTATTCCCTCAAATCGAGGAAAACCAAAAACTTGGATTACCTGCAAGGTTCGTACGGACCTTATTGCACAAAATCTGGCACTATAAATAGAGGGCTCCCCCTCCCTCACATCACACACCTCCCTCTTCTCTCCTCTCCCCCCACCCTTCTGGCACCCCTCTAAGTCCTCTCGAGGCACCCCCGGTCCCTTTCGATCATTTCGAGGCCTTCCGAGCCCCCTTGTGGTGCTCCAAAGCCTCTCCGAGCGCTCCCGAGACGCTCCCGCGCTGCCCCGAGGCACTCTCGAGGTACTCTGAGGCCCCTCGTGGTACTCCGAGGCCTTTCCTGGTCTTTCCCGAGGCATCTCGGCTCTTTCCGAGTCAAACCGGCAACTCGAACGCACGCCGAAACTCTGCCCGAATCCAACCAACAAATCCAACGCACGCCGAACCTCTGCCCAAGTGACCATTGCTATCTCAACGCACGCCGAACCTCTGCCCAAGTGATCCCTGCGATCCCAACGCACGCCGAAACTCTGTCCGCAGACAACCGGCACATCCCGAAGCAATCCCGGTACGTCCCGGAATACTATTCCATCCTCAAACACTATTCCCCAGCGGAAGACAGACACGAACCAACATTGGTAAGGCTTCCTTTCATTACTATTTCAATACATTTCAATAAAGCAGTGTACAATGTAGACATCCGATACAGCATGCGTTTTTAAAAGCACATACACACACACACAATAGTTAAAGATTATTAGGGATATCGAAAGACTCTTTTTTACGAGGTGACTCGGGTGAGCTCTAAGATTCTGATTCTAATATTCTCTTCCCGAGGAGTCATCTGACCTTCGAACTCAAAAATCTCATCACACAAAAACAGTTTATTTTTAAACTGATGCCATTTTTCAATGTTTTGGGCTTAATAAAAACGGCGTGGCGACTCTACAAGCAAAACACAGCGAGACGCCTCCAACCACGCAAAACGCAAACGGAATAGCCAGATGCCGGGGCGCGAACGCGCTGCCTCTCGGATCCGGGCGACTTCCCGAACGCGATGAGTGCCAGATACCGGGGGGCCAAAATCCGCGCGCGAGCCGGATCCCGGGTAATTTCAGTTGGCGACTCCGCTGGGGACATTTTGTTTTAAAAACTTTTAAACAAAACAAAAGATTTTTAAAACAATGATGAGGGTCAAACTTTCATTTTACCCCTTTCTTTAACTGTTGTGTGTGTGCATGTGCTTTACTTTTTATTTTACAAAAAAAAAAAATACAAAAAATGCATCAATATACACATCTGTGTACATACATTTAAAATTCTTCAAAAACTTCTGTTTTACTCAGAAAATGAATTTTAGAGACCGCACACTGCTCGCACTGCTGCCTCAGTTACACCGCACACTACTCATACTGCTGCCTCGGTTACACCGCACGCTACGCGCATTGCTGCCTCGGATACACTGCACACTACAACCCTTAACCTGGAGTGGTCTCAGTTGCAGTCCGTTTGGTCTTCCTAGGCCTCTTGGACGCGCACGGGATCATTCCAAACATCTCATCCTAGCCAAGCGTCAACCCTGCACGTTTGAGTCTTGAGTCACACTCTGTCCAGACTCGATTGGTTTTTACCCAGTCCGTGTCATACAGCCTGGATACATATCCCATGCCGGCCATTTTCTGAGTCGAAGCTCGAAACTCAAGATCCCTTGCGTAAGCAAAACGATGAAAGGTCATGCTAAAATCTTGACCCGATCTTGATTTTCCGAAGCTACACCCAGACGATGTTCCGTCCCGGATATACATCCATACCCACATGACACCATGTCATCAAGCCTTTAATACGTCGCCCATGACGATTAGACCCGGCCAACGCCTAACGTCACAGATCCCTTGCGCAAGCAAGGTAAAGAGAGGTCATGCCGAACTCTTGACCCGATCTTGACTCAATGGCCGGCTCGGTTTACTATTCACATGGCTAACGCATTAAAACGTACATGACAGGCTCGGTCCTTAGGTTCGATATTTCTTTTAGGCCGGTGGAAACCGCTTGCCCTATAGGACCCTCGCCCGGGGCTGTCCACCCCTTTGGAATGTCGAAATACAGGTGCAAAACGAGGGGCTTATAGCCGCACAGACGGTCTCCACTGACCCAGGATCTAGCATAGTTGCGAAAAAGAAGAGCAATCTTTTCCAACCTACCTAGGACTCTGAGAAAACACGTTTTAAGTAAATTAAAACAATAAAAAAAAGAAAAAAAGAAACGGAAACCGCATGTCACGTGAGCTTTCCCCCTCTTATCCCAAAAGGCCTTCCCGTGTCTAAACCTTGCCCGTCACCCCCTCCAGCGAACCGAGAGTGATCAAGAATACCCGAGAACTACTCTCCCAGTGTCAAAGCCGCAAGGTCCAACATCCTTTCCAGTACAGAGAGGTCATGCCGAACTCTTGACCCGATCTTGACTCAATGGCCGGCTCGGTTCACTATTCACATGGTTAACGCATTAAAACGAACATGACAGGCTCGGTCCTTAGGTTTGATTTTTATTTTAGGCCGGTGGAAACCGCTTGCCCTATAGGACCCTCGCCCGGGCCGTCCACCCCGGGATGTCGAAATGCAGTGCAAAACGAGGGGCTTATAGCCGCACGTGATGGTCTCCATCGACCCAGGATCTAGCATAGTTGCGAAAAAGAAGAGCAATCTTTTCCAACCTACCTAGGACTACGAGAAAACACGTTTTTAAGTAAATTAAAACAACAACAAAAAAAAAAAAAAACGGAAACCGCATGTCACGTGAGCTTTCCTCTTTATTCCGAAAGGCCTTCCCGTGTCTAAACCTTGCCCGTCACCCTCCAAATAACCGAGAGTGATCAAGAATACCCGAGAACTACTCTCCCAAAGTGTCAAAGCCGCAAGGTCCAACATCCTTTCCAAGATGTACCACCAGACAGTCTTTCAAATCCTCATGGCCAGGTCAGTGGATAACAGCAAAGAAAACGGGACCTTACCCCTGAGAAATTTCCCAACATTGGAAGAAGTTTGGCAGGTCCTCATGGCTATTGAGAAACGCCAAGGTGAACAACAAGCCTGGATCGAAGGTGCCATGCACCACTTCGGAACGTTAGCCACCCCCCAACCACCTGGGACTTCCAAAGGCACACCTGCTCCTACAGTCTCTAACGTCTCTCATGGTCTCCCAGAAGTCAACATGTTGCCCTCATACTAGCCATGCAGCTACGATATAAAGCCACAAGACCCCCTGGGGGAGGACATGTCCGGTCAACATCTTGAGGTCCCGATACCACCGCCGAACAACGAACACATCTGGTGGGACGTCTGCGATTGCACTGCTTGTCTGAAAATGGAATTCCAAGATGAAATGAACGAGGGCCGCCCTCGAAGAAAGAAGAAACCCTCTTCTCAACAAAAACTGAAGAAGAGATACGAATCCGGCGACCCCACAGTGGGAACCCTTGGAGAACCATCAGGAAAGTTTGACTATTACGTCATCTACTCCAGCAAATCTCCTCAGCTTAACTCTGCACAAGGCCATGACAATGTCTGCTCCATGATCAGCTGGGACGAGCTCCGCACCGCCACCGATGGCCCGAGGATCCAAATACCTCAACCCCTGTCTTGGGAAGATCTTAAAGCCACTGTTGACGCTTCGACAAAAGCAATGACGGTAAACGAACTGAAGTGCGCAGTATGGCCCTACGCCAACCAAGGCCCTCCCATCACTGTGACACCTGATGAAGCGGTTCAGATGATCGGCAATGTTCATTACAGCAATATCATCACTTTTATGGAGCTCGACCTTCCAAAATTTGGGGCTGACCACAATGAGCCTCTCTACATAACAGTTCAACTGGACGAGCGCCGTCTCCCTCGGGTCTTGGTAGATGGGGGATCATCCATGAATGTCCTCCCATCCAAAATGATGGATTTGCTAGGGATCAAAGCAACTGTTCTAAAACCCTCAACTCAGGTAATCAAGGCCTACGACTCAACGTCTCGCCCAGTCTTGGGAATAGCCACCTTGAACCTGTGGTTCGGAAAGCAGATGGTCCCGACCGACTTCCAAGTCATTGACATCCCGATCACATTCATTGCCATTTTGGGACGCCCTTGGCTACACCAGATTAATGGGGTGGCATCCACCCTCCATCAGTGCGTAAAGTTCGTCCAAGGAACAGATCTGACCATCATCTACGGTGATAGCATAATCACTGAAAGGACCGACAAAAACGGCGTCCCGGTCTTAGAGATCAAACACGACAATGATGGCATGATACTGACAGGGTTCACAATCGAAGGCCCAGGTGTGCCACATAGACCTGCCTTTGATTTGGGACCAGATCCCTCCCCCGATGAAAATGATGAAGCGCATGAACTACATCCCGGGGCTTGGTTTGGGAAAACGCCATCAGGGTATCCAGCAAATCATCAATATCAAGGAACAGAATACCCTCCATGGCCTGGGATACATTCTTACTCCCGAAGACGCTGCAGAAGACAAACGAACTGCACGGAAATGCTCTGCCAATAGCAAAAGAGGCTTGCATGCAATCTCCGATCTTCACCCTTACAGCTTCGACATGACCAAGTACTTCACAAAGAAAGATGACAACTTGAATAAAGATACAGGAAGGGGAACAGAGTTAATCAACGCCAAACAAAGCTGGCCGACAACCATGGACAAGCTCCAGCGGAACCTGGCAAGATTCAGAGGCCTTAAGCCAAATCCCGTTAGAAGAGCCTTTCTCGATGCACCACCTCTGTCAGGACCCATAACCACCACTATTCACAATGAATTCTGGTTTGGGAAAACCCCCTCTTTGGCAGAAGAACTCAAAAAACTCTCTGTCAATACCCCTTCCCCCAACAAGCGGGACGAGTCTGCATTCGAGCTAGCAATGCCCAAGACAAGAGCAGAAGACTCCGCGGACGATGCTTGGAACGAGCCACTGCTCCACCTGCTCTTCAATGAAGGAATCGAGGTGCCAGACCTAATTGATTTTGTTTCTGATAACTCTGTGATAGCCATGATCAGGAACGGTGACACAAAGCCTTTCAAACCCCGCCTCCTATCAAGCTCATTGCCACTCAATAACTGGGCCACCTTCTCCGGACCCACCGCCAGCAAAAAGGACATGATCGAATGACTTGGTCTGACCCCTCGAGTCCTAGAGTCCAGTGTCAAAACCCATCCTGAGTCCATTATCTTTGAATTCAAGTCTCTCGGGTCATCTGATGGCCTCACGCCTGAAGATTACGAACTCATTGCCAATAATGTATTCCCGTATGCTCTTAATGAATGCTTCGATCTTTCTGAGTATCCTCTCATTGCATCTTTAACAACTGATAAATTAACTAACACACAAACAGTTAATAACGATTCACTTGATAAAGAAGCAGACACATTAAATGAACAATACATTAAGCACATCTTTAAGCATTTTGTCAAACGAGAGAACAATCGGGCCCAAGCTGCCGAGGAGGTTTTAACCAAAGTGAATTTGGGAACTGCTGAAGATCCAAAAGAGACGCAAATCGTAAGTTTCTTCACCGGCACAGACCAAGACGCATTGACTGCACTGCTCAAAGAGTTTGTGGACGTGTTCGCTTGGTCTTACTGAGACATGCCCGGATTAGATCCAAACATTGTAGAACATCGGATCCCCTTGAATCCCGAGGCTAAGCCCATCAAGAAAAAGCTACGCCGAATCAAGCCAGAATGGTCTTTACAAGTCAAAGAATCGAGAAGATGCTCCGCGTCAGCTTCATCAGGGTAATCGAGTACCCCACATGGCTCTCCAACATAGTCACGGTCACCAAGGCCAACGGAAAAGTGCGCTGCTGCGTGGACTTCCGAGATCTCAACAAAGCAAGTCCCAAGGATGATTTTCCACTACCCAACATCGACATGTTGGTAGACACTACAGCCAATTTCGAGGTCAAGTCCTTCGTGGACGGGTTTGCCGGTTACAATCAAATCAAGATGGCCGAAGAAGATCAAGAAAAAACAGCCTTCACAACCCCCTGGGGAACCTACTGCTACACAGTGATGCCGTTCGGATTAAAGAACGCTGGGGCTACCTACCAACGGGCAGCAACCGCCCTCTTCCACGACATGATCCACAAAGAGATCGAAGTATACGTCGATGACATGATCATCCACTCGAAGGGATCAGATGGACAACACTTCACGGACCTGAGAAAGTCCTTCGACCGCCTCCGAAAACACTCAATGAGGTTAAACCCTGCCAAATGCACATTTGGGGTCAGCCGAGGCAAAGTCTTGGGATACATGGTCACCGAGCGAGGCATCGAGGTTGATCCTCAAAATATCAAGGCCATCATCGAAATGAGACCACCGCAAACTCAAACAGAGGTGAAAAGCTTCATGGGCCGCCTGCAGTATATCAGCCGCTTCGTCAATCAATTGACCTCCATGTGCGAGCCAATCTTCAAACTAATGAAGAAGAATGCCGACGTCGAATGGAACTCAGAATGCCAAGATGCCTTTGAAGAAATAAAGGCGTACCTTGTGAGTCCTCCAATTCTCTGTCCTCCCCACGAGGAGAAGCCACTGTTGCTATACCTAACTTTGACCGACACCGTAGTTGGAGCCATGCTCTGTCAAGAAAAGAAAGAGTCACGAGTCAAGAATGCCATATACTTCGTCAGTCGAAAGTTTCAAGGTAGCGAACTCAACTACTCAGCCCTCGAGAAAACCTGCGCAGCTCTAGTATGGGTCGTCGGAATATTACGGCACTACATGCAGTCGCACACGGTGCACTTGGTTTCCAAAATGGACCCAGTCAAGTATCTCTTCGACAAACCATCTCTGTCAATGAGGCTTGCCAAATGGTCTTTCTTCCTAGCGGAATTTGACATCAAGTACGTGAACCAAAAGTCAATCAAGGGACGGGCAATGGCCGAACTGCTGGCTGACTTCCCAACCGACGAGGCTCGAGGCCCTGAACCACAATTTCCAGAGGAAGGAATCTTTGCACTCGAAGGCGAAAATCGATGGCAACTGTTCTTTGATGGAGCATCTGTAAGTGTCCCAATCTGAACCGCCAATGTTCCTTCAGCCCAATTTAACGACTTCCACGTCGAATGGACAGTTAAGGGCATTTTGGTCCTTTCCTAAGGCAATTTAACAAGAAAGGGCCTTAAAGGAATATCAAAAATAGGTCAAAAACCGGTTGGGAAGAGTCATTTCCAAGAAATTGACTTACTTTTCATTAAATGCAAGCAGCCAAAACTGCTTTTTGCAGAGTCAGGCACGCCTACATTCCCATCCGCGCGGACAGGAATGAGACTCAGTCTCGTCCGCGCGGATACTTATGAAACCTAAAATCTGCCTATAAATACAATCATTCTCTCTCAGTTTAACAAGGTCAACCATTCAAACCCTACTGATATATTCACGAAAACCCCAGAAAACAACCTAAGTACCAAACAAAAACACTCATCCAAACACCAAATTCAAACACAAATCTTGATCACATTCAAGCCCCAAACACAAATCCAAGGAAGATAGGGTACAACCATTGGTAAACCCTCCTTCTCCTTACCTTAATCTCCCTCATCCATGCATACATCTCACATTTTAAAGATGTAACTTGTTCATCTACTTGTTGTTCATATCTTGTCCTAGATCCAAGAGGATCTCCATGGAGCTCATCTCCATGGATGATTCTCTATAAGGATCCATATTTTCTAGCTTGTTCTTCCTTTTCTTTACATAAACTAGTTGTTACTTGATCTTTTGGCCTAAAGTGTGGTCACCTTGGAGTTCATTTCCATGGATGATCACACTAAATGGTTCATATTCTCATTTTATGTTAGTAGTTCTCTCTTGACCTAAAATGTGGTCACCTTGGAATAAATTTCCATGGATGACCATTTTAAATGGTCTAAATTGTCTTTACTTCCTTAAAAAAAAAAATTCTAACCTAAGATCTTCACCTTGAAACAATTTACATGGATGAAGATCATTAAGGTTTATAGGTTTCAAAAAGGATGAAGTTGATACATGGAGTTCAAAGATCTCAAGGATGGTTATCTTAATGACCACCTTAGAAATCCACTCTAAAGTTGATACATCCTTAACTTAAAATCAATTTTCATACATTAATCTTTGTTTTATGTTAAATCTCCCCATCCCAAGCAAATGAAATGCTTTTAAGTCCTAATGTACCCTAAGGATGGCTTGATATAGAAGATCACCACTAATCATGTTTAGTGATCACTAATCAAGGCCTAAGGAAAGTGGGGACAAGCATGGATGCAAATCCCAAAAATGTTTTTTATGAAACACTTTCAGTTGCAAAAACTTCAGTTCTGATTCTGTAACTCCAGTTTACATTCTGGAATTTACAGAATCAGACTGGAAGGCTGCAAAAAGGAATATTTACTGTCTCATCCGCGCGGACAGAATTGACCCTCGCTCTGGTCAGCGCGGACAGGAATGTAAGGGACATACATTTTGATTTTTCAGTCATTTTTCACTCACAGAAGCACACTGTTTTGGTAAATTTCAGTCCAGTCCAGTCAAAACTTCATTTCTAGAAAAATTCCTTTTGCAAAACACACACACACACACAAATGGTTTTAAATTAGGAAGACTCGTTTTACGAGGCATTCCGGGTGAACCCTAACATTCTTCCCAGAGTGTAACGTGACCTCCGAACCCATTTTTCTCTAATTTTGGGCATTTTTCAAAGTTTTGGCCCTAAACTAAAAACGGCGTGGCGACTCCGTTTGATTTTTCAAAAAAATGAAAATCGGGTACATCACAGTGGCGACTCCGCTGGGGAAGATTAAATAAGCTTTATCTTTTAAAAAAAAAAATTCAAAAAAAGAAGAAAAAAAAAGAAAAGCTTTTGTGGGTCAAACTTCCGTCCCGGCATTTGAAACCATTTGTACTGTGTGTGTGTGTTGGTTTTGCACATTTCGTGTTGTTTTGACCGTCCCGAAAGAATCGATATCTTGACTGTCGGACTCATTTCCTTAAATGTTTGAATTATGTGCTTATGTGTTTATCTATTTCAAAAAAAAATTCAAAAAAAAAATTCAAAAAAAAATTCAAAAAAAAAATTTAAAAAAAAAAAAAATCATTTTCAAAATTTTTCGCATGCATCATACTCTTTAAGACACATGTGAAAATTTCTATTTTACTCAGAAAAAGAAGATAGACTGTCCGCACACTACGCGCACTTGGCCTTACACTGCACACTACGTCCTTAATCCGGGAAAATCCCAGTAGCAGCCCGTTTGGCCTTATTACGCCTCTCGGTGCGAGCACGGGACTACCCAAACATCCCTTGGAGCCTCGTGTCGACCATGCACTTGTCCTTGACACACTTTGTCCGAGACCCGGTTGGTTTTTAATCTGGTCCGTGTCGTGCCCTGTCCCTATATACACCTTGCCAGTCAAACCTTAGTCGGCATGCCAAGTCAATATCTTTCGGAGACCCTAATCAGTCGAAGTCACGCCGATTTTCCGTCACGGACTTTGACCAGATCTTGACTGGCGCCTTGACTTTGACTTTGACTTGCACAACTTATGCACCGACTCCCGGCACGACACTGAGTCATCAAGGATTAATGATTATTCCATGTCTAATTACGACTTAACTGACGACGGGTCAAGAGCAGTTTTGGACATTTATCAGTCCAAGCCATGCCGACTTTTCGTCGAGCTCTCCGGACATAATCTTGACCTTTGACGTCAGCTTTGTCCGTAATTTACATCGAATACTCGTTAAGACTAGATTACCCGCCAGACTTTAGGATCGTTTTTGTTTTCAGTCGGTGGGACCCGCTTGCCCTACGAAACCCTTGTTCGGGGTTACAGGTTGAGGGTCCGCAGGCGTAGTGATGGGTCCCACTGATCCAGGAATCAGAGTAGTCTGCGAAAAAGAAGAGCAATCTTTTTCAACCGCTTAGGTTTAATAAAATACGTTTTAAGTAAACAAGAACAAATAACTGCATGTTACATGAGCCCTAAGCCCAAAAACTACCCTCCTTCACTCCCAAATATCTGAACCCTCGTGTCTTTCCCCCGCAGCTCCTCACAAAGCTTGGTTTCGGGCGCCGGGCCACCGTTTGATCAATTGGGAAGAGTCAAGCGCATCGTCGGCTTCACCATTTGTTTCGACTCCGGGTTTCAGAATGTTTGCATCAGCCGGTAACGATGGGGACAACAATCACTCCGCCTCCCGGGACTCCTCAAACAGAACAGCAGTGGAATCAGTTGGCAGAATAGATGAGATTGTGACAGGAAGCACAGATCAATAGCCTTATGGAAGCTATTAGGAGCCATGGTTTAGCTGCCAGTCTCAATCCCGATGGCACCTTCACCGTGGAAGAAGAAGAGGACCCCAATCCCACTCTCGGTCGCCCAGACTACTCCAGAATGCCACCACCAGCCGCCTATGGTACTACTACCAGTATCCATGCTCCTCGATCTTTGGGTCGATCGGCTCCCAAATACAGACTCTCTGGACCCGTACGATGACGTAACAAATCAGTTCGCAGTTCCTCAGTGGGGGCAAAATCAGCATGAAATGTCTTCTCATGGTTGGGGGTACCTTGGAATGCCACAGCAAATTGGGATCCCGTCTCAGTTCGGAACCGATCAAGTCGGACCTTCATAACAGCAGTTCAGAGTGCCGCAGCAACAGTTTGGGATGCCACCACAGTTTGGTTCGGGACAACAGTCAGGAGCCCCTCCTCAGAATGATATGCTATATCGAATGTCTACATTGTACACTGCTTATTGAAATGTATTGAAATAGTGTAGAAAGGAAGTCTTACCAATGTTGGTTCATGTCTGTCTTCCGCTGGGGAATAGTGTTTGAGGATGGAATAGTATTCCGGGACGGACCGGGTTTGCTTCGGGATAAACCGGTTGTCTGCGGACAGAGTTTCGACGTGCGTTGGGATGGTAGGGGTCACTCGGGCAGAGGTTCGGCGTGCGTTGGGATCGTAGGGATTACTCGGGCAGAGGTTCGGCGTGCGTTGGGATGGCAGAGGTCACTCGGGCAGAGGTTCGGCGTGGGCCGAAATCGCCGGTTTGACTCGGAAAGAGCCGGGACGCCTCGGGAAAGACCAGGCAAGGCCTCGGAGTACCACGAGGGGCCTTAGAGTACCTCGAGAGTACCTCAGGGCAGCACGAGAGCGCTCAGGGAGGCTTCGGAGCACCACAAGGGAGCTCGGAAGGCCTCGGAAGGATCGGAAAAGGGTCGGGATTGCCCCGACGGGTCTTAGAGGGGTGCCTGAAGGCTGGGGGGAGAGGAGAGAAGAGGGAGATGTGTAAAATGAGGGAGGGGGAGCCCTCTATTTATAGTCCTCAAATTTGTGCAAGTAGGTCCGTACGGACCTTCCAGGTAATCCAAGATTTTGGTTTTCCTCGATTTAATGGAATAAGTGGACTTTAAGAAGATTCAGCAATGATGGTGTCTGGTAACAAGAAGGTCCGTACGGACCAACTCTGCTTTTTTACATAATTCCTCAAAGGTCCTTTTGTCCCTTTTTATTCCAAAAAGGCCCCTCCCTTGGTTTGGTTGGTGGTTTTGAGGTTTTTGAGGGTTATGGGTATTCGAGACTGCGTTTGTGTGAGTCTGCGGTGTTTCCCGTGTGCTCGGAAGAGGGTGATCCAGATTGGGGTACTTACAAGTACGGCATTTCATCCTCAGACAGATGGGCAGACATAGAGAACTATTCAGATTCTTGAGGACATGTTGCGGGCGTGTGTGATGGATTTCCACTCATCTTGGAAAGATCATTTGCCTTTGGTTGAGTTTGCGTATAATAACAGTTATCAGTCCAGCATTGAAATGGCACCGTATGAAGCATTGTATGGGAGAAAGTATCGATCTCCAATTTGTTGGGACAAGGATGGTGAAGCAAGACTTTGGGGTCCAGATTTGGTTCGGGATTCAACGGAAAAGATTAAAGTGATTCGAGACAGATTAAAGACGGCTCAAAGTCGACAGAAAAGCTACGCCGACAATAGAAGAAGGGATTTGTCATTTCAAGTTGGTGATTTTGTGTTTTTGAAATTTCTCCGAGAACGGGAATTAAGAGGTTTGGCAACATAGGTAAATTGACGCCGAGGTTTGTTGGTCCATTTGAGGTATTGGAGAAGGTTGGCGACTTGGCTTATAGACTAGCTTTACCCCCCATCTTTTTCTTCTCTTCATGATGTGTTTCATGTGTCTATGTTGAGAAAGTATTGCTATGATCCTTCACATGTGCTGAGTTCTCCACCCGAGGATATTCAGGCTGATATGACATATGTGGAAGAAACGTTGAGAGTTTTGGAGTCATAAGTACGGGAATTGAGAACCAAGAGCATTCCATTCGTGAAAATCTTGTGGAAGAATCAAACCATTGAGGAAGCTACTTGGGAGTTGGAATCTGAGATGCGTGAGAAGTATCCATGGTTATTTGAGCATTCAAGTAAGTAAATTTAAAATTTGGGACGAATTTTCTTTAAGAGGGGAGTGAGTGTCACGATCCTAAACCTAGGCACTATTTTGGTCACGTGTTGTGCACGTGGGGGTGGGGTGCATAGCATCTCATTTTAGGCATTTCATAATATTTGCTAGTCTTATGTGTTCATCTTGATATTTTAATAACTTTTTTGAAATTTTCGAATGTTAATCAATTAATTTTAATTATTTAATGTCTAAATGAAAACAATTAGGAGTGGTGTAGTTGATATTTTAATTGTTGAAATTTAAGTAAAAGTATACTCCCTCCGTCCCAGATCAAGGGTCCTCGGGGGGATTTCACGCTTCTTAAGAATTTTTTTTAAAAAATGAATAAAAGTTAAATGTGGAATAGGGAATAGTAGTTAATGATTGGTTTTTTTGTAAATATGTTAACTTTATAAGGGTATAATAAATTGTTTTTTTTTTTTTTTTGTAATATGGGGTAGATAATAGTAGTTAATGATTGATTTTTTAATAGGAGAGAGAATGAGTGGGAGGAATAGTAAGTTAATGAATGATTTTTTTGTAAATATGTTAACTTTATAAGGGTATAATGAATGGTTTTTTTGTAAATATATTAAATTATAAGGGTATAAGTATATTCAAAAACTTGCCATTTAAGGAAATGGACTCTTGGTATGGGACGGACCAAAAGGGAAAGTAGGACTCTTGGTCTGGGACGGAGGGAGTATAATTTATATTGAGGTGCTTAAGTGTCAAGGTTAGAAGTTAAGGTAGTTAGTTGAAGCAATTCAAACCTAGGAGGAGCTAAAGTGAAAATGCCTTTATGTCTATCCTTGGATTCGATAAGAAAGCTTCATAATACATTCTCAGCTCATTTCTCTCCTCTGTTTCCATGGAAAAAGCCTAAACCTAGATTTCCTTCCATAAATTCCCTTAAATTCATCCCTTGTCTGTTTTACGATCCGTCTTCGTCTAAATGTTGAGGAAACCAAGGGGATCATTTCTATTTGGATAAAGTTTTCTTACTTTTGTATTATTTTTGGTAAGTTATTATGTCCCTTTCTTCTAATCTTGTTTATTGATCTATTAATGTTGAAATGGTGGAAGTGTTATGTTACATGTCAATTTTGGACATTTTATTTGGTTTTGGAATGAATGGAAAATAGGTTTTGGATGAGTATAGTGAATTGTTGGTATAGTGGTTTGGTTTGAAGTGAAAGGGTTGATATATATGTGTTGCATGTCACTTTTGTACATTTTTCTTGGAGTTGGAATGAGTTGGAATGAATTTGGGATGAGTTGAAATGGTTTTGGGTTGAATACTGAAGTGTTGGTTTGGTATTGTTGCTTGAGGAGAATAAGGAAAGGAGTATATAAAAGCTTGGTTTGGACTTGCTGATGTTTCAGCTGCAGTTCTGATTTTCTGAAGTCGGCACGACTTGTGTTGGAGGGCACGAGTTGTGCACTCGTGCTGCTTTTGAGTGGCACGACTCGTGCTGCTTTTGAGTGGCACGACTCGTGCTGTGGGGCACGAGTCCTGCCCTGCCCTGCCCTGTTTCTGCTGAATCATTTTCTAAGCAATTTATCCCTAGTCACCTAAAGTATATTTGAACCAATTGCACACTCTAAGCATAGTAAAACATATGAACTATCAAATGATGTTTCAACTTGTCAAAAAGGACATTAGGAAGATGATTAAATATTGCCTTGAAAATGGTTGAAAAGCATTATGGAAACTTCACCAAAGTTGATCAAAACTTGGTAAATGAATCTTGAACCTTTTATGAAGGGTACTCAATGTTGTATGTGAATACATAGGGCTTTCTTTTGATACATTGTGCCCATACTTGGTTACATATTCATGGTTTGTTGTTCAATAGTGTATGAAATTATAAGTTGCACTATTGTGATGGTTTTAACATGAGTACTAATAACATGTTGTTGGATTGATATCCCGATTGTGGATTTATTTTCAAGTAACTGTTTATGTGCTTGAATGTTTATATCAGCTGATGTTTAGGGGTATAATGGAATACGATCAATTATGGAAATTGTTCTATAAGGTGATCGAATTACATTATACCTGTGACTGTCCCCTTCTGTGACCACAGTTGGGGTGATAGCTTCTGTATTTAGCCAAAAGCATTTACAGATAGCGAGTAATCTTATATGGTTCTCTGAAAAATGAGTCTTATAAGATGTGAATATACTTAAGCAGTTCACAAAAGAGAGGAGTTTTACTCTCACGTTGTGTGACATATTGTTCAGACGGGAAAGGTAAACTGAGGTAACGTAATGTGTTTACCGCTTTAACAATGTGTTGTGAGCAACCATGTTATGTGTTGCATCTTATATGGAATCTTGTTGCATCATAATAGCTTGCTGAGATTTATTCTCACCCCTTCTCCCTTTACTGTTTTAGATCGCGCTGAGACAGGTGGCTCGAGCCAGTGATGCCGGGAAGGAGTTTGGACAGCTTTCTTTTGGGATTGTCAGGGTATGTTTAGAGTTAGTTGGTTGGGAGTAGCACTTGGATAGTACTCTTTTGGAGACTTGTATTTAGTAAAATTTTGTAAAATAGTTTCTTTTGAGTAAATGATGTAACTAAACAGGTTGTTGCTTTTCTTTCAAAGTTGGTTTTGTAAACCTATCTCCAAGTGGAGAAGTGACGTTGTTTTATCTTGGCTTATGAAAGTTTGTTTTTATATTTCAAAGTATCAAAAGTTTTTAAATTTTAGGTGATTTATCTAGTAAGGGGACCTTCCCGCTCGGGGCACGAGCTAAGGTTCCGGGTTGGGGTCCCCACATGTTATCCCTTGATTGTTGAAAATGTCAAAACTCTAATAAAACACTTGATAAGGAAATCATGCTATTGAAAATCAAAAATCCAAATAATTAAAATTAATTAGGTGATTACCTAAATAAGAGTTTAAAAGAGTGAAAACTTGAATGTGTTAGAGAGTTTACCTTAGAGGTTGAGGGATGCAAGAAGTCTGAAGTATATACTGAGTGGCTCTCTCTTGCACAAACAATAACGGAGTAACGACAAAGCCACACATATACATCGCTGAGTCTTGGTCGGACCCTCACAAACCCAATGACGCTCAATTTGAATCATCGTCGGAGAGAGATTTTGACTGGCTAGGGGGAGTCACGGTTGTAGAGGAGAACCCCTAAGATCACGGTCTCTAAGGAACGGTGGGAAACGGAGGCGGAGGGGGTGAGTGAGAAGGTGAATACAGAAGGAGAATGGCTGCTGGTGGTGTGTGAGGTTACTAGAGCGCAAGAATTTGACAGAATGAGAATGTGGTTAGCGGAGGAGGGGTTAAGGGTCAACTGTTACTAAAATTAAACCTTAGCCTCTCTTTATCTTTTGTAAAATTCAATCCTAACCACTATTTGTGTGGTGGTTGAAATCCACAAATATTATAATATAAACTATTAATCTTTTACGTTCCTCTTTCCCCGTCAACCCCCCACCCCAACCCCCACCCCACCCCCCACACCCTCACACACCTAATCAATACTTTGTTTCTCATAACCTTCAAACTTAAACCACTGCCCACTGCTTTCTTTTTTTATCTTCAAATACAATTATTTCCCTATTCTTATTTAACCTATAAAAAATTAAAAAAAATATATCTTAAAAGAGTTACTCGTTTTTAGTTTGAGTAGTGCTTGAGGTGACGAACAAACTTCCCTAAAATCTAAAAACCATAATTAATATGCCTGACTAACTACGCATAAAATCAATAGATGCCCTCACTTCTCTCTCAAAAGCAACAAAAATATACAAAATACAGATTTAAAAGACAAACTTGAATCAATAAACAAAGACATGTTCGACTCTCCAAAAAAAACACTAAAATTGTAATAACCCGAATTTTTAGTTTCCTTTTTTCTTTTATTAATTAAATTATTTGTTATTCCTTCTAGTAATTGGATTAGAATTGTGGACTTGTTTATTGGGCTTAAGCTAACCTCCTTGGACTTGGTTTACCTTTTTGGGCTAGATTTTGGAAACCCTATTATAAATACATCCTTACTAAACCTAGAAGCCTCATTGTTAATTCAAAAATCCTAGAAAGAAAATAAGAGAGAGAGAGAGAGAGAGAGAGAGAGAGAGCGGTCAGAGGGAGAGGTCGGCTAGGAGAAGAAGGAAGGAAGAAGGAGGAAGGACCTCCATTGTTGTGATTGAAAGCTCAAAATCAAAGGTAAGCAACGTTTCTTGTTTTGATTTCTAAGGAAGAACACCCTATAAAACCCTTCATTTTTGATTAAGATTAGGGTTGGATACGGGATTATGGGTGTTAATTCATTGCTAGGGTTATGAAAAAGATGAGAGTTGGTGTGTTTTTGGTAGGGTTCCATGTGTGTATGTGAGTCGTGTTTGTGTGTTGTGTGTACGGTAGGTGTGTGTTGTGCAGTGTGTGTTGTGTATGCGGTTCAGTGTGTGTGTGTGTGTTCTGCAGGGTGTGTTTGGTGTGTGCTGTGAGTGTGAGTGTGTATTCTGCATGTGTGTGTGCTGCTGTTGGGCAGCAGTGTGTGTGGGTGTTCTGCGTGTGGGTGTGTGTGTGTGGCAGCAACCGTGTGTGTGTGTGGGTTGGAGTGTGTGTGAGTGTGATAAGGTTTAGTGCGTATTTGTGTGTGCTGGAAAAGGTGTAATTAGTGTGTGTGTGTGATTATGAATTAAAGAGTATTATTAGGATTTGATTATAGAAACCCTAGGGGTAATTTGGTAACACTTATGGGGGATTGGTTAACCTAAGAAGATGTTAAGAAGATTAAATTATAGGTTAATGAGAAAGATTAGAGAATGTTCGGGTTAGGTAATTAGGCATTATTTGTGCCCTAAGAAACCTTTTTGCAATGATTGTAGATTCGTGCGCGTGAAGCATTGTTGGAAGTACTAAGCAACGCTAAGGTAAGGGATTATACATCTTTAAGTTAATTGATTTCCGCTCCATTTCATTATTTAGGCTTCTGCATATTTCTTGGCGATGTATGTTCCTTTGATACCTAAAAGCTGACCTCGCGTCAGTATTTGTTTTGACTCCCTCGTTTACCGTTATTTGCTAATCTTTTATTATTTGTTTGCTAAATCATTCTTTTGGTTTCGTAAATACGGAATTTTATTGTTATTATGAAAGTTTGTATGCTGTATAAAAATGAGTTTTGATATGATATGATTTGTGTTCCATCAATGATCGCTAAGTTAGACAACCTGCTTCGACGGAGTATATTTGATATTTGGCCTTCGGGCAAACTTAGTTCACCGCTTCAAATTAGTGGTGGGGTGTTTCGGATACACTGTTTAGGACTCTGCGGAGTCATTTTGTTCCCTTATGGGATTTTGTTTGATAAGGTCAGTGGGCCACTTATGTGATCATGATGTCTGTGAATGATTTAATTATCTACGGCTAGAATGGGACGGTTGTAGATAATTAGAGCATTCGAGTTAGTTTTGCTCAGCTTATCAGTCCATTGAAATTCCTTATAATATGTGAGTGGTTTAGTTAGTTAAAACTGGTATGGGACGGTTTTAATTAAGTAAATCATTCAAGTCAGTTTGATTCGATTTCGTCATCATTTGAAACTCCAAAATATTTGTCAACTCAGTTTGTGGAACCGTTGAGATTTTGAAAGATATTTGGTTTGAGATTTGGTAAATAACTATTTCGAATTTGTGTTCTGTTATGTCTTCGATTGTTATTTGGACTTTGTGTTTTGATATTCCTTCAGGTCAACTCCTCCTTAGTAAACGGAGGGGTTGTATATGAACTTACTGGGCATTGTTCGCTCACCCTTTCATACTCTTTTTCTTCCAGGTATTAAATAGGAAAAATGTGATTCGGTTCGGGGAGCACTTCATAAGAAGATCAAGGAATTGTTTTAGTTAATTTATTTTAGACTCTTTAGTCGGTTATTTCAGTTATTTGGGAGTTTGTAAGACTTTAAAGATTTTGTTGGGTTCTAGTTACCTTTATTTGAATTGGAGGTAATGAATATTTATGTTTTGGGCTTTATTATTATTATTATTATTATTATTATTATTATGAATTATGAAAATTTTGGGGGGTTACAAAAACACTTATCATTCCTTGTATATAACTTAATATACTGCTCAACATAATCTCAAGATATTTGCTACTTCTACCAATCAAATGAACTCCGTTCCAAAAGTTAAACTAGTAATTGAGACATCATTTAGTGCAATGTTAAAGTTGGCAGCTCTTTAATCAGTAATTTCTTACACAATCTTGGTCAAACATACTATCAAATTGTTTGCCAACAATTTTGGAAATGAAATTTATCTTTTTGGGACAAACATAAATAATAAATGGAAACATTTTTATAAGACAGAGGAAGTAAATAATAAACACCAACATACATGTAAATAGAAGTAACAATGAGTGCACGCGGGGTCTTAGCCTGATGGTTAGAGTTCATGGCTTTCAACCTGGAGGTCATGAGTTCGATTCCCCCACTAGTGGTTAGAGGAAATGACATTGCCCTCCCTAGCATAGCTAGGCGCCTCTGTGAAGTGCATCATGGGAGAGCGGTGAAATGTGTTGATCCCCTTCTTTAGAAAAAAAATAAAAAAAAAATTCGTGCTCAAGGACACGTGTTTTTAAAAAAAAAAAAAAAGAAGTAACAATGAGTCATCTGAAATTATTAAAATGTGAGTAGCATTAAAAGCTCAAATTGAACATATATATTGCAAACATTGATGATAATCAAAAATTCCAATACAAAGCGACTGAAACTTTGACCTAATTGAAGTTTCGCTCTGGTGTAGTGAGTCAAAAAGGAGGACGGAAATAAATAATCGTACCGTGATGAGCGATATAAGTGTGCCACAATAAATTAATGTGATCTCAAACATGGATACAAAAAAAAGACTAGGGCTCCGTTTGTTTAGCGTAAAACATTTTCCGGAAAATGATTTCCGGCAAAATGTTTTTCGGAAAATAAGATAAAAATGAAGTTTTTCCCATTTTTTGGTGCGAAACAAACACCGGAAAATGAGAAAAATATTTTCCGGAAAACATTTTCCCCCAAACAAACGGAGCCTAACAACTTAACAATGTATACCTACTATTCTTCAAAAAAGTTTTTAAACTAGTCTTTAGATATTAGAAACTCAATTTTGGATGGAAAAAATTAGTAATCATAATATGAAAGTGAACCAACCCATGACAAAAAAAAGGCTTTTATGTAAATAATATCGGCATTTGAAATTGTGCATCCATAATTTTCAAAAATACATGTTTCATACATGAGAAAGAGATCCTAAACAAAACCCTTTTACTGACGAATTGAAGGGCATATTTGAAATGAAGTAATAGATAAATTACACCATTAGAGAGTAGAGGTAAAATGTAACAGATAAATTACACCATCGGAGAGATAGAGGTAAAATATACCATCGGAGAGATAGAGGTAAAATATCTGATGAAGAATTCATCGAACGATCGAGAATCTAAGCGTTGCTGTCTGAAGTCATGAAACAAAAGATGGACAACTTAGCAATACTTGCAGGGAACTAAAGCAAATCAAAATGTAATTAAGAAAAATATTGGAAAAAATGATAATTGCAGAAAGATCTAAAGCAATCAAAAGTAAGACCAATCAAGCTAGAAAGATCATAATCAAGTAAACCCAATTCAAGTAGATAAACAATATAAATAAATCCCATAAATCAATGCAAAAACGCATAAAATAGGCATTTTCAATAATTTTAACCAATCGCAAAATCAATCATAGCAAAAGAGATTTTTTTTTTTTTTCTCAAAATGAACCAAACAAACTCTCGTAAAGTTATAAACTGGCTCAACCTTAATCAATTTACCCCCTTTTCATCAAAACAAGAAATTGAGGTTACTAAAGGTGCAAAAATCAATGAGGAACTTCATAAAAAATAAAAGGGTTTGAGGAGATATAGAAGAAATTAGGGTATCCTCTTCCAATCCCTAGCCAATGAAGGCGCTTTGCACAATCGTCGTCTCCGTTCGAACCTATCGCTAAAGATGGAAACGAACGTTTTTTGTTTAGAAGGATGAAGGCGATGAACGTGTTAGTTTGAGGAAGAGGAGGTGAAAGATGAATCCCAGCGTTGTTAATGGAGATGCCTAATGGTAACCATCAAGTTTCGAATTGAATCTCAGCCCTTCTTTGTCTTTTTCAGAAACTCAATCCTAACCACTCATTGTGTGGTGGTTATTTTTAATGTCTATTGTAATATAAACTTGTACTCATACCCGTGTCAATGGCACGGTGACAGTACAAATGAGAAAGAACATCCTAAAGCAAAATAGTTATATTGTCTATAGCTTGCAAACATCAGTTGGTGTTTTCAGTTCCTACTAACCAAAGTCACAATGCTTATAATAATAAGTTGTCCCTCGTATATATTAATAATAAGTTATTCCCTGTATGAGTGTAAAAATCTTTTTCCCAAACTACATTTCACATATAAAATACTTAAGTGTCTACAAATCCTCGATTTTCTCTCCATCATTCTTTCCCTTATCCTTCTCATAGTCCCCACCATCACCGTCACCCTTGGCACCTTACTACCACTACCACCACCTACTTTCTTTGGTTGCACAATCTCCACAGGCCTTTTAGCTTCTCCGCAAATGCCTTGAAATCAATTACTCCTTTCGTTGTAGCAATGCTTTGTTCTCATCCTTTTGGTTTCTTTTGTTCTGATGATTTCTTCTTCTAATGTGTTTTCTATTGTTGTTGCTCCTGTTGTTGAGGCTTCTTCTTTTATTACAGTTATCTTCCATAAATTTCACTTTCGTTTTTAACCTTCCTAACAACAGGAAAGATGGGTGTGGTCAGAACCCTTGCACCAACTAACTCCTTCCCAACTCAAGTCTTAAAGGAGCAACCTTTGGCCACAATTGAATAACCTCATTTTTACCCTCTACCTTGCCTCTAAATTTCAATTATGTCATTGATTAAAATAGACATGTACAAAGACATATATACCTTCAAAAGCTAAAGTATGTGATGTGGATTGTGCTGATACATGTCAACGGAACTGAATTGTTCAGATAAAAAGTTGATCAAATACACAGAGAGATCATTCATTAGGCAACTTGATTCAGTAATTACTCCCTGCACTTCACTCTACGTCTCCACTCAAGTAGCTCTACATTATATCCTGGGATCGTCTCGCGTGTTAATCTGCTACATTTCTACATTTCTTATGAGTTCCCAAATTGAGTTGATTTCATTAAAATTCACAATGCCAAATCGTATTCTAATCTATAGTAAATTAGCCCTACAACATTCACATATATAATCAATTCGACAAATGTGATTAATCAAAAAAGAAGAATAAAAGATAAGGGACCTTAATTAGACTCTAGTATGTTGTAAGGAAGGTCCTGCTATTTGTGCAACCATCTAGATCTTCGAGGCTTCGATGATGAAGATCAAGAGAACCTGAAATAAAAAGCGTTAAGTTTTTTGACCAAAAGACACCACCAAGAACGCCTAATTCATGTGGTGCTCAATCTTGACCTCTAGCAGACAATTTTAAGGGTCATTCAACAACAACAACAACTAAGCCTTAGTCCCAAAACGAATTGAGGTCCCAAAAATACAATTTCACTAACCATAAATAGAAAAATATATTATTTCGAGGAAAGGCAAGTAAACCACTTGAAAAGAGTGCTTAGAGAATGTAACCTATCTCCGTCTGAAAATTATAATATTTTTAATTTGCTTTTCAAACTGTATCAGCTATTTATTCTAATATGCCTTGGGCTTCGGTGACCGGAGTTCAGGTATCAATCCAATCTTCTAAAGTAAATTGCACCTTTTTCTAAACTCCCAACAGAGAAGCTCATTCCTAGTTGTAAATTATTTATGAGAAAATTGATTGAAAAAAAACATCAGAAAGGCTCATTCCTAAGGGTAATTTTTTTTACAGAAAAGTAGTGTAGCAGTCTTGACAATTAACCAGAAAAGGTACCTAACTCTCATATTAACACACAACATGCACTTAACCAAAGTAAAATGGGGAAAATGAATCACACCAAAATCAAGCATATCAATTCAAGCATTTTTTTCAGCACCTGAATCGACACGCAATTGAGATAGCAAAGTCTTTTTTTTTGTCGTTAACATAAAGGTACTTTGAGCAATGATTTTAGGTTGACTAAATTATTCTAATAAAAATTATTATTCAAAGTACCTTCTCCTTGACTACAAAAAAGTAGAAATATCATTTCGGGACGAAGGGAGTACTATTTTAATAATTTACCACCAAAAAGGTTTAAGTAGTCGAGGCATAGACAAAAAAGACATACCGCCAGTTTAAAACAGGCTAATTAGCTCCAATCAAAGTAATTTGAACACACCTATTTGAGGAGTCACCCAAGCACACAATGATGCATCAGCTGAAGCTTCAGACGACAGGCGAATTTCGTAAGGGGAATGCGGGGATTTACCTTGAACGTAAGGAACAACGGAGAACGCTGGGGTAAATTATTTATGAGAAAATTGATTGAAAAAAACATCAGATAGGCTCATTCCTAAGGGCATTTTTTTTTTACAGAAAAGTAGTGTAACAGTCTTACAATTTACCAAAAAAGGTACCTAACTCTCATTTTAACACACAACATGCACTTAACCAAAGTAAAATGGGGAAAATGGATCACACCAAAATCAAGCATATCAATTCAAGCATTTTTTTTTCAGCACCTGAGCCGGCACGCAATTGAGATAGCAAAGTCTTTTTTTGTCGTTAACATAAAGGTACTTTGAGCAATGATTTTAGCTTGACTAGATTATTCTAATGAAAATTATTACTCAAAATACCTTCTCCTTAACTACAAAAAAGTAGGAAGATCATTTCGAAACGAAGGGAGTATTATTTTAATAATTTACCACCAAAAAGGTTTAATTAGTCGAGGCATAGACCAAGAAGCTATATACCACCAGTTTAAAACAGGCTAATGAGCTTCAATCAAAGTAATTTGAGCACACCCATTTGAGGAGTCACCTAAGCACACAATGACGCATCAGCTGAAGCTTCAGAAGACCGATGCATTTCGTAAGGGGAATGCGGGGATTTACCTTTAACGTAGGGAACAACGGAGAACGCTGGGAACACCGAGGATGGACGCAATAAAAGACTTGCTGGAGATAACAGAGGAGGTTTGAATTATGTATATTTAAAGACATAAAATCAATTAGAAATATCATCACATTTTATCTCTTTTGCAGTTTAATAGAAACATCAATTAATACAAAAAAAACAATGATTTCCAGTGCGAAAGAGAATTGAAACACAACCCTGATAATGCCTAAGCGATTGACGGAAACCATAGGGCTAACCTGATGACGCCGAAGCGATTGACGGAAACCGTAGGGCTTTTGCTTTGCTATTGCAAATCCTTTGAGTCTTCTACCCCCTATTATCTGATTGTTGGATTGAGAGAGTGTGCATAATTGATACAGTATGTGTGTTGGGAGATAACATGGCGATGGTCGCATTTGAAAGAGAAGTAGTGTTGGAAACCGTCAAATTAATACCATAGGATAAATTTTGAGAAATCAATCTGATCCACTAAATTAAATAACTAAAATATAAAAATAATTTCAGTCATTGGATCGTTGCTGTTACGAAGCAATGCAGACTATTCTTTATCTAAAATCAATAGGCGGTTAGGACCGAGCATTATTGTAATATAGATGCCTAATGGTAATCGTTAAATTTCGAATTGAATCTCAGCCACTTTTTCTGAAACTCAATCTTAACCATTCATTGTGTGGTGGTTATTCTTAATGTCTATTGTAATATAAATGTTATAATGACCATGTATTTATATCAACAATGAAGAATTTGACAAAAATAACTGTGGTAGTCTATAATAAAACGAATGATCAATTTCTTTTTAAAAAAAAAAATCTCTTAATCAAAAGTAAATTTAAAAATATTTTGCTTATTCATTTTGGGTGGTAGTGATTGATGATTGCAACAGATAACATCCACAAAGATTATTAACTTGATCATGAAACCTTAAGGAACTATTTGTCAATATTCAAAATAAAAGGGTAGCTCCTATAATATAAGTAAACATCAGGGGCCTCTTTTGTTATATTACTAGTACTCAAATGCCCGTGCCATTGGCACGGGTCAGTATAGAAAGGGAGACAGTATGGAAATAGAAAGATGTGGGAAAACTGAAATCGCATGCTAACTAAATGACGTTTTAAATGTAATTTTAAACCGTTACAAATATATAAAGTGAAAAGATATTTACCTGGGAGTTGAAACTTCTTGAAAGAGGGTACTTGAGAAACCATCGAAAGCCCATATTTAAAATAAAATTAGATATTCAGACGAAGGAAAATTAGAATGAAACAAAAGGGTAAATACTGACCTTTTTGTGAGATAATGCTGAAGATATAAAAAAAATCTTTACCTAAGAGTTGAAAGTGAGAGCAAAAACACACTTGAAATTGTCATTGTAAACCTTCAGCTCAATAAATATAGTCACTGCTATACAGCATAGTTCAAATACAAAAATAAACTCAGAAATCATTAATGAAACATGGACGATCCTAGCAATCTTTCCATCCAAAGGCACAGGAGCCTCAACTGAGAGGGATAAATGCCTCAAGGAAAACATTCTGTTTTTTGATATAGGAGAAAATAAAGATAAATTCATATAACAATATGTGTGAAAAAGTAAAGACAGATATACATGTGAATATATATGTCTATTATGTGAATTGAACTTCCGCTTACACATAACATGCGGGGATCTTTTTGTTATATATGCACTTCTGGTGAACAATATTTGCATCTCATTAGTATTGAGCTCAGCAACGAAAAATGTTTCAAGAAGGGACACCGGCCTCCAAAGCCGAAACTGAAAAAATGGGCTAGAGAAAGTGGAATTAGAGGTGAAGTAAATGAGGAAAGAAAAGTTGACAAAACTAAAACCAAGCTCAAAAGTTGATTCAACCATTAATGCCCAGAATGATGACTTGAGGCCAGCATTTATCATGGCAGAAAACAAAGATGATCTTTGAAGACCAATAGTTCATCTCCTCCATGAAAACAATTAAGAAAAGATTCCAAAAAGCAAGAAACTCAATATGAAACTACATGCCTAATAAGAGATGTGATACTTAAACGAATGATTTCCCTCTCAAGGTCAAAACCAGTTCCTCTAATTACAATTAGCATGACTATAAGGATTCTAAATGAAATTCTTTCGATAGTGCTGCTATTCAGATTTTATTTTTTATTTTTTAATTTTTTTGGAAAGAATGCTATGCAGAAGATGGCATTTCAACCAAATAGGTTTAACAATTACTTTCAAGGCAGCTATGTTGAAGCCAAATTTACTCACCAATTTTGAATCCATGCATCGAATGCGTGAGTGTAATATTCATTACCAATTCTCTTCTGGCAATCACACTTCCTATGTGCATTACGAACTGGCTCTATATAATAGAATGATAGAGAGACAGACAACGTGACCAAATGATAGCAACAGCACTTTGAATATCAGAATATGTGATGTATTGTATCTGCCTGGTGAACCATTCAGCAAATAACTTGCAGGTGACTATTTCTTCTGAAAATTCCTTGGTAAAGCATTGAAAAGAAAGTGGCAAATATATTGTATCGTAAGTCCCCTTAAATTATGAAAGTTATTGAACTCCCCTTCAAGCCACAATTTTTCGAATCCTAGTAAGCCCCGGTGAAAAGAAGCGGCATGTGAGGTTGCTGCCGTAAGCCACCTTTCGTAGCAGCATAAATGCTTCCCTCTACACTCCCACATTTATGTCGACGTTATGTTCTGTTCCAACCCTAGCTCAACAACCCAGCCGTCTCTTCCCCAATGCCTAAAAGTTATGAATAAAAAACAGCAACATATGAATACGGTGAGAAGTATCAATGTAATAAGAGAATTTAGATTTAGTAAGAGAAGAACTAAATTCAATCTATAAGAGTGGGAAACTAATATAAGCGAAGAGACAAACACCTCTTCTGCTACTTCCCTCAGCAATGCCCACCAGTTCGGTGATAAATTACCCTATTTATATCAACAATGAAGAATTTGACAAAAATAACTGTGGTAGTCTATAATAAAACGAATGACCAATTTCTTTTAAAAAAAAAATCTCTTAATCAAAAGTAAATTTAAAAATATTTTGCTTATTCATTTTGGGTGGTAGTGATTGATGATTGCAAAAGATAACATCCACAAAGATTATTAACTTGATCATGAAACCTTAAGGAACTATTTGTCAATATTCAAAATAAAAGGGTAGCTCCTATAATATAAGTAAACATCAGGGGCCTCTTTTGTTATATTATACACAGCCAAATATCTCAAATCCGTTATCAACAAAATCACATTTCATTTATTCAGACAGTCGATAACTCGGGCGAACCAATAATGGCGTCGTCATCGTCTCTAATGGCTTCCCAAACCCTAATCCTTCGAAACCCTAAATTTCTCCCTCCTCGATCCCCTATCTTCTCTACTTTACTCTCTTTCTCAAGCCCCAGAACAACCCTCTCTCTATCTCTCTCTACCCCCAAAAAATCTAGGGTTTTCGCCGCCTCCGCCCCCAATTCACTCGAACCTATCCCAACCGAGTCTCCGCTCGCCGATTCAACCCGTTCAATTGCAGCAATAGTAGCAATAGCCGTCACGGTGTCCAATTTACTGGCCCAGAAATTATCCAATTTCGCCGAAAAATTGAGATCGATTTGTCGTTCGAGCCCTAATCCCGACGAGCTCCTCGTAATTCATCACATCCAGGATACCGTTATGTGTACGGCTGGTCCGTTGTTCTTCGCGTTGATTGAGGCGAAGAGTTTGAACACGCCGTTGACGGTTGTGCTGGCGGGTATTTCCAAGTGGCTTAAGATATATCGTGCGGTTTTGTTGATTAGGGTTTTGCTCAGTTGGTTCCCAAACATTCCTTGGGAACGGCAGCCGTTTTGTGCAATCCGTGACATATCTGATCCTTTCTTAGGTATATTCAGGCAGATAATTCCGCCACTGTTCAATGCTCTTGATATCAGTCCTCTTTTCGCCCTTACTTGTATTGGTTTGGTTTCTGGTCTTTTAGAAGTTAAGTAATATTTAATGTCATATACTTGTTTTAATAACGGATTTTATGTTTAAATGTTTCAAACATGGTGGCTGTATTTCTTTTCGTATTGAACTTGATTCATGAATATATGATAATGTTTAATTAGAAGCAAGGTTCGCGAATGCCTCATTTATTTCAATTTTGAGTAGGTATATGCTTTATTAGTGAACTTTGTTTGATGATGCAGCATTGTTAATTGTGATGCAACATTTATTAAATAGCATCCGTAGGAGCATGACCATCTCATTATGAGTTTAAGGTTTTTGGAGCTATAGCCTTTTAAGGTATTATAGTTTAGGTGACTTCATCTTTACTTGAATTATTCTTAGCAATTATATTTTGACATGGTTGAATGTCCTGTTTGGTGAGACCAAGTATTGATTTTTTTCACGGCGTCTCCTTCATTTCAATGTTAGCAACATGAGCAATCTTGTAGAGGAGATGGAAAGACATTCGGTTGTTGTACCTTAGAATTAAGTGTACAGTGTTGAATGCAGTAGATTTTGTTCATCAATGGCATTCTTCGTTGGTTATTGGTACTACTCCCTCCTCCCATAGTATAGTCACATTTGACTATTCAAACGTTTTAACAATCTATTTTCATTTCCATCATTAACCGTAATGAGGCTTACTTATTACTCTTTTACTCTCTCTTCTTCCTTGGTTGACTATCTTCCTCTCCTCTCTTCCTCTTCTTTCTTGGTTGGCAATTTTGATAGTGCAATGATTTTAACCTAACAAATTTGGAAATGAGACTATCTTTTTGGGACAAACAATAATGGTTTATGGGACGGAGGGAGTATTAGTTAACATTCAAATTCAACTGAATCTCTAGTGACAAAAGGGCAACCACTTGACCTTTCTTCTTTTGGTGATAGCAATGGCTTCAAGCTTCTCTTGTGGGCTTGCTCCTGTTACTTATGTCATTTGTGGAAAGCTTTTTTGCTTGGTATTGGAGTCTCAGCAACTATTGTGTAGTTGTATGTGTATTAGTGATATGCAGCTGATACAAATAAGGGTTGAACAGTTCTAGAGTTTATTAACGTCTGGAAGGGCCTTAGTTGCGGTTTTGTGGGAATGCTAGCGTTACTCACTACTACGAGTGATACTGGAGTCAAAAAAATCTCACAAAATCTTGCTCGCAGAAAGTGTTGTCATTAAATTATTGGATGTTGTGTTTGTAGGCCACGCTGCTCATTAATTCTACATCCAATTAATTTTTGCCAACTTTGTTTGAGAATTTTCATTTTGCCCCTAGCATTACTCTTGGACCACGTACTGCAAGATATGGATGTGGATGGAGTTTCTTCCCTGTGCTTCTATATGCTAGAAGACCAAGAATAACTTAGGAATGCAAGTTGCAATAGTAACCTTCTGCACACTGGGAATTTGAGGGGGGGGTGTGTGTAAAGAAGAAGCAGTGCAGCTCTCCACAAAATCTGTCTCCAATTGGGAAACAACTCACAAGCCCTCAAAGCCTGGTCTTGAAAAGTTTCAATATGGCTTTTGCCAAGCGTGTTTGTCTTAAGCTTAGGGTGGAGATAACGAGCAGACGTATTTTGAGCTTTCCCTGTGATAACCGGAACGTCTTTGTCGTAAGCTTAGGGTGGAGATAACGTATTTTTGAGATTTCCCTGTGATCACCGGAACGTGTTTGTCGTAAGCTTAGGATGGAGATAACACGGACAGACGTGATTTGAGCTTTCCCTGTGATCACCGCAAAATAACTATTTTGTTGTTAACATGAATGTACTATCAATTACTTCCTCCGTCCCAAAATGTTTGTCCCATTTGACTTTTTTTGTTGAACTTTGACCACAAATTTATGAGAGATTAATCATGTTCATGAAATTCTAAAAGTTGTTGTTGATAATATTATTAATAGTGAATCAATAGGAATTTTTAGAATTTCATGAACATTATTAAATTGTCATATATTTGTGGTCAAAGTTCAACAAAAAAGTCAAATGGGACAAACATTTTTGGACGGAGGGAGTACAATATCTAGATCTGATTATACTGACTAGGCTAGCAGATTATAGGGATATACTTAACACAGATTCTAAATAACTTTAGGCATGATTTTATCCTTTTATTATGTCTTCAAAAATCTTGAAGCATTAAAAACCATTTGAATGCACACAAGTGCAACTAAAACAAATCACGCATCTTTAACTTATATCGGCAAAGGAAATCATTAAAGCCCAATATAAATTCAAGCAGTTGTGGCATAACCATAGTTACCAGGCTTTTTAAAAGATCCTTTTTTAAAAGATTCGGATCGGAATTATAACTATAGTTAGTTACCAAGAACGCTTTGGACGCAGGACGGAAATGTGGAAAGTGACTTTTTAAAATTTGGGTAAGCCGGTAGAATCAGTGACTTTTTAAAATTTGGGTACGCCGGTAGAATCAGTTAGTACGTACTAGAATCAGTTAGTAGTTAGTACGTACGCTTTAAAAGTAATTTGGGCTTTAAAAAGTAATTTGGGTCGCCACCATATATATATATATATACTTCCTCTTTCTCATTGATAACTTCATTTTTTGCCAAAACGGATGTCCCGTTAAAAATTTCACATTTCCTAAAATGACACATAATCTTTACTATTCCACCCACTAATTCTCCCTCCTACTTTAATTTTAAACTCACAACATTTTTCAAATTTACTATTCTCTCCACTCATTCTCTCTCCTATTTTACTTTTATACTCACAACACTTTCTCCACTCTTCTATTTTCCTTAATTTGCGTGTCAGCCCAAAATGATGAACTAATCAACGGGACGGAGAGAATATCTACTATGAAATTATATTTTTAATTTAAGCTGTTGCACAGTAGTACAAGAAGTCAAATACTCACACCACAAGATATATATATATTTTTTATTTTTTTTAATACCGAAGTGATCCCAGCTTTGCGGGACTAATCCTGGACCACGAGGTATTCGAACTCAAACCCACAAAGATCTCCCAGGGGGGATCGAACCCTAAACCTCCCCGAAGGGAGGCCGGCAACATACCACTCGGCCAGGAGACCATTGGTTCACACAAGATATATTTAATACTACTAATTAGAGTATAGGTACCTAATGGGTGTATGAATTAGGTAGAAAAGTAGTTTTTTCATTCGATGGCATAATTCGATTCCTTATAAAAAAAAAAAAATTAGAGTATAGGGAGTAGTAAATAAAAAAAAAGTAAAGAATTCAGATCTGCTGGTTCCTTTTGCGCGAACTATACTTTTTTCAATACACGCTTCTTTTAGATTTTCCAGAGAAAAAGCCACATCATCTTCTCCTTCGTGAAGTCTGTCTAGGCTTCTTCTTGCACAGAACTCCAAATCATTGTCGACTCAGACCAGATCTAACAATTATCTGCTGCAAAAGTCTTCGAATTGAAAGATTAGATTGGAGCCCTAGTTCATCCTCTCTTCAAATTCGATTCCGAGTCCAGATCGAAATGGAAGTGGATTTTCAGCAACGTTTCCAATTAAAAAGGGGCTTTCTTTAATTTCTGGACGACTATTTGTAAGACCCAATTCGTGTTCCCGAGCGATCCCGGGACGTGAACATTTTGTGCAGGCAGTTATGTGAGCAAGTCAACATCTTTAGAGCTTCGCAACCTTTTAAAATCTTTACAAAACAAAAAGTGATACTAATACAACTCTAGAAACAAACTAACACTGCTAAATGTTCATCAAAAACAGAAATGACTAAAATTTTAAGGTTTAAGAATTAACATAGCTCCTCTGCATACTTGGCTCTCCAAGTCAAGTTACTAATTTAGAAGCCCAAAACCTTCACGCAAGGTTATAAGCTTTACCTTCTTCTTTGACAAACAAACAACAACCAAGTGTTCCGACTCAGATCCCAAATACAACAAAAGTTGAGTCAATTCTATATACTTGCAAGCTAAGACAAGCTGGCTAACCCTTGGCAAAGTAAGAGAAAAGTGTTGGTTGTTTATCGCCTGTGCTCCCAAGGTTACCTTTCTTTTTCATTGGCTTCGTATGCAGACTCTTAGGCTCATCAACAGATGACTTTGAGTTAGCAGAAAACTCATCGTAGTCCCGTTTAACATGAATATTTGTATCCTCCTCAGTAATTTGTGTGGAGAAATTAGGTTTCAAGTCATCATCAAGTTTCCCGGCAGGTGCCATTGTATCTTCGGTTTCATGTTCCTCCTTCAAGCCTTTTGGCTGGTCAGTTTTAGGGAGCAGGAGCACTTTATTCTTATGAACATCTTGATTATCCGATTCACCTTTGCCTTTGGTTTCCTTCTTTACAAAGAACATTGAAATCGGTTTCAATTCCTCGGTCTTCAATTGTATCTACAGTAAGATGGTGTAATCAGTACAATGTACGGTGACTATGGATAACTTTTAAAAGGCTCTGGTGATGAAATAAATCTCACTTATATGAGGCCAAATAATTTTAGCTAACCCTAACCATCTACGTGCTCAAGCAATGGCATCATATATACATTTACTAGAATAAGCCCGTGTCCGAGGACACTGTAATTTTTTTATTTATTTTTTTTAATTAAGCCCGTGTTCGAGGACACTTTTTTTTTATTTAAAAAAAAAAAATTTAAGGGCAAAATTTAATTTTAAAAAAAAAATTTAAGGGCAAAATGGGAAAGGGACAAAATAGTGAGGGCAAAATGGGAATTTCGGAAATTGAAACTATTCATAGAACTATTCATTGGGTGAGGTGGACAACCCTTATTTATACTATAGATTTTAAATTTTTACTTGCCCTTCCCAAACACCACTAGAGTATAGACCCAGATGGAGCAAACAAGTTATCTAAATTAGATAAAGAATGATGACAGCTATTGAAAAGGATCATCTAACTTAAAGGAAACATATATTCAAGGCTAGATTTTCCAAGAAATAATTCTACCCTAATGACCAATCTTAGAGTCCGAGATGCATGTTATCCAACATACCAACATACCAAGCCTGTGAAAAAATGCAAATATCCGGAATGAAACTATTTATTTGAAACACCACACTAATTAGTTGTGATTAAGAGCCAAAACCAATCTGAAGCATAATATTATCTGGAGATAAAAGTACTTGGAAAAGGAATGGGAAATTGCTTGTACCTCCTTAATACACTCTGGTCCATCAAACGAAGGCTTACCCATTGCAGAAGTCACAGGGTACCACGCCTGAAAAAAGTTACATTATGATCAGTTAATCCCACCTTCAGTATTTCGGTCTACATATGGTGCATTCACTTTGTGTTTATAAAGTGTTCTTACCAAATCTGACTGTTCATACGGTCTAAGTAAAGGGTTGAACTTGGAAGATGGAGAACCATCTAGCCATGCATCAGTGGACTCCTTGTTCCCTAATATAACTGGCATCCTGTCTGCAACAAGCAAAACTAGGTTAACGACTTTAATTGAATGTCATGTATATCAAGAGAATTTATATATCAACAGGTGAGTCAGGTGACAAACAACAATTCCAAGGGTTATCAATGTAGCGAAGTTGCAGTAATATGTGTACTGCAGCAAGCCACCAATATCAATTGTACGCAGTCTACACTAAAACAGCATGAAACAGTTGGTGTATTATTAGATGACAGACTAATTCTTTCTTCTATTTCTTCAAGGATTTAAGTTACAAAAGTATCATGGAGAGTAATACTTTGAGGATGATGCTTGGCTATATGTTTGTTTTAGACTAATAATTGATCGAGAGCGTTTGTTTACCAGCATGAGCAAGCAAGGGTGGTGATAGGACGGATTTATACTATCTATTTCCTATGTTTTTTGTCCTTATTATTCTTTATTTCGATGTATTTAGTATAGGTTTGATGTATTTTGAGTGAATTATGTATTGTGAGGATTATGAGAGAAACAATGTAATTTGAAAGAAATTTAGAGAGTTTATTATGTAATCGTTTTTGGTTCTCAAAGAAGCTCAAGATCATCATTTCTACAACAATGGAAGTCAATAAAGTCAAGAAAAAGTCAACTAAAGAAGACCCGAAGCGAGTCAAAAGTCAAGATTATAAAGTTGAGGATTGTTCTGCAATTTTGGTAAGTTCAAGGACCAGACTGAAAATCTGGAAAGTGCAGGGACCAAAGCGAAAAAGGACAATAAGAAACAACAATCACCAGCACACACGCTGAATTGGAAGGGGAGTTGACCGCCGTTGCCGTGTTAACCTCTTTGGAAAAAAAAAACCATATTTTCTTTTTCCTTTTTCTTTTTCCTTATGTTTTTAGGATTATTGATTGGAGGAGTATAAATACTTCTTTTGACAATTTTATTAGGGTTGGTTTTTATTTTCTTTTTAGGTTTTACTCTCTAGAAACTTTTGAAGGTTTGAAACGTCCATGAAAGCTTAAACTTCCATTGCTTTGGATTTAATTATTGGAACCGTTCTGGAATTCAATTGAGGTTAATTTTTTTTCATCCCTTTTATCCTATTTGTATTTTCTTCTGTTCTTAATTGATTAAATTGATTTCTAGGGTTTTTCAATTAGGCCGATTGTTAAATCTTGGTTTTTGATTTATTGCTAAATCCCCTAAGATTGTGTCAATTTAGGGTTTCGCAAGTAGCAACTTTTTAGTCCATGCATGTGTCATGGTGGATTGTGAAGTAGGAGAAAATAAACAAGTATCTAATTGAAATAATATTAGAACGTGTTCTCGATCTTAATCTCTTAAATCGGTAATCGAGTGAATAGGGTAAAATTGAAAAGAGCTGACCGATGATATTTGATATGTGTGTTACTGCTATTAACTAATATCAAAGGAAGAGATAGAGATTGAAATATATCTCGTGATCGAGTGAATAGGGTAAAATTGAAAAGAGCTGACCGATGATATTTGAATGATAGACGGGGAAAATAATTGATCCAAAGTGCTTTTCCTTTATTGTTTACAACCTAGTTTTTTTATTCCCATCTTAGGAATTAATAAAAATCAAGCTTAGACACCAATCTTGTTAAGTGACAATTGTGCAAACTGATAACCGTTCCTCGAGTTCGATCCTGGACTTGCTCTAGCTACATTATTGTGGCCAAGTCTTTGGTTAATTTGTAGGCGTGCGACTTTAGCCTATCAGGCGGCAACATACTGAAGGAAATGACCAAAAGTCAACGGAATTGATGGTTTACTGATGGCCTTAGATTAACAAAAATCTGAAAGTAGTCAACAAGGAACGGAGAGGCCTAACTCAAGTCTTCTCGCGCAGGCTCCCACTAAGAAGGTGGGATTTCTCCCTCTCACGCCTACCTATGAAACTCCTTTAGTATAGGATCGTCGTTGGTCCTGGTCGTTGTTTGAAATTTGAACTTTGAACGATGCTTTTCTCCTTCTGGACACTGTCATAAAGAATAAGATCCCGTTACAGTTAGGCTATCCCAACTCACATACCAGTTCAAACCAGTCATTACCTAAGGAAACACTAATCCGTTTCCATCCCAGGCCCCGCGTATTTAGCAACGGGCCTTTGGAGGAGTGTGAAGGGCAGGCTAGGGCCCCCAGAAATTGGGTTGAAGTTTAGACCACTCACAGTAGTTCTACCTATATAAAGGATCCAAAGGTCAGATAGAAGAAGTAGATGGGAGACGGATCCTCACGAGAAGGTAAATCTCACTAATAAATCTCAAGTCATTTCGTATTGCATGTTTATGCATACAAGCTTTGACAGGATTTACCCCCAATCAAAGTTTTACCTGTAACCTTCATTTGGAATCAGGGGGAAATAGCAGCAGTACCCAACAAAACTATCTTTAAATTCTAACCCGAGTAAAATTCTCAAATCTTTTTCGTTAAGCCAATCTTTATGACTACATACCACGATAAATCGTATCAAAACAAAGAGGTGTCATGTCCTAGAAACCATATATAGTAGCCTTTGTCAAGTTAACTCCTGTACTGCAGCCCCTGCGTCAAGCTTAGATACTGTACACCAAATTTGTTTGGTTGCTTCGAAAGAATTTGGTTGGACCCTGTGTAATTAGTTTTTCTAGTCATTACTAGCTGAAAGATTATGCATGTGTTTCTTCTTCTTGGGTACGTTTGCTTTCCATACATGAAGTCAGTTGTGCCCAGCTAGTGCAAAATGTGGCTTGTGCTGCTGTTTAGAATCTATTTTCAATGGACTATAGTAACTCATATGGAAAGAAACCAAATGAATCAGCAGCCAAAGAAGAAATGACTAACCATGCAACCACTCCAAGGATGAGGACGAAGAGGTTGTCAGAATAGTGAAGGTATAAAGGATCTCCCCTGCAGAAAAAGGACATATAGATACAAGTGTATGGTCATATTATGTGTAAGCAGTAAACGAAACACATGCACGAGCTGCAAAAAAAAGGACAAATAGATGAGTCTATGGTCATATCCTATGCAAGCAGTAAACGGAAACATGCACGAGAAATCATGTTACAAAGTATAGAAATCAAGACAACAACAACAATACCCTAATGCCGCAAAGGCTCCCACCTACAGTGGGGTAACGGGGGGTCGGATGTACGAAGCCTTGCCCCTATATTAAAGCACATAGAGGTTGTTTCCGAATGACCCAGGATGAAACTTGCGTCGAAAATTGCATTAACTAGATGTTGCTTCATAACAAAGAAGCGCTCACGGTTTAGTGAGCTACTTTGCTTTATTCCACCATATTCCCAAGTGCAGACACATCAAGACAGCGGAAATTAAAATGAACTCAATATCTTCAAAGCAAGTTCTGAAAGAATACTTATAGACAAGTTGCCAGGATAAGTCCAGGGGAATGGTGGTATCTAGGGCTTCCTTAAATAAATAATTTTGTCTAGTAGATTTTTTATTTTCGTCATGGAGGAGAGAGAGTTGCTTCACCTTCAGAATTCTTCCAGGAATCATAAAGAGCAGCAAAGACCAGTGGTCGGCCATCTGTAAGATGAATGTAGTATGGCTGTTTCTTTGACCCATCTTTCTTCCACTCGTAAAAGCTGCAAGCAACACCCAAACCAATTGACTTCTCAATCAACTATCTTGAGACAAAAAAGAACACCTTATCATTAGTTTGTCTCATGAAAAGGACAAATGATAATCTGAGTACTTCAGAATTTCAGATACAAATGAGACACCAATTGGATAAGAGATGAAACAAATTAAGCTTACCATATGTGCTGTGAAAAAAATGGTCATTGGGGAATGAATTCATTGGTCATAAACAACTAGCTTGGGAGTGATGTAAAAAAATATAAATTGACCAAAGTGCTCTTAAAAAGATCAAAATATACTCCATAAACATCAGCTCTAAAGGTATCATGTTTACGTATTCACCACAGATTCACCTTAGATAATCTAAACCATCCAGCAGCATTCAGTACCCACTTAGGTCTCAAAAACACTGGTAAGAACAACACTGGCCAACTAACAAGGAACATTGTTCGAAGAAAAAGATCTAGTTCTTCCAGCTGCCCACTATAATTTCCATATAAATTTTTTGAAAGAGCATACTAACAGACAAAGAGTGCTCAATGCATTTCCGTCACTTTGGATTCAACTTTGATGTCCATTAAAGATGACTTAACAGGAATCCTCAGAGCATGATGCAGTCCTGTACTACTGAATAGTTCTAAAGAAAGCTGACCTATAACTAGAAACGCTGCAGTTCATGGAAATTTATGAAAATATATATATATATATTAGAAAAAAATATATGATATACTAGTGCACGAGGCTCCGCTATCAGAATGCGTGTGAGGGGCCTAATTTATGCGGTCTTACTCCATGACGATAAGGGAGACTGAAAAGATGAATGAACATGCAATAAAGAATTACAGCACACGTAAAAGAATATACCCTTCTGCAGCAACCATGCACCTAGTGTTAGGAATAAGGCGGCGAAAAGAAGTCTTCTCGTATATTGACTCTGACCGAGCATTGAACTGGAATTCAAACATTAATCAGAATACTAAAATCTCTTAATCCCCTTGTACTACAAAAATGTTTGCCTCCTTAGCATATACTTCAATATTTCAGTAGAATCCTTATAAATCCTAATGGAACATAAGCTTGCGTACTCTAAGAAATTTTGAGCGGATTTCAAAAACATATAGTAAAAATAATATAAGGACATGGACCAGACCTCGCCAAGGATCATTATCATAATCATTGCATTTGGTACATATCAACCTCTTTACGCTAACAATGCAGATTTATCTGTTTAACAATCTATCTGAATCATAAATAAGCAGAAGCCAACTATGAGCTTTCTTGAGAAAACCAAGCACGTCTGAGGAAACCAAAAAGAAACTAAATCTTGTAAAAGGACCTGGTGTTATCGTTGTCCCTGTGATTTTCTTTTAAAAATGCAATCATAATCGGTTTCAACATGTTAGATAGGATACTCAAGATTTGCATTTTCTGCTCTATCCAGTTTTAAAAGGTTTATGACCATTGTTCGATAAATAAAAAGAAAGAAAGAAAGAAAGAAAACCCAACTAACGCTTACCAGAAAAATCTCGTACTTTTAACCATTTCTGATGAGAATCACAAATCACGCAGTTTCTCACTCCCTTTCCAATTGCAGCTAAATATTTGATGCCGTATCCATTTCCATCATACACATACTATAATATATCTATACATTAATCTCTACCATAATGAAGAGGGAGAGCTTGAAGTTATGCACCTTTGCAAGCTTTCTTAAATACTAACCCTATTTTAAATGCTGCCCTACTCCACAACTACCCACTAAATTTCACTATGGTAATAATTAACCACGTCAAAGACAACCTCTGTGTGTATGGATTTGTACGTGAGTCTGTTACTAGTACCTAATGAATCCATGTAATACACATAAGATAAAATGGAGCAAACTACAAATATGAGAAAAGTTAGTAGCTACTGAAAACATTACCATCCTGTAATGATCAGGTTTCTCGGTTTTCTTAGTGAAACTGGGAATAAGCCCCCATTTCATGCACTGGATAACTATTCCTTGAGGACCATGACTATCAGTTCCATCGTCTCTTCTAACAACAGGCAGATATGATCCCGGTGCAACATTATGCGACGGTCGGTAACTGAAATTTAATAAAAATCACATAAATTGAAATCTAAATAAACCACAAATCAAACTAATCCCACTCCAACTTCTAACCCTAACTAAATGTAACCAAATTAAGTACATTTACGCACGATTATCGAGTAAAAAATCGGTACAATAAAATGGAATATCTCTATTAGGTTTAACTCCGAGATGAGGAGGGGATTGTTACCGGTCGGTGTTAATGGTTCGTGATGGCCGACCGTTGAGGTTACACGCCCGGGGAATATCATCGGCCCGGAGAGTTACGCGGCACCTCCCGCACATGATTTCTCTCCCTCTCTCTCTCACTCTCTCTCTCTCTCTCTCTGGAAATGAATTAGACTGGAATGGTCAACTGAATAATGGCGGGAATGAAGTTAGGGTACTTCAGTTTGATGGCGCAGACTACCGTGTGAAGATGGGGCCGACAACTAATGGCCGTTAGATTAAAAATATCCGATGCTCTGTGATTTCGATTTGGGTACATCAGTGGTGACCGTGCGATTAGTCTGTGATCTGCCCAAAGCTCATTTAAATATTTACTAGTATGTTGGAAAATGTGTCAGAATCGTTCTTATCAACATAGTTAAGCGAGTGGATTAAAAAAAAAAAAAAAAAGCAACTTAATAGCAATCCACTATACTCCGTCCGAACTATTTTAATGTACAAAAAATTTTAGTTTTGTATCTCATTAAAAAATTTAAAGTCTTAAAATTAAAACTTTTGCATTAAAGATAAGAAAGGAGATCATAATATTTTAAATTCAAATTGCCTTGAAGAAAATTGAATTTTTGGCATAAAAATTGTGGGTTCAACGACAAATATATGAAATGTCCTTTATTGCTTTTTACAATTAAAGGAACGTAATAAGAATTGACATCTTAATTAATGTAACGTATTTTACCATGTCATTACATATAATGGAACGCTCCCTAACGACGTTAAAAAGATAACTGAAATGTCAATAAAATTAGAAAAATTAACACCCGTTAAATACATTTAACATCCGTTAGCCTATTTAATGAGTTTGATAGCCTTCTTCCTTACCCCTCACACTCGAATTTTTTCTCAAATAATACCTTTTTACTTTTTTTAATTCCCAAAATGACTTACTGTTCAAACTTTTGCCCAAAATGTCCCTTTTTTTATACTCGCTACACGGTGTAGCGAGTTTGACTTGGGCTAGTCAAACTCGCTACACCGTGTAGCGAGTTATATGTAATTAAGAAGGACAGTTACGAATTTAGTCAAGGCAATTAATTAACCAAAACTCGCTACACGGTGTAGCGAGTTTGACTAGCCCAAGTCAAACTCGCTACACCGTGTAGCGAGTTTAAGTTTAATAAATACCCCACCTCAGCTTTCCAGATTCATTTATCTTTTTCCTTTCCTTCCTCGTTCATTCATTCTCTCTCTCTCTCTCTCTCTCTCTCTCTCTCTCGTATCCTCCTTGCAACCCTCATTCAATCTTCTAAATCCAAATTCTATTAAACCCAAAAAAATGGATCCTAACGAGAAGCGGGCTTTTTTTCCGCGGTGAAGGCTCCTCTTCATTGCGTGTTATTCCTGGTTCCGCCAGTGTCGTATAGGCCGCCATGCGTCAGAGAAATTACGACCGTCAAAACTTCTCTTCACAACAAACACCGATCGCAACCTAGGAATATATACGGAGAGCGATTGAAGATCCGGTCAAGGATGAAGCTTTTCAAGACAGTCATTGGCTCTCTGCAATGGAATTTTTGACTGAAGAGGGTACATATTATCCGTTAAACTCTATCAAGAAGAAATGTCATACTATTGACAGGGTGGATCAGGTATAATATCAAGATTAATTATAGTTAAATGTGTGTAAATTAACATTGATTTTTTACATTTATGTATGTTCTATTAGGTTGTTGTTGTTATCAAGTCCTGCAAACGAAATGAGTTTGGTGATCTCTAGGTTACTTTAAAGGTTAGGATATGAGCTTAGTATGCTTTCTATCATGGGTGAAATGTGTTCTGAGTTACTAACTGAGATAAAATTATTAGGATCCTACGAATACCATTGAAGCTTCCATTCATCACAAAGTGACTGAGAGTGAATTTGGGAAAGATATATCTGTTGGTTCTGTTCTGATACTTCAGAAGGTATGATATATTAATTAGTGAATTTGCAATGAACATTAATACTTTCATCTAATTGTTTGTTTTGAAATATTTAGGTTGTTGTTTGGCACCCCATCCCATCATCATCATCACGTTATCTTAACATCACACTCCCTAATGTGTTCAAGGTACATATTTTCTTATTTTTGCTGAATTGTTGGAATCATATAGTAAATAATGTTAAACTCATTTGTTTTGCAGGTATTTTCTAAGGATAGTGAAGTAGTGAAGTTAATGACTCTTAAGTTCATTTGGTTTATATGAATTTCCTAAATGTTTTAATGAATTAATGTAAGATTTCATATGTGGCCGGGATGTGGCCACTAACTTGACAATATTTATTTTTTGATGTTATTTTAGTTTTTTAAAATTATTTTGTACAGTTTGTGTTTGGTTTTGTTGCAATTATTCATGACATATTTTTTTTTAACACATATAAAAAAAAATTTAACATAAACATAATTTATGAAGAAGAGTTGAATATATTAATACCTCCGTCCCTCTTGTAAAAAAAAAATTTGAAACAAAAACTTAATTCAGCAACATGTCATCATTTATTTTAAAACATGTAAAAAAATATTTTAAACAAAAACATAATTCAGCAACATGTCATTATTTTTTTAACACATGCAAAAAAAAAAAATTTGATGTTAGTACGAAGCTATTTTGAGCAATAATTTGAAGCTGATTTAATTATCCAAATTAAAATTTAAAAGTTGTTATTGTTACACCATTATATGTACTACAAGTAACAATTTTTAGATATTCATTATGATAACTAAATTAACCTATATTTATTGCTCAAAATACCTTCGCGAACGAAAAAAATGAAAATAAAAAATGTTGAAACGAAGGAAATTATTGGGGGGGGGAACAATCTCTGGCTTAAACTCGCTACACCGTGTAGCGAGTTTCATTAAAGTTGAAATCGCTACACAGTGTAGCGAGTTTAAATCCACTTTAATGAAACTCGCTACACGGTGTAGCGAGTTTAAGTCAAAAATGCCACTTTCCAGCTACAAAGTTCATTTTTCAGTCAGTATAAATATAATCAAAACCCGTGAGTAAATGTCATTCATCATTCATTACCTTTCTCTCAGTTACCTTTCTCTCTTTCTCTCAATCACCTTTCTCTCAATCACCTTTCTCTCAAAATAAAAATAACCTAAAGCTTCTTCACATCATTTTATTTCATCAGAATTGTTGAAGATCAAGAATCAAGGTAAATTAACATCATCTTAATTATTGTTTTCACTTGTGTTTAGATATAAAATTTAATTATTTAACTGTGTTTTATTATATTGTAGATATAAATGTTAGAGTTTTGTTATGTAGGTTTTAACACTTTGATTTCGTAATGTAGGGTTAAAGATGAACGGGGGTCCAATCATTTTCATGTGTTATTGGGGAGGTGATGATGAACAATCGTTTGATGGTCCTCATTTCAAAAAAGGGCCAAAATGTGCAATAAGGGGTAATTGCCGATGGAGATACAATGAGTTGATTGATGAGTTATATAAAAAGGCGAACTTAGATCGGTCTCAATTTGATTTGGAAGTCATTTACAGATGCCCTCATTCTTTTGATGGCGGGATTGGCGAGTACTTTCCTTTCCGTATTGAAGATGATGCGTGTATGGATGAAATGTTCGATCAGTTTGCTAAATTTGGGGGGATTGGAAATTTGCAGCTGCATGTGGTTGTAAAATTGATTGAAAATCGACCCAATTCAGAGTTTGAAACACAGCACACAGAGACCATTTAAGGGTATTCACCAACTGGTAATCGTGATGCAGGGGTTGGTCCAAGTTCCCAAACTCTTGTATCAACCCAAATATCAAATTATGATGATGGGGCATTTGGGCATAATTATCATGTTAATGATGATGATCGGGCATTTGGGCATAATGATCATGTTAATGATGATTATGATGTTGACTATGAAGAAGAAGAAGTACACACTGATGTAGATGCAATGCTAGAGGATGATGATGATGAATATGAGGAGGGTAGTAGTGATTCTGATGTCGATTTGGGAGCCGGTGATGATGGGCCGATTGATGATGATGTGGAAGCACCTCTTATTCACTATGAAGTGCCGAAAAATCGAAGATATGAGAGTGCGGATTATCCCTTTTACAGTGATATTGGTACTTTTGCTCGACAAGAACAAGGCTTGATTGATTACGATCACGCACATAGTTTTCCAGTTTGGGATCCGGAAAAACAGGCGATTGCTAAAGGGATACGCTTTCCTGGCAAGAACGAGGCACAATTTGATATAAAAAGGTTCCATATTCGCACCAATCGCGGGTTCAGGGTAAGAAAGAGCACACCTCACACATGGATAATTGAGTGTCTATTGAAAAATTATCCATGCAATTTTTATGTTCGTGTGAGTAGGAAGAAGTTTGGCTATTGGGAAGTGACCAAGTATAAGGCTCCTCACTGCTGCTTATATTCTGGAGCAAGTCAAGATCACCCCAATCTAGATGCCAAGTTTATCGGTCGGGAAGTAGTTGGTGTTATTAAGGCCGATTCAGATGTCAAGGTTGGAGTCATTATTGCACACATCTCTAGTCGGTTCAACAAGGTAATTACTTACAAGAAGGCATGGTGTGGAAAGCAGAAGGACATTGCAGAGGTTTTTGGAGATTGGGAGGAATCTTATAAAAGGTTACCCCGCGTCCTAGCAGCCATTCAAAAATACAACCCGAGGACAATTGTTGAATACTCTATACCTCCTCCTCCTGTCGGTGAGTCCTCCATGTTTCGACAGGTATTCTGGGCATTTGGGCCTTGCATTGAAGCTTTCTCTCATTGTTGGAGTCATTTCTGTGGATGAAACATTTATGCATGGTAGATATAAAGGGGGAATACTGATTGCCATGGGTGTTGACGCCCGGGACAGTATACTTCCGCTTGCATTTGCCGTTGTTGAAAAGGAGGACTGGCCGAACTGGCGTTGGTTCTTATATCTGGTTTGCAAGCATATTATCAAGAGTCGTGAAGTATGCTTGATATCTGACCGTCATCCGGGCATTCTGAAGACTGTAGCTGAAGATACGTGGTGGCCAAACGTGCATCATCGATTTTGCTTGAGACATATGCGAGCAAATTTCTTGGAAAAGCATAGAGGGGAATGGTTGAAGTATCTGTTTTGGAGAGCGGGTAGAGCAACTCAAGATAGAAAATTGAAATCTATCTTAGAAAGTATCCGTGGAATTAAGCCCGAGGCAATTGCATGGTTTCAGAATTTGGATGCCAAAAAATGGACATTGGCACACGATGGTGGTTACAGGTATGGCATAATGACTACCAACATGTCTGAGGTTTTCAATGGTGTGATGAAGGGAGCTCGTGGGATGCCAATCACAGCAATTGTTGAAACTGCCTTCTACCGTTGTGTGGAGTACTTTCAAGTAAGGCATGGATTTTCAATTAATGCCTTAGGAGGTAATCCTGATAACCCTAACATCAATCCCCTGCACCAATTCAGCCACAAAGTCAATTATCACTACTTGAAGAACACCGCGAAAGGGGCAACATATCAGGTCAGGAGGTTCAACAGTCACGAAATGGGGGTGTATCAAGTGACAACCGCACATCAGGGTGATCATGGAGGAAATATACAGATTGTCCGACTTAATGAGCGTACCTGCACATGTGGTAAATGGGTTGCCTATCACATGCCTTGTTCCCATCTTCTTGCATGTTGTTCTGCACAAAATCTTGATGGTCGAGATTTCGTTTCTCGATTTTACACCGTTGGGGAATACTACAAGACATGGAAGGGGACATTCGAACCAATCGAGCATGAGGACTATTGGGGTGTGGATGGTTTGGTGCCCAGTTTTTTCCCTAATCCCCTACTTCGACGTTCTGCGATGTCCGGACGACCTAGATCAAGACGCTTCCGTAATTCTATGGACTTTCAAGCAGATAAACGGAAGAGTCTGTGTTCATCATGTCATCAAGAAGGGCACAATCGTCGTAGATGCCCGAACATTAGGGAGTAGCAGAATGTTTTTCATGTAATTTATGTTTTGTTTGAATTGGATTCAGTTTCAGTTGCAGTTTTATTTTATGTAGTTTTCATTAAACTTGAAAAGTTGAATGTAATTTATATTTAAGTTGAATGTAATTTTCCAATTTTTAAAAATTACTTTAGTTATTTTAATGAATATTTAAAAATTATAATTGATGAAATTCGTTAGAAAAGTCAAGTAAGAAAGAAACAGTTAGTTTTCCAGTTAAGTTTTAAGTTTCAGTTTATGTTTGGCAAGATTCCAGAAAGAAACTATCACTTCCAGGTAGCTTGGGAGCAGACGCTCCCCCACCTTGGGAGCGGACGCTCCCTTTTGGTAGAAACTAACGCTGGAAATCCAAGAAATGCACTTGTTCATTTGAAATCGCTAGACCGTGTAGCGATTTCACTAAACTCGCTACACGGTGTAGCGACTTTAGTGAAATCGCTACACGGTCTAGCGATTTCAAATGAACAAAATCCCACAACAGCAGCAGTCTTCTGCAATCCCACCTGTAAACAACCAAACCAAAACCAAACAACCAAATCAAAACCAAAATCTGCTGCAAATAACAAACCATCAAACCTACTGTAAACAACCAAACCAAACATAACAAACATAAAACATCCAAATAACACTAAACCTGTACAATATCCAAATAAAAACTAAATCTGACATAAAACATCCAAATAACACTAAACCAAATAACATATACATCTACATAAATGTGTAGAAAGTGTAAAAAAAACTAAAATGCGAACATCAAAATAAAAACTAAACTAATAGTACAAAGTTTCATTACATCCTAATAAAAAAGTAAGTGAACTCGCTACCTTCTATCGTAGTAAGACGGGGTGAAGGGTTTTGTCAGATTCCGGTGCCGAGACCCTCTTCTAATCATCTCTTTCTCCAATTGAGCAGGGGTAATCTCCGACGGATCGGAGAAGTGGCGGAGCCCTGCTTGTGATATAGGAGTCCTCAAGCCCCTTCCACTCGTATATAGTCCGAAGCCCATAGTGGATGGTCCAGGGGAAGGGTCTGCCTGGGCACTCCCAATCCCACCCCCCCCAGCCACCCCTACTCCTACCCCCCAGCCACCTCCACTCCCACTCCCCCCGGCACCCCCACTCCCAATCCCCCCGACACCCCCACTCCAACTTCCCTACTGTGACTGTGACTGCGATTCATATTGTCCATAATTCACCTCGGTCTGGGTCTGCGCTTGAGGCTCTTGCTCGGGCTCATCGTGTAAGTCCATTTGGGGTGGTGGTTCTGCCTATCCACTACATCTAACCCGACGTTGTCGAGGTTGTTGTACCCCCTGTACGCGATCACCGGTGGGGGAGGTGCAGCAGACTGAAGGCGTTGGAGCTCCCTAACTCCCGTGAACCCGTGTGTCACAATCGCCCGCATTTCAGCTTGTTGGGGATGCTCATCCCTTTCATTGACGACATGCATGCGCTGAAGGGTCTGCACCTGTTTTTATATCAAAAATATATATAAGTACGAGAGACATAAGTTAATAATTGATGTTTTGTTAAAAAACAAAACTAGAAATAATAACTTGAAAAATGTAAAAACTTACCATAAACTCTAAGGCAGGGGCAGACGACTGGTATCCATCCTCCACTATATAACTGAGGTGTTGCACAAACTTACATGTTATGTCCCGATACCATATCATATATGGATCGGAGTAACTCATATCGTGGATGTCGTACACCCCAGAAACCAGATGTTGGTGCCGCTGTTCCCAGCGTGCAATATGTTGGTGATAGCGGTAACTCCATATCACCGTATTGTTTCCCCGCCGATCAGAACGGTGCAACTCCGGGCTAGTGTTGCACGATGCTGGGACAAACTGCCTCAGGCCAAACTGCCTCATAACGCGATCAGGCAGATGCCACTCGATCCTCTCAAAGCATACGAGAGGGACCTTCGCCAACCATACGGCCTCACCCTGAATGCAGTAGGGCGGAGAGTATCTCCCTTCATAAGGCTGCCACACCACCTGAGCCTTGTGTAGCCGGGCCAGCTGATCCCGATAGCCTCGCAGGCTATGTGCAGTAACCTCTCTCAAATCCAGCGATGCCTGGGTCCAGCTGAAATTTCATAAACAGAATAATTATAAGAATTAGTTCAAAAAAAAAAACATTAACGACAAGAAAATAACGTATGATATATGTATACCTGCATCCGAGGGGCATGAGCACGAAGTCCGGATCTCTGAATCGAGTACGGATCTGCGGTCTCACACATCTCAACCGCTCCAAGCCCAAATCTATATCAAATAAATGTATATCAAATACTATAAATAATGCCGCTAATTTGAAATCAAACTTAAAAACAACAACATAATGAACATTAAAATGAGATAAACATACATGTAGAACGTTGAGAAATCCTCCGCACTGTCTCGTCCGAGGGTCAGTCGCACTACACAACTCTCGATATAGGAAAGCGAGCGCAGCACTCCCCCAACTGTACTGGCTGACCCTAGAAACATCCGAAAGCAGAGGGAGATAGCATAGCTTAACCTTGTTGTTCGTACGATCAGGCATGATCGTGAACCCAAGGCGAGCAAGATATACGCCCGTACGTACTGATTCACAATCTCTGGAGCAGTATCCTCAGCGAGGTCACCAAAGTGTGGGAAATGGAGGGTAATCCACCTGAGCTTCAGACTACTCCCATCCATATCTCCGGCATCAGGGACAACCCCTAAATAATCATGACAGGCAGCCCGCCAGTCTACACGTGCTGGAAACCCAGCATCAGTAACAGCATCCCCATCAATCGGCAACCCGCAAATCATGTCGATATCCTGTAGGGTGATCATCATCTCACCAACCGGGAGATGGAATGTATGGGTCTCCGGACGCCATCTCTCGATCAGAGCCTCCAGCAACACACAGTCATACTGTACTCTCCCTATATAGTGAACTTCGCTAAATCAGCACTCTGCCAGTCTCAACAATATCACATGAGCTAATACGCCTGGCAAGGTGGCACCATGACGAAATTGGAGGGGAGTAGCAACCTCCGCCCCGGCCCAAATAAACCGAGCCCTATGGTCCTCATGCCGGGTCAGAACAGAGGCATCGATAGGCCCTGGATCAATGAAAGTATCCATCTATTTATTTCAATATCAATGTTGGTTATTGTTCTCCGAGGCAAAGAAATAAATAAGAGAATACAAAAATGTAATTACTAGTACGTGGCATTGTAATCCAAAGTTATCCCACACTTCCAAGAAGTGCCTGTGGGGAAGGTCTTGATTTTCAGCCTATATACTAAGTAATACTTCAAGAGTAATCCTCATGCGGTTTTGAAAAATAGCATGCGTTTTTTTTTAAAAAAAAAAGTTTGAACAATAAATCATATTTTTAGGGTTTGGGATAGATCAATCTAATTTAGGGTTTGGAGTATAAGTATATGAGATTTGGGATGTTGTTATAGGTATATTAATATTTCTTAGAAGTTTAATTTATTTTGTTGTTTTTAATATTTTTTCTTTATTATTATCATAATTTTTCTTTATTATATATTATTCAATTATTATCTATTATCTCTCAATAATATTAATAAATATTATTCTTTTTGATATTTACTTGTTTTATTAATGACATGTATTTTGAACCGGATGGAGTATAATAATAAATATTTGCATTATATTAACAAGTATTATTAATTAAGTCTTTTGTTTCTCAAACAACATTTTTCTCTCTAGTTTGATCATTTTTATAGGATAGGATATTTGGCATGAAATCATTTCATTAAATCTGTAAAATTGTAATAAATTTATTTTCCTAAATTTTACAATCATAAGTTTGTAATTTGACAAAAATAAAGTATGTAGAAAACGTAGTCAATACCCCTTTTTTAAATAAACGTTTTAAATGTTCCATTGTTTTTCATTAAACATTAATCAAAAACAAATTAAGCTGAATAAAAAATGATAATAAAATATTTGATAATGAGACAAAGAAAATATACTTGCTAATAATTTGTTTGACATGTGTAAACCTAGCTACTTAAAACAAATTTATCAAAAAAATCAATCCAAGTAAACAATTCTAATAACAATTCTAACAATTCTAATAACAATCCAAGTAAACAATTCTAAAAATCAATCCAAATAAACAATTCAAATAACAATTCTAAAAAAAACAAGTATATAATAGAAAAATATGAATTTACACTTACAAGGTTTTTAATAATCAAAATGTTGATGGACAAAATCAAGGTTTTGGCTCTTGTTTCTTCTTCCTCTCCTTGCTTGTCTTGTTTCTTCTTCCTCTCCTTGCTTTGCCGGCGGCTGGACTGAAGAAAAGGGGTTGTTTTGTTTGGGTTTGATGAACACGGTAAACTGAATGGTTTTTGATTTTAACTTAAACTCGCTACACGGTGTAGCGAGTTTGACTACTCGCTACACCGTGTAGCGAGTTTTGGTTAATTAATTGTCCTAATTAAATTCGTAACTGTCCGTCTTAATTACATATAACTCGCTACACGGTGTAGCGAGTTTGACTAGCCCAAGTCAAACTCGCTACACCGTGTAGCGAGTTTCAAAAAAAGGGACATTTCGGGAAAAAGTTTGAACAGTAAGTCATTTTGGAAATTAAAAAAGTAAAAAGGTATTATTTGAGAAAAAATTCCCTCACACTCCTCCGTTCACCACCCACCATTCACCGGACCCACCACCATAAATCACCACCCATTACCCCCATAAATCAAAAACAAAATCTCAAATCTAAGAAAAATACTCGAATCAAAACCTTCAATACAATAGATTCATCAAATCACAACAAAAACCAAATTCACAAACATAAATCAAACTTACACATACCACCATCACTTCTTCTTCTTTTTTTTTTTGAAGATTTGTTCTTGAAAGAGAACTTCTTTTTGGGATTGACTTTGGCATTAATCAAATCCAGTGTTTGTCTAGGATCTTCAATAGTTTTGAGACAGTTGCGAATTTCGTAAGATGGTAAGAAGTAGGATTTTGAATCTGGATTTAGGGGTTGAGAAAAGAGATAGGAAGGATTTGGTGGATTCGATTGGGTTTTGGGAGGTTGAGAAAAGAGAGAGGAAGGATTGGGTGGATTAATTTAGGTTCGGTGGTGGGTTTGAGAAAAATGGTGGTGTTAGGTTTGGTGGAGAGGCGAGACTGCTATCTGCCATTATCTCCAGGAATTTAGGGATCTAAGAAGATGAGATGGAGATGATGATAGTGTGGATTTGGGGGTTGTGTTGTTGGAAAGGAAGAAGATGAAGACTGAGATGAGGCAAAGGAGAGAGATGGAGAAGAAGAAAGAATAAATTGATGGAATTGTTTGAGAAGATGGAGTTGGCCAAAAATTATGGAGGTGGGTGATCGGAATTTATGGGGGGATGTAATTAAAAATCTGACTAATTGATGGGTTTTTTGGGTTTGAATTATGGTTCCATAATGTTAATTTTTTAACGATTGTTATTTTATTTAACAAATTGGTTCAATCGGTTAAAAAAATTGATGTCATGCAACTAAGTTACCTTAATTGTAATGAGATTCAAAAGTATGTTACATTATGCGGCCAAATCTTAGTATATTCCATTAATTGTAAATAAGGGTATAGTACATTCCATATTCTTATAATTATTCCAAAAATTGTGAGTGTGGTAAATTTTTAATGTAACGAATCGTCACTTAGTATTTATTTAATGAAAAACATAAGAAAAAGATGTTTAATGATTTTATGAGATTTGAGAGTTCGGAGGTTAAGTTTTAGAAGTGGGAGGTTAAGGAGCATCACTTCTACTCAATCTTATAATATTGGTCTTGCTTATTTGTTATCAATCAATTTAAGCAATCAAAACAATAAATGGAAACAAGTTAATTTTATTAATTAGTTGGAATGTCGGATTTTGTGATTCGAAATTACCTTCATAAATTGACGAGACTAATTTTTTAGGGAATTTACCTTAGGGTCCGCTCCCGAGTTTTTAAAAAAGAGAAAAGAAAAAGAGGGGAGAGAATGGGAAGGGAAAGAAGAGGAGGGGAGGGAATTCAGTAAATTTTTAAAGTGCTCTGGGGTTTATGAAGGAAAAAATTGAATTACATTTGTACATTTAATGAAAGGAAGAAAGAGAGTTACATTTTAGGGGGTGAAATATATTCAACCAAAAATTTTGTTTAAGATTTCATTTACTTCCAATTCTTCCCACTTTTAGAAGGATTGTGTAGGAGAGAACATTTTAAAAAAATTCCTTTCTTTTCCTTTCACTTTTTTTCTAAAAATCTCGGGAGCAACTTTAGTAAGGAAAATATAATGGATTTCCTTCAATTTCCTTTCATTTCTCTTGTTTTAAAACTCGAGAGCGCACCCTTAAAGTTGAGCAATCAAAGGGATAACCTCGACAAAGGTTCGTTATCAAAGTAATTATAGAGAGAAAATATGTGTCTCCGGCGTAGAGAAAACACAAAGGAGTCTGTCGTGTATTTATACTCGAATATGACTTTCTCATCAAAAATAGGAGTCACAATCATAGAAGAAATCGAAGTCATGATTTTGAGAGGTTTGATAAGGTAGCAAATCAATGAGGAAGCTTCTAAGAAAGTACAAATCTAAGATAAATCCTGAAATAGATAAGTAAAAATCAAGAAATAAGAAGTCGTGATTGGAGAGGTTTGATAAGTTCAAAGCTAACGAAGTTAGTCAGAAATTTAATGAAACATGACGAAACTAATGAATATTCATCAAAACACAAAGACGAGACAAATCGATGAGGTGTAATCATGTATAATAAGTTCAGGATGAGATATCTACAGAAGCCTCAAGAGAGGAGGATAATTTGGGTAATGTTAATTTTGTGAAGGATGTTAGGGGGAGTAATATTATCTCCTAATAACTCCACAGGTATTCATCAAAATGAGGCAGATATGAGCAAACCATAAACTGATCGGTTGCAATCAATTGCCATCCCTAATGAAATGACTTGACCGGCCAGCAGAAAGCAAGCAGGGAACCAGACACATCTCGCGGGTTCAATGTTGCCCCTGATAAGATTAGGACCGAAGAATTAGATATTGTCGAGAAACAGGACACGAAACATTGGTAGTTTTTGTTGCAATTGGAGCGCAATAGGGTGGTTTGGCCACTCAAAATGAGTATGTTGTCTCACCTTCGGTTCCGCTGACTGCAATTGAGTTAGAGCGAGAAGAAAAAATTAATTTAATTCGGGAAAAAGTTCAGCAAACTCAAGCTTCATCAGCTTCTACCTTGCGTCCTCCTGAAGCTCGTTGTCCCAACCCTGAGTATTTTAATACTTCATATCAGACTAATATCTTTGTTACTATCCCTCAAAACAAATGTAACTCTTAGCTAGAAGACTATAATTCTGAAGTTTCTCTATTTGAGTATGTAGTGACTCGCCAATATCGAGGGATGGTAGGAGGTGTAAATGTATCCCCATGAGCACTTAGGACGGATAGTTAATCTTTTGATGACTACTATAATTAAGATGATGGATTTATTGCGGGATAAAAAAGACATGGCAAGAACGCGATCAAAAGCGGATCTAAAAGTTGAGCTCTAAACGATATTGGGGAGGCAATAAACGGCAATGGGGATAGTTTCTTGTTTCATGTCTTTATTTTATATCTTTTTGTTTGTTTTTTTATCTTCTGTGATGATTTGGTCTATTATCCCATCCCATCCCATCACATTTTATTTTTTATTTTATTAAAATTTGGGGGCATTTGAAGCCCTTTTCACTAAAAAAAAAGAAGCAAATAACAATTTTTAAAAACATAAGATGAGATGAAGGGAGTATTTTTTATTTTAATGACACAATCTTGCCACAAATGTGGAAAAATTAAACAATAGGTGTGTTTTCAGAAGTGTCAATTACAAAATTATAAAATTGTTAATTTCATTGTACTAAGAGTTGTATTTTTTAAAAATAATTATTTTCGTTATCGTTTTAAACGTATACGTGTATTTTATAATGGTCATTATTAATATTCTAAAATATTAGTTTCGATTAATAAATTATTGGTATTAATGTTATAAATTGTCAGTTATTTTATATCAATTTTTTATTTGTTTTTTTTTTCAACAAAAGGTGTCACTTTTAAGTGTCGATGTTAGTGTTACGAATTGTTAAATTTCATAGTTCGCAAGATCTTACTCACAAAATTCTAGTTGTCATTTACTAATTGAATGTTTAAACTATAGACCCAAGTGTTAAATAATTTCTAACATCAATCGGTGATTGCCAACTAGAATTTTGTTAGCCTGATTTTGTAAGCATTTTGTGTCCCTAATACTGCTCGTACCTTTAACAAGTCTAAAAAATGTTATTTAATTTGCTTAGAGATGTCATGCTTGATGTTTATGACCATCAATTTTTAACGGTAAAGCTGATACTTTAACTCTAGTTAAAATTTATACATCACTTTAAATGTTTACAAGTGGCTGCACATATGATTGACATTTTTTACATTTAGGCTCCGTTTGTTTAGCGTAAAATATTTTCCGGAAAATGATTTCCTGCAAAATGTTTTCCGAAAAATAAAAATATTTTTCGAAAAATGAGATAAACATGTTTAGCGTAAAACATTTTCTCAATTTTTCGGTGTGAAACAAACACCGAAAAATGAGGAAAATATTTTCCGGAAAACATTTTTCCCCAGACAAACGGAGCCTTAAATAAACACTTTTAACATGTCTATGCTTTCTAATTTGTTTAGAATGTCAGTTTAAATATCAAAGCTAAAAATTCAGATATTTTTTAACACTCTATCTCTCTCTCTACATTGAAAACTACCTTTCTCTCTAAAACCTGCTTCCTTCATTCCAAAAACTGATTCCTCCATTTGTGATCCTCCATCGTTGACGACCTTGTAATCGAGAGAAACACCGGTCGAGATCAAACGATATTCGTCAGATTTCATTCGTTCATTTTTTCTGCTTGTTATTTTGTGTGTTTCTCGTTTCAATAATTTAAATAAGAAAATATGCATAATTTTTTTTATTTATTTTTTGTTTTCTCTTCATATGTGAGAGTCTATTATTTTCCTCCTTTGTTGATGACATATGATTCCCCTCATTTGTTGAGGTATTTGAACATTACTCTTGTTGCTACTATGAAATCTTTGTTGACTAATCTCAATTTACTACACGACGATGATGATGAATTAGTTGTCGATTTGATTACTTTTTCTTCGAGCATCAACACATCAAATTTATGTTGGGAAGTGTTTTGGTCAAATTTCAACAAGTGTATTTCGGTGAGAAGAAAAGTGACTAAAGTGATATGAATCTAGGTACAATGATTATCAAGTTGAATAGAAATGGACACAAGGTGTTTGTTGACTAGGGAAAGCCCTTGAACAACTTGTTCGCCGGCATAAAATCCCGGGAGAATTTGGCTCCTGCCTTGACCGAAAGTTTATTAAGTGTTCTTGAGGATTACAGTACTATGAGCGTATTGAAAGAGACCTTAAGCTAGTGAATCATGTGTGTGCAAAATACAGTGGTATGTCTCTTTTATACCTCTCCACAACGGCCAACTACAAAGAGAATCATGGGCCTATAAACTCGGAAAAGAGGTTGATCCAATAGAGATATTTCCGCCATTTGCTGTTTGAGGGAAAAGATAAGATCCGTTGTTGAAGAAACGTCTTTGACTCAGCCTTTGTTTCCTTTGGCACGTGCCCTATAAAATAGGAATAGCGTTACTGGTCCCAACCTGCAGAAAACTAAGTTGTAAATGGAACAACTCAAGTTGTTAGTACCAAGTTGTTAAGTGTAAGTTGTAAACATGTTGACTGAAAATGTAGGGCCCAACAATTGCCCCCAAACTTTTTGAATTTTAAAAATGAGGAATAGAAAGAGACAAAAGAATTCAAAAAGTTTGCTAAATAAGGAAAAAAGATGACGGTTTTTAAAAGAGAAGAAAGGGATGCGACGGGACGGTTAAGTAGTTTTCCCAAGGCAAAAAGGTTTATTTGTTTTATAGTCCCAACCACTCTCAACCTCCATAAATACACAGACTCCTGTTCCAACTCTCTTTTTCAAAAACGTAACTTTCACAAAGATTTCGAGAAGAAGAACCAGGGAAGACGGTTTGGAGAGAAAAATCAAGTAGAGATTGACGGTGAGTTTCTTGTTTTCTTTTCAATTCCATCTACTCGATTTTCTCGTTTAAGCTTGAAAAAATGGGGAAGAGAAAGGCGGTGACTTTAATCGAGAGTGGAGAGGGTTTGCCCGCGGGTTTTCTAACCCAAAACATGTTGAAGAACCCTGAAAAAGAGAAGTGTACAATCCCTGCTACCAATTTAGAAATTATCAAGAAGAATCATGCCATGGCATATGAAACTGAGTTTTTTACCCACCTTGACCTAACCCCAGAATGTTATTCCCCTGAATGGGTATGTTTCCCCGAATACCCCTTCACTATTGGTTTGAAATTCCCTTTCCCAATCTTAATCACCAAGTTCTTTGCTGCTACCAAACTTAACTATGCCCAACTTATGCCCCAAGGTTGGAGAAGCCTACAAACCCTCGTAAGGTTAAATGCAGAAACAGAGTTGGAAATAGGTTTAGAGGAATTCGCTCTCACAAATGAAATTAGGAGTTTTGGTTTGGGGAGGTATGGCTTTAGGGTTAGAGCTGGTAGGATGTCCTTTCTAAACGGCAATGTTGATACCGCCGATAGAGGGTGGAAGAACAAATTCTTTTTCGCCAAGAAGAGCACCCTGGTGAAGGATGAGGGTGCCAACTTCAAATGGAGGTCCCAAGGTAGTATAGGCAATTTTTCTTATTCTAATGATGCTCCTTAATAACTCATTTAACTAATTTTTCAAATTTCTCTTTGGCTTAGTTGCGAAATTGGATGTGCTCTTTCCTTTTAAGGACAACACGGAGGAGAATGTGAGCAAGATTTATAATTTGGACATATTAGTGAGAACTTTTAAGGTACTACCAGTTCAATTTGTTGCAGATCAAGACGAGGAAGTTGGTCCTGAAGAAGCCCAAGAAACAAATCTTGAAGAAACTTTATCTGAGCCCATCCACATGTCTACAGGTTAATTAAATACCTGAAATCTTTGCATATCTCCAACTTGTTCTAATTCCTTTATTTTGTTCTAACTTTTCAACCTTTTTTGCAGCCACCCTCTCTAAGGACACCGTTAGTGCTGCTGGCCTACTTGCTGCGACTAGAGCAAAGAGTTTAGCAAGGCAAGACAGCAAGCCCCCCACCCCCGTGTCTTTGTGGCTAGCTCCGATGTGATTGCATCCAAGAAGAAGGGGGATGCGAAGAAGAGAAAGCTAGTGGATGCTGAAGCCACAGATACAAATGGTGACATGGATATGGGGAAGTTAGGAGAAAAGTTCAGAGCTGCTGTTGAGAAGGTAAAGATGAAGGGACCTTTGAGTTTTTCCAAGGATTTTGATAGAATATTAATGCTTTCTTTTATGCAGGAAATTATGATCCCTATTGTGGCCCACATTGATGCATTGAAGATCAAGGCGGCGAGGCTCAGTTATGAAGTTGCAGAATCGAAGAAGGAGGCCACAAAAAGTGCCAAGGAAGTGGAGAAGTGGAAGAAGGAAGCAAACAAGCATGCTGGTGAAATGGAAGGTTTGAGGAAGGATTTTGAACGCTTAGAAAAAGAAGTGGAAGCCATCAGGGCTGAGAACAAGGCTCACACGAAAGAACTTGCGGCTGCGGAGGGGAACTTTAAATTTCATGCCACCAAGACTTTGTTAGAGGCTCGAATTCAGATGATTGAGGAATATAAAAATGGGCAAGCCATAACTTGGAACCTGGAGGACGAGAGAAAAGTTTTGGAGGACCACATTGGGGAGCCAGCGGATGCAGAAGAAGTGAACTCCGCGGCCCTGGAAGCCCTAGTTGATGATGCTAACAAGGATCTGAACACCATAGTGGTTACTCCAAATGACCAAGGGGAAAATACAACACCGGCGGCAGCAGGCCACGAAGTTTGAAAAACATTTTAAAACTTTTGGGTATTTTTGGGTGAACAAAAACAATTTTTGGTTTTATTTGTCGTACCTCTGTTGGTACGCACAACAAATGGGGGGAGTGCCCCTAAAAACAAGGTTTTATTTTGTAATGGCTCATAAGAGCCGAGACAATTTATTTGGGGGTACTAGGTTGGTCTAGTACTCCAAGCTTTCTTAGGGTTTTAGGGACTTGTTGGCTTACCCAACTTGTCCTTTAGTTGCGAAAAATCTTTTGAAAAACACTTAATGGTTTTTTTAGCAAAGTATTTTATGTCTTTGAGAGACACTTTGTTTGTTCTTTAGATAACATGTAAATGTTATAAACCGAAGGTAACATGAAAATGTTACAACCAATAGTTCACAACTTAAGTAAGTGTGAAAACGTGCGCCTGTGCGAAGGTGTCGAAACCTTAATTCGTAAGAAAAGATGAATATCTTTTAACCATATGTACCTTTGATCAGAGGTAAATCGTTTGAAGAGATAGAACAAGTATCAGCCGTCCTGGCGTGTCAACAAGTTCCATCCCTCTCCGGCTAAAGTTTCAACATGTATCGCCCGCACCGGCGTGTCAACATGTTGAACTCTTCTTCCTCGAGCTCAAACATGTATCGGCCTGCACCGGCGTGTCAACATGTTTGTCTGTTCCAGCCTTAGGTCCCAACAAGTATCACTGCCCGGCGTGTCAACATGTTGAGCCTACTCCTTTTGCTCAAGTTGCACCTCGCAAAACAGATTTATGTTAGGGTTGGGCGTCAGCGTAGCTAACGCCCCTCCGATGCTTAAGTTAGTAAGGATTCTCAACAAAAATTATCAACTTGGAATATACGAACGAACTTGACAACTTAAAATAAATCGTACCTGAGAAGTCTAGTTGCAAATAACTAGACCTACATGAAATAAAGTTTTAAGTGGTTAGCGTTCCAACTTCTAGGGATTCTGTCTCCACTTGGGGTTGACAACCAATATGCACCTTTGCCAGCTTCAGCATCGATGAGATATGGTCCTTCCCACTTGGGGGCTAGCTTACCTGCATTCAATTCTCTTGTATTTTGAAATACTTTTCTCAAAACTAAGTCACCAACCTGGAACCTTCTGACTCTGATATTCTTGTTGTAGGATCTTGCAATTCGTTGTTAATAAGCCGCCATCCTTATCTTGGCTAAATCCCTGATCTCATCAACTGTATCTAAATCTTGAGTTAACAAGAGATTATTTTCATCTTGAGTTAATAAGCCATACCTTGCTGTTGGGATTGTTACTTCAACTGGAATTACAGCTTCCGCCCCATATACCAATGAATATGGGGTCCTACCTGTGGCTCCTTTTGTGGTAGTCCTATCCGCCCGCAGTACAAGTGGTAACTCTTCAGCCCATTTTCCCTTCTTCTGATCTAGACGCTTCTTCAAGTTGTTGATGATCAACTTGTTGCTTGATTCAGCTTGACCATTAGCTTGAGGGTGGACATGATCAACTTGATCCCCCAGCGAGCACAAAAATCCCTGGTCTTTTTACTTATAAATTGTGACCCGTTGTCACATATAATCTCTGATGGCACGCCAAACCTGCTGATTATATTTTTCTTCAGAAATGAGATTACCTCTTTATCTCTCACCTGTACATAAGCTTCTGCTTCGATCCACTTTGAGAAGTAATCGGTTAATGCCAACATGAACACCTTGCCTCCGGGAGCCTTAGGCAACTTGCCTACAATGTCCATGCCCCACTGCATGAAAGGCCAAGATGGGACTATAGAATGTAAAGGCTCAGCAGGTTGATGCAAGATGTTACTGTGTCTTTGGCAGGCATCACACTTTTGTACATAGCTCATAGCATCTTGACGCATGGTTGGCCAATAGTATCCTGTCTTGAGGGCCTTTGACGCCAGTGCTTTCCCACCAGAGTGGTTCCACAAATTCCTTCGTGTATTTCTTTGAGCACTAGTTCAACTTGTTCGTTATCGACACATCTCAAATAATGTCCTGCAAAAGACTTCTTGAATAGCACATCATCTATCAAAACGAAAGTTGAAGTACGAATCTTAAAAGATCTAACATTCTTAACATCCGGTGGAATAGTTCCAAGTTGAAGGAACTCAATCACAGGTTGGGTCCAAGAAGGTTTGGCATCTTGTGCCCCAGTAGGTTGAGTAACAACTTGAGTTTCTTCAACTTGGTCTATTACCGGGTACTTAACATAAATGATGGGGATATTAGTATGCAACATTGATTTGCAAGTTGAACCCAAGTTGGCCAAGGCGTCCGCTTCTGCGTTCTCTTCTCTAGGGACATGTTCCAAAGAGAATGATAGAAATTTCGAAGCTAAGGCCTTAACCTGTTGGAGGTACAGAGTCATCTTGGAATGCTTCGCCATATAACTGCCATTAAAATGGTTAGCTAGTAGTTGAGAGTCAACAAATACATTTAAATGTGTAATATTCAAACTTAAAGATGTAGTTAAACCCATGATTAGGGCTTCATACTCAGCTTCGTTATTTGTTGCACTGAATTCACAAGATACAGCTTGAGGTATGATATCACCTTGAGGGGACTTCAAGATTATTCCCAAACCAATCCCTTTAGAATTTGAAGCTCCATCGGTATACAATGTCCAAAATCTAGGAACAGTTTTACCTTCAAGTTGTTGCACTTCCAGTTCTACCTCAGCCGCAAACTTGGACCGAAGTCGGCTACGAAATCGGCTAGGGCCTCGCGATTTGATGGCCGTTCTTGGCTCGTACGAAATGTCATACGTGCTCAACTTGACCGATCACTGGCCAACCCGCCCGACATCTGCGGCGTTCTCAACACATTTCTCATAGGATAGTTAGTTCTAACGGTTATGGAATGTGTTTCAAAATAATGACGTAGTTTGGTAGCAGCGGTAGTTAAGGCTAATATCAATTTTTCAAGATGAGAGTACCTTGTTTCAAAGCATCCAATAAAGACTTACTTACATAGTAAACGGATCTGTTCACCTTGGATTTCCTTCACCAATACCGCACTAACAAAGCATTTTCGAATACGGCTAAGTATAAATAAAGATGCTCACCATGTTCGGGTTTAGCAAGCGGGGGTGACGTCATCAAGTATTCTTTAAGTTGTTTGAAGGCCGCCTCATGTTGGTCATCCAGTTGAAAGAGTTTGTTTTTCTTAATACTTCGTAGAATAACCTGCACTTATCAGATGATTTGGATATAAATCTATTCAAAGCAGCTACTCTACCTGTTAACCTTTGTACGTCCTTGATGTTCTTAGGGGATTCCAAGTTGAGAATGGCTTTGATTTGTTCGGGACTTGCTTCGATTCCCTTCTTGGTCACCATATATCCCAAGAATTTACCTGCTCTAACACCGAAGTTGCACTTCGCCGAATTGAGCTTCATGTTGAAGGCTTTCAAGATGTTGAATGCCTCGTCAAGGTGCTCCACATGATCCTCAATGTGCTTGGATTTGACCACCATATCGTCTATGTAGACCTCCATCGTCTTGCCAAGTTGGCCTTTGAACATTTTGTTCACTAACCTTTGATAGGTTGCCCCTGCATTTTTAAGACCAAAGGGCATAGAAATATAACAATATATACCTTCTGGAGTCATGAATGCTGTATCTTCTTGGTCTGAAGGCTCCATTTGAATTTGTTGATACCCAGAAGATGCATCCATGAATGTCAAGATGTCGTGGCCAGCTGTCTCATCAACTAGAGAATCAATATGAGGGAGAGGGAATGGATCCTTTGGACAGGCCTTGTTTAAGTCGGTGAAGTCCACGCATACTCGCCACTTGCCATTCTTCTTCTCCACCACTACAACGTTAGCCAACCACCTTGGGTACTGAACTTCTCTGATCATCTTGGACTTCAGAAGCCTCTCAACTTCATCCTTTATGATCTGGTTCCGCTCCTGGGCGAACTTCCTTCTTTTTTGACGGACAGGACGGATGGTCGGATCGATGTTCAACTTGTGAGTGATGATGTCCTTGCTTATCCCCGTCATGTCTTCATGCTTCCAAGCAAAACAACATTTCTGACTTTTCAGGAACTCGATCAGCTCCTCTTCGATTTCGGATGGTAGGTCTATCCCAACTTGCACTTGGGCCTCAGGATTTGATGCATCAACAGGAACGCTTTTTGTATCGTGCTCCACTGCTTCAAGAATGTCCTGGGCCTTTTTCTTTAATTGCTATGCTTGCCGAGGGGTCGAGCTTGCTTTCATGTTGACCTTGTAGCATTCTTTAGAGACTTGCTGGTTTCCCTTCAACTTGGCAACTCCCCAAGGTGTTGGAAACTTGACGCATTGATGGTAAGTTGATGGCACGGCCTTCATGTTGTGGATCCAAGGTCTTCCCAATATAACATTGTACGAGGAAGAGCACTCAATCACACAAAACCTCTCCATGGAATTCATACCCTCTAGGTAGATGGGCAACTTGATCTCTCCGACTGTTTGCTTCACCTCACCACTGAACCCTACCAATACGGATGAATTCTTCACCACTTCGGACAGAGGGATGCCCATAGCTTCAAGAGCATGAGTGAAGATGATGTTGACCGAGCCGCCACCATCGATCGAATCCGCTTGACCACACAATTAGCAATCGCACGAACAACTAGACCATCATGATGAGGGTCCAACGTGTTGTCCTTATCTTCATCTTCAAAAGAAATGATATGACCATCTGTGAAGTCACGACGCCTTGAAGGCAATTCTGATTGATCTTCCTTAGAGCTTTTGGCATGACGCTTGGCAGCAGAGTAAGTTGTGCCGCAAATATGAGATCCACCTGAAATAACATTTACTACCTTGGTGGCTGGAGGGGGTGCAACTTTCTCGGGTCTAGACTGCTCCCCTGAATCAGGCTCTTTAGACTCAGTTTTGACCCTCTTCTTGCCCAGCAAATCCTTAAGGAGACCACTTGGACAATAAGTGAGCGATTTCTTTCCTTAAGGCAAAACAATTCTCGGTAGTATGCCCAAAATCCTCATGGAATGCGCACCACTTGGACTTGTCCTTCCAAGTTGTAGACTGGTCGTTCTTCTTGGGCCACCTTGCTTTATCCCCAAGATTTCCCATGGCGCACAAGATTCCTGCGATATCCACGAAAAGCGTATTCGAAATTTTTGGATAATCATTATCATCTTCCTCTTGATCATCATCTATAACATGAATTCTAGAAGATTCAGATTTAACAGGGGTTTGCCTGTTGGACTTATAGTGATGGGAATCCGATTTTACGTCGGAAGGCTCAAATAGAGGAGTAGGAGTCCTCCCGATTGACTTTCCCATCGCCAAGCTATCTTCCTCCAATCCGATGTAAGGCAAGGCCACAGTTACGATTTCTTCAAGTTGTTTCGCAGGGGTCATCACCAATTCGTTGTAGAACAATGAGCTCTTCTTCAAGCCTATACGGAATGCTTCCGTAGCGGTGGACACGTCCAAGTTGGGTATAGTCACCGCCTCCTTGTTGAACTGTGCAAATATTCTTTAAGATTTTCGTTAGGTACATTTGCACAATTCTATAGAGATCACTAGTCAACTTGTCAAATGCCCTATCGCACGAAAACCGGTTAATGAACATATTAACAAGTTGAGCATAAGATGAAATAGAGTTTAGAGGAGCCCCGTTAGCCATTTTAAGGTTGGTCCCGACAAAGTAGAGCCAAAGCCCCGCAAAACACGCTTCTTTAAACATAGGGGGATACTTATGATATCCATTGATTCCCGATACAAAGAATACATGTTCTGCGGGGTCGGTGCTTCCATCATACTTCTTCATGTGAGGGACTGAGAATTTCTTTGGGATCTCCGCACTTGCTATTGCTGGAACGAAGCGAGATTCATTATAGCATGTTGGAGAAACTTGGTGGTACGGCATGTTGACTCCGGGTATGCTCCGAAGCAAATCCTTGATAGTCTGCATTTCCTTAACAAGTTGACTCTCTGCAAAAAGAGGATTGGTATTAAACTGAGATGCAGAAGTATCAAAAGCATTAAAGAAACTCCCTGCTTGCCCCATTGGAGGTGTAGCATAGGTGTAGCAAGATGACAGCGCAGGTTGGCTAGTTGGTCGGCTGAATCTTGGTTGTTCGATTGGAATGGATGCCACGATCGTGCTCTCTGCCGGCAAGGTATTAGTCATAGGAATATCCCCAACATGGCTTGGTCTGTACACGCACCAAACAAAGATCTAGGAAGTAAAGGTGAAAATGGAGTAGAGACTTGAGTTTCAACTTGCTTCCCTTTACGCTTGAGTTATCAATGGCATTGAATATCATGGTGTTCGTATGCTCCTGACCATCCAGCCGATCGCCTATCTTCCTCAACATGTCCGCCATGTTGGACATTATCTCCAAATTGACAGCCTCTGCACTTGGAGGAGGATTGCCTTGGGCATTGGAAACAGGAAGCGGACGGCTCCTCTCAGCTTGACTGCCGGACGATGGATTAGCCATTTCTACTTGAATAATCAAAGTTTTCCACAGACGGCGCCAAATTGTTTTGGTCAAATTTCAACAAGTGTATTTCGGTGAGAAGAAAAGTGACTAAAGTGATATGAATCTAGGTACAATGATTATCAAGTTGAATAGAAATGGACACAAGGTGTTTGTTGACTAGGGAAAGCCCTTGAACAACTTGTTCGCCGTCATAAAACCCCGGGAGGATTTGGCTCCTGCCTTGACCGAAAGTTTACTAAGTGTTCTTGAGGATTACAGTACTATGAGCGTATTGAAAGAGACCTTAAGCTAGTGAATCATGTGTGTGCAAAATACAGTGGTATGTCTCTTTTATACCTCTCCACAACGGCTAACTACAAAGAGAATCATGGGCCTATAAACTCGGAAAAGAGGTTGATCCAATAGAGATATTTCCGCCATTTGCTGTTTGAGGGAAAAGATAAGATCCGTTGCTGAAGAAACGTCTTTGACTCAGTCTTTGTTTCCTTTGGCACGTGCCCTATAAAATAGGAATAGCGTTACTGGTCCCAACCTGCAGAAAACTAAGTTGTAAATGGAACAACTCAAGTTGTTAGTACCAAGTTGTTAAGTGTAAGTTGTAAACATGTTGACTGAAAATGTAGGACCCAACAGGAAGAATTATTCTCAACTAATCTTTCTTTCGATTAATTTCAGGCTTATGTAGAGTCATGTGTTATCCATTTGAAACCTCGCGTATGTTCATGAAAATAGACTATGATGGAGTGATTTCTAATGAGAGATTTTTAAATGAATTAGGTAGACTCCTTTAAACATGTCGAGATATGCTTCATGTTCATACTTATTTCTCGATACGTTTAGTTGATTGCCGAACCAATGCTTTGACTGATTGTATTTCTAGGGTTTCTTTCATGTATGTAACCCCCACTATTTGGGTTGAACACCCGGTGTTTGTGGATAGCCAACACCATATTTTTTGTCGTTGCTAATAAAATGAGTTTGTTTGCTTTAAAAAACATTAAAAATGACAATTTATTAAGTGACACATTTTAAAAACCTATTTTCTGTTTGTTTAAGAGCGGAATGAAACAACAATGAGATTTACTGTAGGGTTCAGAATGAAACGATGGAAAAACAAAGGGGCCTTTGTGTAATGTTTTCACTATATCAAAAAAAAAAAAAAAAAAAAAAAAAAAAAAAAACTTCAAAAGACATCCTTAAAATTAGTAAATAAACCCATAATAATAAATCCACCCTAAAACTAGTACAATCAACACATTACATACACATTGCTTATCCTCTTTTACCCTTTTGAATCATAAAACACCCCATTTATCTCCATCTTCCTCCCGAATACACACACATTCATATCCATAAATGGTATCCATATCCATTATCAAAAAATACAGCTCAAAATTTCAATTTCTACAAAATGATTTGAAAATAGGAGAAATAGTAAGACAAAATGACTAACCTTTACCAAATTATTAGCGGGATCCAATTCCCCCCTTCCATATCCTTGTAAGAATCAAGCAATCTAACGTTCTCCAAGTCACCAGCGCGATCGATCGACGCCGAATCAAGGTCGCCAAAGATAGTCGAAGTAAGCTGGAGACCTCTGTAAGTCGGCAACATCGACAAATTTTCTGGAAAAACAAAATCCATCACTGGTTGCCGAAATGATTTCAAAATTCGACAAACTATTGCTGATTTTAATGAATCAATTCAGCTATAGCCAGTTGATTTCCATGACGCAATTCAGCTACACTCAACCAATTTTCATGAAATAATTTGGTCACTAAATTAGGGCTTGGGTTCGAGAAGGGAAGTGTATGCCTGCGGAGGTGGAACTGCTACAACTCTACCTTTGCTGCAGCGTTGCAGCGATAAAAAACATACAACAAATATAACAAATGTACAACACAATGTAAATTTTTTTGAACAAATGTAAAAATACATTTTGTACTAAAATGCATGTAAAATATTTGGTGGTGCATGTAAAATTTATATTAAGAATGTAATTTCTTATTTATATTTCGTTGTTCGATTTTTATATCATGTAATAGACTTTTTTTATTTCGTTAATTTCGCACAATGAAGTACCACAAGGGTGCAGTTTGAAATTTCCCATAGAGAGGGAGGTGAATCGGGGAATGTAGAGAAGTGGAGGTAGAGCTGTCAATTCGGGAATACGTGATGGGACGGGACGAAAATATGAAATTCCACAATTTTACGGGATGGGACGGGACGTCCCGAATTCTTTGCGGGACAGAAAATCCTCGTCCCGTCTAATCCCACCTCGGGACACGGGACAATGCGGGGATAGGAAGACGTTAATATTATAAAACTAAAATCTAATTGATATGATGCCAAAACATTAAATTGAAAATATAAGATTATTTTTTTGCAATCCTATAAAATAAAAACTTGTTAAATTCATAAAATAGCTTAATTAACACAAAATATCAATGGATAGTTGAAAAAAATCTAAGAATTAAGTGATAAAATACCTTTGAGGTTAATAAATTTAAAATTAAAATTATAAAAATGTGGGACGTCCCGTCCATTTCGACTTGTCCCGCGTCTCAAACGGGATGTCCCAAATAGGCCCGCTTTTATACGAGATTAGAATATACTATCCCATCTCATCCCATCCCATCCCATTTGTATTGTGAAACGGGATGTCCTGATAGGATGATCCCAAATTGACGACTCTAAGTGGAGGGCACGGTTAGGGAGGGTGGGGACTGGGGGGAGAGAGAAGGGGGAGGGTGGCGGTGGTGGCGAAAAAGGGAAGTCGGGGGTGATGAGGCAGGAGGAGGGAACGTGCCAACAAATGGGGAATGGGCTTTTTCAATTAGATTAGGTAAGAGAAGGTTTATTAAGAGGCAAGCTTAATTTGGACATTTTATTGAATCTATATATATATATACTCCCTCCGTCCCGGACCTATGTGCCCAGTTTGACTTTTCACGTAAATTAAGAAGAGAGTATTATATTGAAAATATTGTGAGTGTGAAAATAAAATAGGAGAGAGAATGAGTGGAGAGAATAGTAAATTATAATGGTGTTGTGAGTATTAAAATAATGTAGGAGAGAGAATGAGTGGAGGGAATAGTAAAGATTCCTTTCCATTTTAGGAAATGTGCACGTAGGTTTGGGACGCCCAAAATGGAAAGTGTGCACGTAGGTATGGGACGGAGGGAGTACATTAGTACATGCCCGTGTCCAAGGACACGGGTTTTTATTTTTTATTTTATTTTTAATTTTTTTTAACTTTAAAAAAAAATAAAAAAAATTTAATGGCAAAATGGGAAAGGGACAAATATATGAGGGCAAAATGAAAAATTTGCCAATGAGAACTATTCATGTTGGCATGGCGCCATTTATAATATAGATATAATAAAGCAAAGTCGTTACTAAATATGGCAATTTGGCGCCAAAACAAGACATTTATAAGTGGAAAGTTTTTAAGGGCATTTTCGGTATTAGACAGTTAAAAAAATTACTCCCTCATATTTTTTTTTATATTTTTTTTTAGGTTTGCCCACCTCAAGGCAAGCCTTTTTTAAGTCAATTCACTAATAAGTCTATCAATTCACTAAAATTTCCTTAAAATTCCCATCCCAGAAGCGCCCAATATAAACTAGGGAGGGATAAACATCCACTATAACTCCTGGGGGGAGTCGAACCCAGGACCTCCGTGTTGGTGTCCCAGACTCCCTCATATTTTTTTTTCCACTACTCACACACACACACACATCCACGCACAGAAGCGCCTGGAAGATAAATCCTAGGGAGAGAAAGACTTCCCTCTAACTTCTTGGGGGATCGAACCCAAGAAGAAGTGGGAAGGGATTCTGGAAAATGAAAGGGGCAGCGGGGTGGCGGTGGGGAGATGGTGGGAGGGATGGCGGCGGGTAAGGTTTGGAATTTGAGAAATCAGAGGAGAGAAAAAGCTAATAACAAAATGAATGGGGAGGCTTTATTTTTAGGGTTTTGAAGTTAGTTAATTGGGTTAGTGATTTTGGGACAGTCCAATTAATTAAGAGTATTGAAGTATGCGAGGTTTAAGTTGATGAGTTAAGAATAAATTTAAATTTATTTTAACAATTATTATTATTTATTTATTTTGCAAACTTTGAAGGAGGAAAGTATGTAATTTTAAGTTGGTTTTTAATTCGACTATGTACCATAATAATTTTTAAAATTATATTGTGCATGAAAACTGGTTAAAAAAAGTGCACATAAGATCGGTTAGATAAAATTGTAAATCATTTTTTTCCATATCATTTTCCTAAACACACTTGGAGATAATTAAAAAAAAAAAAGGCTAAAAAAGTACTCCCTCCGTCCCAAAATGTTTGTCCCATTTGACTTTTTTGTTGAACTTTGACCACAAATTTATGAGAGATTAATCATGTTCATGAAATTTTAAAAGTTGTTGTTGATAATATTATTAATGGTGAATTAATAGGAATTTTTAGAATTTCATGAACATAATTAAATTGTCATATATTTGTGGTCAAAGTTCAACAAAAAAGTCAAATGGGACAAACATTTTGGGACGAAGGGAGTAATACAAATTCACAATGCTCAAGTAAAAATATATATTATACAGTGTAATTATCAAATTTAAAATTATGCATCTAGATTTATTTTATTCTTAAAACTACAAGACGGAGTTGAGGCAAGAAGATGACTCCGCCAAACGATGGATTAGCAATACATGAAATTGTGATAAATTTATGGGAAGATTCTTTTTAATGTATGTTGGATAGATTGGTTCAAAATGTGATGAGTTTAAAACTAAAGTATCACACAAAATTTGGTCAAGGAAACAAATTGAATTTTGTTGTATTGTTTGTGCAAACATATTTTGACCTTTTATAATAATATTCAGCTCAAAAATATAAATCAAAGGAAATTTAAGATGAGAGAGAGAGATAGAGAAAGACTAAATTAGATTTTTTTTTTATTTAACAATATCAGATTGTTTTTACTCTAATCACTTAGATATAGGATTAATTCCTCCCACCCACACAATCCAAATCAAATCCATCAAAACTCAACTGAGATCAAAATTCTCTTAAACCTCGGAAGTCGAGATTAAAATTCCTCAAAAACCCGTTGACAGTCCTATACCACATGATATAGGACCTTTTTTCAGTCTTATACCATATAATATATGACTTTATTCCTTAGTAATTTTTTCTTTTTATTATTTGTTTAGTCCTATATCAAAGACTTTTTTTTTTTCAGTCTTATATATCAATGGTATAGGACTTTTTTTTAGCCTTATACCAATGATATAAGACCAAATTGTATTATATTTTTAAGAAAAATATGAAAAATGATGAAAAAAATACTCTCATACTTAGCTATAAGAGTATTTTTAGTCTTATACATTTAGGGTATAAAACTAAAAATATGATTTTTATTTAATTTTTTTTAAAAAGTGAAAAAAGTGCAAAAAAAATGGTCCTATACCACATGGTATAAGACCTGACGGGATGCTATAGGAGTGAAGCGGGTTTTGATGGAATTTTAATTTCAAATGGGTTTTGGTGGGATATTGATATGAGTCATGGGTCTTAGAGTCCTTGGCCCGAAGATATAAGAATATATGTGTTTAGACATAATTAATGTGTTACAACTAATATTGTGTTTAAAGAAATATTTTAACAAGTGAATAACTAACCCAACTTTGAACTTCCCACTTCTCTATATCCTATAACTAGTAAAAGGTCGTGTTCGAGGACACGTTTTTTTTTTATTTAAAAAAAATTAAAGGGCAAAATGGGAAAGGAACAACTTAGTGAGGACAAAATGAAAAATTTAACATTTAAAACTGTTCATTGTACTGTTCACATGACTGAGGTGGCATGTTTCGATTTATACTATAGATAGTGTAATACTACCCTCTCCCCCAAAAATCACTCCATTCATGACCAATCCTTTATTTATTCCTTTTTAGATTTTTTTAACTACTACCTAAAATTACTTTACCCTCACCTATTTAAGTTATTTATGATGATTAATAGTCATTTTAATTTTTTTTATAAAGAAAAATTATTTTAATACATTTTTCTTTGCTGATAAATAATTATTATTTCAAAAAGAAGAACCTAATTTATGTAGCTAATATTTTGTTTCTAATATATGGAAGCTGAAGTTTTATATGAGAATTTAAAAATTATATTGCGTCAAAAATGTGAAAAAGAAATTACGAAATAGACGAGGTTAGGTTAGGTTTTTTTTAGCAAGGAAAGGGTTTGTTTTGAATGTTGTTCTTCCTATTTACAGTAATGGTGTACACGATTGAGTTCCAAAAAATAGGTTTGCCACATGGACATGTTCTTATATTCTTTTCTAGTGATTTTAATCGTCGTACTTCATATAAAATTGACTATATAATTTCGGCTGAGATACCTGATGAGAATGTTGATCCAGTGTATCACGAAGCTGTCAATGACATGATGGTACATGATTCGTGTGGTGCTGATCGACTGAATTTTCCGTGCATGGCTAGTGGTCGACGTTCCAAACATTAGCCAAAGAAATTTAACGAGTTTACGAAGATCGATGAAGATGGATATGTTGTTTACAGGCGTCGAGATAATGGTCGAACAATAAGCAAAAACGGTGTTCTTTTGGATAAAAGATATGTTTTACCTCACAATAGTTATTTATTAGTAACCTATGGTGCTTGAACGGAATAAAAATGACGGGCTAGGCCCAACGAACGAGACCCAATTATTCAGATGTTATTGCCACCACATCCTTAGTGGGCCGGCCCAGTAATTACATGGCCCATGGCTCATCAAGAGATCCGTCGACTTAGCTCATTGTCCGACCAGCCAAGGTCCCGACCTAGCTCTTTCCGACGTACGATCCTACTCTTATGAAAATATCATCTGGCCATATCATTCAGTCAGGTCGACCTAGATACATGCAGGCGACCTCGACTTGCAAGGCGTACGTCGACCTACAGAGTCCTATCGCATCTATAATTCTTTCCATAACAGAATTCCTATAAATCAGGCGTTAATTACGTACACGATTGTTTCCACGATCTTGTCCATGATTCTAGGGATTTCATGCAATCCTACTACAATTATACTTCATCTTAAAGGCTATATATACCTCACAACATCAACGGTTTAGAGGTAATTGCTATTTGTTATTCTGAATATCTCTTGTTCATTATAATTCATAAGCTCATAAACACCATACTTACTCTCACGCCCGAGGGTCTAAACCGGAGACCATCCCGGCTAGTCGTGGGTTCTTTGTTTCAGGTCAAAAGCTAGGAGATCAGTCCTGATTGCTGGACGGAGGCTGATCAACATGTTTCTTGCAGTATCAGTTTGGTTCCATTGCCGGGAACGAAGATTTTTTACCTCGAAATCCAATCAAACGGTAACCATGGTATCTGACGGACACACCTCTACACCCCCCGCTAAGAACGAACAAGTAAACACTGGTAGGAACGTTGACACCGGTGCCGAAAATCGTAATGCTAATCTACCTCCTCCCCCACCACGCCACGCTAGAAGAGCGAACCGCTCCAATAGCATTGCTGATGGCACGGGCTTGCCAGTGTTCCATCCCACTACTTTGTTGGGCAGGTTTATAAACAACTTGGGGGCCTTGGCCTTAGCTGGAGTACTAATCCCTAGGGTTCTCTTATCCAAAACGACCTTGAAGAATTGCCTAAATACAGTCATACAAAGCTCGTACCCAACGAACCTGCATACCATGGCAAAGCAGATCAGGACCCTCACAGTGTTGGCTCCTAGCTGCATGGGGACAACATCCATAAACTCCAAGAACTCGCAGATGAAGGAGTCTAGTGGGAGTCTTAGCCCGGCCTCAAACTGGCCATAGTAAAAAGCTACTCTAGAGGGGTTTAGGGCCCAATGTGACCACTCTTGAGCTTTCCTCTGCTTGTCTGTAAAGTGAGTAAGGCGAAAATCATCCTTATTGATCTCAAAGAAGCTATGAAGAATCTCTATCCTTGACTCATAATTCTTCTTCCCCACAGATGGTTTGGGGGCCACATACCCTCTCTCATTCTGACCTGGAACGACAGACGAACAGAAAGCATCCACAATATTGCCAGAGGAGCAGCTCGATGAACTTTGAGTCGACATATCTACAGAATAAGAAACAGGGGAATCAGTCCTAGTTACAAACTCAAGTGACCTACCTGAGGGCGACCTAGATTCCCCTGGAAATGCTTTTCTATTTCTAAGGAAAGAAGGTTTATTAGGCCCCCTAATGTAGAACAAGACTAAGTGGTCCAGCAGCTCATGAAAGAGATGAAAGTAAACAATTCTTTGGTCGTCTACCTCCAAATCGCCCAGTTTTTCTCCTATAGGAAGGTCTACTTCGCTAAAGCTTAAACCCCACCTGGTCAAGATAGAAACACACTCCTCCCTGGTCATCTTCTTCCATACCCCACCTATATGCTTATATACCCTACGGTTGACAGTACAGTACCCATACCAAGCCCCTGGTTCACAACTGAAGGTCCTAGCCATGGCGGAATTGAAAGGGAAATCGGAAATTAATCCTAAAAGCGAAGGAATAGAGGGGTACCTTGTTTAATTCGAAGAAGATGGGTTTTTGACGGTAAATCGAAAGTTTGACGGTGCTGGGGATTCTGGTTGCTTTGTTGCTGTTCTTGCTGGGTATATTCAAGAGATGAGAGTGGTAAAAGTTCGAAAGGAAAAGGATTTTCCTTTTATACCTTTCCTAATTTGAATTGGAAAGGTTTGGGGTTTCAAATGGTTCACACCCAATTAATGCCACAGACGGTTCCCAATGTGGTTGTTCAAACGTCAAACGGAGCAATCATTACGGAATTATTACGCTTTAACAGATCTGGCCGTCAAAACAGTCAATGGTCGAGATTGAGCCACGTCAGCCCTGTCGACCATCCAGCAGTTCGAGCATCTAGCTTCAAACTACCTAAATCTTTATCAAATTTCTTATATAACTTCCTGGTCGACAAAGTCAATCTAGAAAGTTGGGGGCCACTGAACGGAATAAAAATGACGGGCTAGGCCCAATGAACGAGGCCTAATTATTCAGATGTTATTGCCACCACATACTTAGTGGGTCGACCTAGTAATTATATGGCTCATAGCTCATCAAGAGATCCGTCGACTTAGCTCATTGTCCGACCATCCAAGGTCCCGACCTAGCTCTGTCCGACGTACGATCCTACTATTATGAAAATATCATCTGGCCATATCATTCAGTCAGGTCGACCTAGATACATGCAGGCGACCTCGACCTACAAGGCGTACGTTGACCTACAGAGTCCTATCGCGTCTATAATTCTTTCCATAATAGAATTCCTACAAATCAGGCGTAAATTACGTACACGATTGTTTCCACAATCTTATCCATGATTCTAGGGATTTCATGCAATCCTACTACAATTATACTTCATCTCAAAGGCTATATATACCTCACAACATCCATGGTTTAGAGGTGATTGCAATTTGTTATTTTGAATATCTCTTGTTCATTATAATTCATAAGCTCATAAATACTATACTTACTCTCACGCCCGAGGGTCTAAGCCAGAGACCATCCCGGCTAGTCGTGGGTTCTTTGTTTCAGGTTAAAAGCTAGGAGATCAGCCCTGATTGCTGGACGGAGGCTGATCAACACGTTTCTTGCGGCATCAGTGCTCATTTGAATGTGGAGTGTTGCAAACAATCTCGCACGATTAAATACTTATTTAAGTATATTAATAAAGGAAATGATCGTGTAACAACTACTTTTTGCCAGATAGCAGTTGGGAATATTGAGGAGAGAAATGTCGACGAAATTAACTTATATTACAACTGCCAATATGTGTCATCATGTGAGGTTTTTTTGGCAAATTTTCGAATTTGAAATACAATATAAGGATCTGATAGTAGAGAGATTGAGGTCCCATCTTCACAATTAATAGAGTGTAATTTTCTCCAGATAATATTCAGGAAATTATTATTGATAGGGAGTTAGCTGCCATAGTATGTTTTTGGTGTGGATGGATGCAAATAAGAAATATCACGAAGGACGAAATCTTACGTATGCAGAGTAACCTACGAAGTTTGTTTGGAAATTAAATTGACGTAAATGGTTTCCCAGGAAACAGGGTTTTGCTATTGGTCGAATATATAAACTAGCATCAAACCCGTACGATGCACGACTACACCATAAAATTCCGTAAGTACATATGTATTACGCTTTTAACGTGTATACTTTGACTCTATAATTATGTGTATTTTCATACATTACGTGTATTACACGAGATTTTAACCAATTTTGCTAATTAGAGCGAGAACTCTATAAATAAATAATTTCGGGACGAATGGAATTTATTAAATTATAGAGCTAATAATTTATCGATAAATTGATATTTTTTAATATAAAAAGTTTTTAGCAGATTTGACGAATTCAGATTTTCGTATAAACTAAATTCATTGTAAATACATAATAATTAAGTTGAAATACATTGAAAGTTGATGATAACTTTAAAATCATTGCACACAGGAAGAATAGCTATATTTGTTTTCTTGTTTTTTCAAATGTCCTAAGTCAGGATCAGACAAATCTATTACAATAGAAAGTTTATTATTTTTTTGAGCATTAATTTAAAGAGTTTCTAATGTAGTTGTTTATACTAATTGTTTGAGTATTTAAAATTTCAACCTATTTCGTATAGATTTACCATCTCAAGTAAATGATCAATTTGATAAAAATAGGGGGATTTTCCATATAATCCCTCAAATTTATTTCATAAGACAAACAATATTTCATCTAATCATATAATCCCTAGCTTAATAAAGACACCCTCCAATCATTTTACTAAGTTCACCCTCCCATCATTTTACTAAGTCCACCCTCTTTATTAATTTACTTTCTCTCCAACCACCATCACCTTAGGTCACCCCCTCCCCATCTTCTCCAGTTAACACCTCCAGCAACTATCAACTCCGGCGACCAACTCCGGTGACTTTTTTTTTACGCCGGCGACCTCTCCTGTCACGACCCTAACCCTAGGCACTGTTTAGGAACACGTGGAGCACGTGGGATGGGGGTTGCACTTCATTTTATTTTATATGATGCATTATATGTTATTTTGGTGCATTTCATGATTATTGGTTTGTTAATCCCATGGTTTAAGTGTTTATGAAAGTTATAAATTCATTTTGTTATACAATGTGTACTTGATTTATGTGGGGAATGAGAATGAGGAAAATATCATAACTTGATTTTGAAATGAACGGAATTATAAAAGTAGTAGGGGCTTTAGAGTAATTAAAAGTGTAAGGGTTTAGTTGTAGTTGGTAATTCCTGGAGGGGCCTTAGTGTAAAATTGAGATATTTATTTTATTATCATGGCTTAATTGAGAAGACATTTTACTCCCTCAGTCATTCTTCTTCTTCCATGCTCTAGAAACCTTCCAAAACCCTAACTACCTTCAAAAATTCATAGTAATTCATCCGGGGATCCGTTCTTCAGTTTGAGCCCGGATTATTGATCACGGCGGCGAGAGGAATCCATCTATCCGGATAAAACAACTTGTTATTTTCCATATTTTTAAGGTAAGTTATTATGATTTTCCCTTCTATGTTGAGCATATGCCTTGATTAATGTTTTAAAGATGTTAAAAGTCATGTTGAACTTGATTGATCATGTTTCATTGCTTGAAATTTGAGTTGGAATTGCTTGACATGGAAGAACAATGAAAAGGCCAATGAAATAGTGGGTGACTATGAATTAGATGTAGAATAGATGTTCTAAAACATGGATTGAGTGTTGCTATGGGTTAAATATGGTATATAACCTAGTTTTGGTTAGTTTGGTGCAGCTGGATGAAGCAAAAATGGTGTTTTGTGGTTTTGGTTGCAGCTGATGTAAACATCAGCAACAATTCTTGGAAGAGGCACGACTCGTGCCCTGGAGTACGAGTTGTGACCGTCAGTGTCAGTCGTGATAACGAGGCGTGAAGGTTTAGGCAGTCTTGCAGGGGTTGGGAATGACTCGTACCCTGGAGCACGAGTCGTGCCCAGGACAATTTCAGTGCATGAATTTCAAGTCAATTGAAACCTAAACAATTTAAGGGGGAACTGGTCCTTCTTTAACTATAATCCTAGAGCAACATGAGAACTTTGAAATGGCGTTTTAAAGAGACCAAAAGGATAATGAGAAGGTCCTTAAATATTGTTTTGAAAATGGTTGAATACCATTGAAAAATGTTAACCAAAGTTATAAAAACTTGGTATTTGATTTTGGAACTTGAAAGAAGGTTGTATAATGTTAAATTGTGAATGCGTAGGGCTACTAATGTGTGATTGTACCTCTACGGGGTTGCCTCCGAATGGTTATATGATAATATGATGCGTGAAATATTTGTTGCACGGCATCATGGAATTGATTATGAGCATACATGCCCTACATGGATTATGATTGATTCAATAGTGTATATATATATGTGACACTATTTGAAAGATTGAACATGAGAACTCTATAAATAAATAATTTCGGGACGAATGGAATTTATTAAATTATAGAGCTAATAATTTATCGATGAATTGATATTTATTAATATAAAAAGTTTTTAGAAGATTTGACGAATTCAGATTTTCATATAAACTAAATTCATTGTAAATACATAATAATTAAGTTGAAATACATTGAAAGTTGATGATAACTTTAAAATCATTGCACACAGGAAGAATAGCTATATTTGTTTTCTTGTTTTTTCAAATGTCCTAAGTCAGGATCGGACAAATCTATTACAGTAGAAAGTTTATTATTTTTTCGAGCATTAATTTAAAGTGTTTCTAATGTAGTTGTTTATACTAATTGTTTGAGTATTTAAAATTTCAACCTATTTCGTATAGATTTACCATCTCAAGTAAATGATCAATTTGATAAAAATAGGGGGATTTTCCGTATAATCCCTCAAATTTATTTCATAAGACAAACAATATTTCATCTAATCATATAATCCCTAGCTTAATAAAGACACCCTCCAATCATTTTACTAAGTTCACCCTCCCATCATTTTACTAAGTCCACCCTCTTTATTATTTTACTTTCTCTCCAACCACCATCACCTTAGGTCACCCCTCCCCATCTTCTCCAGTTAACACCTCCAGCAACTATCAACTCCGACGACTTTTTTTTTTACGCCGGCGACCTCTCCTGTCACGACCCTAACCCTAGGCACTGTTTAGGAACACGTGGAGCACGTGGGATGGGGGTTGCACTTCATTTTATATGATGCATTATATGTTATTTTGGTGCATTTCATGATTATTGGTTTGTTAATCCCATGGTTTAAGTGTTTATGAAAGTTATAAATTCATTTTGTTATACAATGTGTACTTGATTTATGTGGGGAATGAGAATGAGGAAAATATCATAACTTGATTTTGAAATGAACGGAATTATAAAAGTAGTAGGGGCTTTAGAGTAATTAAAAGTGTAAGGGTTTAGTTGTAGTTGGTAATTCCTGGAGGGGCCTTAGTGTAAAATTGAGATATTTATTTTATTATCATGGCTTAATTGAGAAGCCATTTTACTCCCTCGGTCATTCTTCTTCTTCCATGCTCTAGAAACCTTCCAAAACCCTAACTACCTTCAAAAATTCATAGTAATTCATCCAAGGATCCATTCTTCAGTTTGAGCCCGGATTATTGATCACGGCGGCGAGAGGAATCCATCTATCCGGATAAAACAACTTGTTATTTTCCATATTTTTAAGGTAAGTTATTATGATTTTCCCTTCTATGTTGAGCATATGCCTTGATTAATGTTTTAAAGATGTTAAAAGTCATGTTGAACTTGATTGATCATGTTTCATTGCTTGAAATTTGGGTTGGAATTGCTTGACATGGAAGAACAATGAAAAGGCCAATGAAATAGTGGGTGACTATGAATTAGATGTAGAATAGATGTTCTAAAACATGGATTGAGTGTTGCTATGGGTTAAATATGGTATATAACCTAGTTTTGGTTAGTTTGGTGCAGCTGGATGAAGCAAAAATGGTGTTTTGTGGTTTTGGTTGCAGCTGATGTAAACATCAGCAACAATTCTGGGAAGAGGCACGAGTCGTGACCGTCAGTGTCAGTCGTGATAACGAGGTGTGAAGGTTTAGGCAGTCGTGCAGGGGTTGGGAACGACTCGTACCCTGGAGCACGAGTCGTGCCCAGGACAATTTCAGTGCATGAATTTCAAGTCAATTGAAACCTAAACAATTTAAGGGGGAACTGGTCCTTCTTTAACTATAATCCTAGAGCAACATGAGAACTTTGAAATGGCGTTTTAAAGAGACCAAAAGGATAATGAGAAGGTCCTTAAATATTGTTTTGAAAATGGTTGAATACCATTGAAAAATGTTAACCAAAGTTATAAAAACTTGGTATTTGATTTTGGAACTTGAAAGAAGGTTGTATAATGTTAAATTGTGAATGCGTAGGGCTACTTATGTGTGATTGTACCTCTACGGGGTTGCCTCCGAATGGTTATATGATAATATGGTGCGTGAAATATTTGTTGCACGGCATCATGGAATTGATTATGAGCATACATGCCTGTAAGTACCCAAATATGGATCGTCAAAATCCGTTAGAAAGTTAACCGGAATCCGTTAACTGGCCCGCTCCAGGTTAACCGGAACCCGTTAAGCTCCCCGTTGCCAAGCCAACGAGACGTCTCGGGACTGCCCCGTGCATCCCGACGTCAAAACGTACTCAACACAAGTAGTCGCACGTAAAAGTACGGCTTTCCCTGAAAAACGCACTTTCCGACACTTTTCGGGTGCATTTCGGACATTTTCCGGACTGTTATTTTAAAAACGGACAAAATCAGGAACAATGGCACGAACTCCCACGAGGCTGGTGAGTCATGGGACACGTGGCTTGCATGCCACAGCCCTCTAGTCACCTTTCAATCAAATTCAGAGTGAAAAGACAAAAATACCCCTGGTATGCAGTCTCAGTCCGGCCGGACTCATTTGCAGGAAATCTGGAATTGCCAGCAAGCCCCTCCAATTTCCAAAGTTTCACAAAATCCCCTGGATTTCAGGTTCAGTCCGTCCGGACTCATCATGAATTTTTACCCATAAATACAAGGGTTGTCAAAGCCATTTGTTACAACAAAATTTCACCCCTTTCACTCAAAACCCCACGGCCTAAACTGAGTTCCACTCCCCCCGAGCCTCGGTTTTACCTCGTTTTGCGTGAAAACTTCGTATTTCGATCAAATACGACCCCTGCTACCTCAAAACACCATTCCAAACACACTTTCGTATCCCGTATACGTCCCCCAAGCTAAAGGATCCGACCCTAGCCATAGGTAGCTCCCTATCTCTCTAAAACTTTCGTTTCGTCTCGGTTTACGTGCCAGTCGCTACAATCGTTTCGGACGATATCGTTGAAATGTAGACGCCTCCGTCTAACGGGGTTCGATACGTTTTAGCCCCTAGATCCTCTTCTCTTCCCGTAAGAGAAGTAATCTCGGGTTAAAACGGCGTTCCGACCCCGTTCCGTTTATTTTTATGTCATTTACAATTCCGGATCGTTTGATCCGTCGATCGTCATTTAAATTCCTGTCATTTACAATTCCGGACTGTTTGATCCGTCGAACGTCATTTACATTTCATGCAACTTTACAACTCCGAGCCATTTGGCTCGTCGATCGTACTTTACAATTCCGAGCTGTTTGGCTCATCGATCGTACTTTACAATTCCGGATCGTTTGATTCCGTTGATACCGCACTTTAAATACTGTCATTTACAAGTCCGACCCGTTTGGTCGTGATAGTATTTACTTTTCAAAGTCCGAGTCGCAACCCGATTCGTTGATCGCAAAATCATTTAATACGTTTTTCCCTTAAAATCATTAACAATGTAATGCCCGGTTCAAAACCGGAGTTCGACCTTCGAACTCTCTTTCAAAACGCGCGAAGTGACGTTTGGCATCCAAACGCTCATCTTCAAACTTAAAAGCTGCCATTTGACATTCAAAATCATTTAATACGTTTTTCCCGTAAAATCGTTAACAATGATATGCCCGGTTCAAAACCGGAGTTTGACCTTCGAACTCTCTTTCAAAATGCGCGAAATGACGTTTGGCATCCAAACGCTCATCTTCAAACTCAAAAAATCGACGTTTGACATTCAAACGCTCTTTTCTTAAAAGTCAACATTTGACACTTAAGATAAACAATTAAAATCAGCATTCGCGCCAATTTTCCTAAAACTTCCAAAAAACCGACGTTTGTCATTCAAACGCTCGCCTTTTCAAACAAGTCACCTAATCAACGTTTGACATTAAAACCAATATTAAGCTTGTCATTCAAGCCCCCATTTCAAAATGCAAACACACACACACACACACACACACACACTCGATTTCGAGAAAGGTAGAATGACTCGTCACACGAGGCGTTTCGGGTGATCTCATAATACTCTTCCCGAAACGTAACGTGACCTCCGAACCTAACAATCTCTGGTACTAAAAAAGCTTTTTACTCGTTTTTGCTACCAATAAAAATGACTCTCTATTTTCAAAGCCTTTTCCTAAGTTTTTGCTACCAATAAAAACGACACCTTTTTCAATCAAAAGCCGTTTTTCAACGTTTGGGCTCAAAATACAAAAACCGCGTGGCGACTCCTCTCCTTCCCAAAATCGAGGTCTCAGACACCAACCCTCCGCGAAAGACAACCGCTTTCGCCTCGCGCGAAATTCGGGTAATTTCAGTTGGCGACTCCGCTGGGGACTTGGATACTTTTTTCAAAACTGCCGATGTTTTCAAAAAAGCCTTCCGTGGGTCAAACTTTCGTTTTACCCTTCCTCGTTTTCGTGTGCGTGTGTTACTTTAAACCTCGAACGGTTTTTTTAAGGGCATTACATTGTCGTCTTTTCAAAATCATACCATGTTTGTGCATTCCCATTCATGTTTGATTTTCATGCTATCTTTTGAACTGCGCATCAAAATTCTTTAAGACACATTCTGAAAAATCTCTGTTTTACTCAGAAAAAAAGAATTTTAGTGACCGCACACTACTCGCACTTGCTGCCTCGGTACACCGCACTTCACGTGCACTTGCTGCCTCGGTACACTACACACTATGACCCGTAACCCGGGATGACCGTTCAGTTGCATCTCGGTTGGTCTGCCAGACACCTTTCGAGGGCGCACGGGGTCGTCCCAAACAGCCCATCCTAGCCCATGTAAGCCATGCACTCTTTGTGTCACACTTCGTCCAAGACCCCGGTTGGTTTTTGGCTTAGTTCGTGTCATAAAGCCTAAGTGTATGTTTTTACGTTGGGTTTCGCCACGAGTTAAGCTCGAGAGATTGAGACCAAAGGTCGTTCTCGACCCGAAGTCTTGAGCTTTTCAGCCTTGACTTTGACGCGGAGCTCTGCCGAAAAATATACCCGAAGGTTCAATGTGACACCGTGTTACCAAACCCTCACCGTATGCACCGTGCCAGCCACAACTTAGCCAACGCTAAAAGCTAAGGCCCCACGCGCAAGCGAGTCAGGAGAGGTCATGCCGAAATTTTGGTACGATCCCCGCCTTAACTTAAGGACGTTGACTTCGACTGTGGCCCATGCGTCACATACGTTGGAAGTTTGCGTGATCAGCTAGCCTTAAGTTCACTTTTTCTTTTGTCGGTGGAACTCGCTTGCCTTATAGGACCTCGCTCGGGATTGTCCATCCCGAGAAAGATGATCTACAAATGGAAACGAGGGGCTTATAAGCGTAGTGACGAGATCCAATGATTAGAGCTCTAGGGTTAGTTGCGAAAAAGAAGACACGCTCTTTTCCAACCGATTAGGACTCTGAGAAAACGCGTTTTAAGTAAACATTAATCGGTAAATGCACATTGCACAAGCCCAAAACCTTGAGCCAAATACCCTTTTCCGAAGCCTAAACCCTGCCTTTCGTTCCCTGCAGCGAGCAGAAAGTGGTTCAGATTTCCGGGTCAGCGCCTCGCCAAAATCACAGTTACGGCAGCGTCAGACAGTTCTTCGGTTCCCTCAGTTCCCTCAGCCAGAATATCCGACATATCTAGCTCACCGAGAAATCGTGACGGGGAAGGACCCCCGCCTCCGGTAACAGATATGACTTTGAAATAAGCCATCCGGGCTTGTGAGGTTCACAAGAGGCAGAAAGAAGATCAGTAGAATTTCGTGGTACAGCTTCTGAATGAGCGAGGTATAGCAGCTATCCCCCAGTCAGACGGTACTTTCGTCCTGGTCGAGGATGACGATTCCCCAAAACCAGTTCCTCAAACCTTCAACCAGGTTCCTCCCCCGCAAACTTACGGGATGCCTTCGAACCAAGGAAACAGCCGACCTAGGCTTCACGTTGCCACCTCTCAGGGCAACCCTGTCATATATGGCCAGGCCAGTGCTACTCCCATCACTCAATACCACCAGCGCACCGCTGGACCATCTCAGACAGATGCCAATATCCTTCAATACCCTCCTGGGTTCATCCCCTTGCCTATACACGAATCCCAAAACACCGGGGACAAACCCCAATACAGTTCAGAAAAGGCCCCATATATTCGCATATATCAAGCCTTCCACCTCCAATCACTACCGCTCACGTGATAGCACCCGGCGCCGAGCCTCACAGTCCACCACTGGACCCAACCTTAGCCTGGATGGTCGAACAGATGAAAGACCTGAAAGCCACCATGAGCAGCTCAAAGCAGGAAACGCTCAAGTCCACAGATCCGGGAATGGTCACGCCTCTCCCTGCCAAGTTCAGAATGCCGGAGATGGATCGATTCGACGGAACTGAATGTCCTCAAACGCATATCGACACCTATGTTCTCGGCATGAGAGCGAAAGGAGCAACCCTCCAGTAAATGGCCGACCACTTCCAGCATACGCTCAAGAGTTCAGCGTTACGATGGTTTCTAAGGGTCAAGCCTGCGGATCGCCACACCTGGGATCAGATCAGTAACATCTTCCTGGAATGGTACCGATCTAACCTAGAGTGGGAAACGAGTCGTGAGGACTTAATCACCACTGAGCAGAAAACAGATGAAAGCGTCGGAGAATTCTACAAGAGGTGGAGTTGGAAACTCTCCGAGATCATGGAGCCACTCTCCAAGGATGAACAAATGCGGATCTTCAAGTCCTGCTTAAGACCGTCCATCAGAACTCTCATCAGTCATCATTTCTTCCCAGATCTCCGGGCCATGGTCAATGCCGGCTCACGGTTTGAGAAGGATCTCAAGGAAAAGTTGGCTACTGCACAGCCATACAGATACCAATCAGCAGTTGCTTTCAATCCCGCACCGGCCCCCGGCAAAGGGAAAGATACGTCTGTCAACTACTTCCATCAGGGACAGCAGTCGGGCAACAAAAACCCAGTCCCACAAAGCAACAATTCCACTCAGAAGCAGCCTGCCGTACACTTCGACAAGTTGGACATGCCGCTGAGCAAGATGCTGGAAGGGCTAATCAAGGAAGGTCTCCTTAAACCCGTTGCAAATTACAAACCCAAGAATCCCGTAGTCAATGCTGACAAGAGCAAGTACTGCGCCTTCCATCAGTATCACGGCCATACCACCGACAACTGCGTGGGGTTACGATACGAAATCCAGAATTTGATAGAGGAAGGAAAGTTGGAGCGTCCCCGTGGACCCAATACAGTCGGAAATCCTTTCCCGAACAACAACAGTGTGAATGCCATTGAATGGGTGCCCAAGAAGATTGCCGCAGAGCCAGTTCCTCCGCCTCTTCCAGTCGGGTCCTCATCAAATGTCCACATCAGCTACGATATTTGCGATCGCTCCGCCTTTGCTCGGGAGTACGAGTCCCAAGACATGGTCAGGAGCAATCCTCCAAGAAAACGAGAAGAAAAAGTCCTCTCAATGTAAACCGAGAGAAAGATACGAAGGCGGCGACACCGGTGTGGGTACACTCGGAGAGCCATCCGGGAGGTTCGACTACTACGTACTCTACTCCGGCCGAGTCCTCCCTTCCTCCGGGCCATGCGGCTTTAGAGCGAGACGGGGGTGGGAAAGCCGAAAAGTCCTGCGACACCGCAGTTCGAGACCTTGGGACACCGGAATACCTCGGATCTTGGTAATCTTGCGCGATCGAAACCTAACCCCCCGCGGGATCAGCCAAGGTTCAATTTGTCCAGCTTTAGAGCACGGACCAGCAAAGGAAGATCAAAGTCAGCTTGGCACTCGCACTCGATCAACGTGCTAACCAAGGGCGGCAACCGCCACAAACAGCCTCAACACAATCCCGAGGCTCTAGCAAAGGCTTTACCTCGCAAGAGGAAGACAGGAAACGGATGGCTTGATGACTCTCCTTCTCCGGATAGAGACCAGATCTACGATTCCCGACTGTATGGCAGTATGATCACTTTCTGTGACAAAGACCTACCGAGAGATGCCTCGGGGCACAACGAAGCTCTGTACATCACTCTCAAGCTCAACATCATATCACTCCCCGGAGTATTGGTAGACAACGGATCAGCCGTTAACGTCCTCCCTCTCAGCATGATGCGAGCCCTACGCATCAACGAAAGCCACCTGATTCCGTCAACCCGAACTATAAAGGCCTACGACAGCACGTCTCGTCCCATCCTGGGGACGGTGACTCTGGAGCTCTGGTTCGAAACCCAAATGGTGCCAGCAAAATTCCACGTGATGGACATTTCATTCGAATTCACAGCCATGTTGGGACGCCCTTGGCTACATCACATGAAAGCCATAGCCTCCACTCTCCATCAGTGCGTCAAGTTCATTAACCGACAGGGAGATCTTGAAGTCATCAGAGGGGACAGTTTCCTCATAGGAAACGAAGGCGAGACGACGGCCAGCGTGCCGCAGCCGGTGCACGGAGCTACCTCCTTCAAATCAATCAAGGGACTACCGGGGCAAATCTCATCAGAATCCCTCAGAGTCCGAAGATGCTAACTACGTCAACGTACTCGAGCAGGCAGACCCTGAAGCAGTCTGATACATCAAGTTCAACTGTCGTTTCCAACATTTGGAGGCAGACTGGAAAGAAACACTGAGCATCGCCATGATGCGGGCACATAAACCCCCTGTCTCCGATCGGAGATTTGTCAGCATTCTTCAAGCCAACTCTCTGGCCCCGCCAGGCGAAGAGATTTTCGTGATAAAGGTCAACAAGCACCGTCATACTCGTCTTGAATGTATGGACGTCGTATGGGATGTCCTCCACGAGGAATTGCCCGCTGAACCCCTCTTCTCCAGCGAAGGGCATGATGTTTTCCTAGCAGCTCCTGCAGCGCAGCAGGACGCGAGGCGTCCTTACGTTTGGGTTGAGCCGTCAGACGACGACGAATCAGGACTCTTCGGAGTCGAGGACGCGGCAGATCCGCGGGCAGATCTCTACATTCTCAGTTTCGAGGACGGCACCCGTTCCGATCAGGTCACCTATGACAAGGGCTCCAACACCATGGAAATTGTCAAGCTCAACGTCCAGTACAGGCAGCTATCCGACAATTGGAAACAACTGGTTGACACGACAAAGAACCCCTCTGATCAAGTGACTGACGACGACTTCGTCAACATCATCTATTCCAGATATCCTGATGATACCAAGGATCCGGTCCTTATTATCAGATTTTGCAACGCCAAAGTTACCCTCGACGACTGTCTGCTCATGGTAAACGAAGCCCTGGCTAACCGAGCTCAGAGCTCATCATCACTTCCGACTACCAGCCCCAATGGCAATCGGCCCGTGCCGTCAGTCAAGCTTAAAGCCACAAGCGCCGCCAAGGCCAAGGGCAACAGCGAAGGAGATAAAGCTCCTCATCCCGCTACAAATCAGATCAACCTCGGGAACGCTTCTGGCAGCCACCCCGAAAACATCTGTAAAGGTCTTCCCCGCAAGACAGAGTCAGCTTCCGACGATGAAAATGACCACCTCAACATCAACATGCTCAGGTTCGATTCTGCTCCCAGTCGTCACGACCACGGATTCAGACATCCCGCCAGCAAACTGCTAGCTCTGATAGACTTGGCGATCCAACGAGATCACGAGACTGTCAACATCGGAATTCAATACCCCCGTGGGTTCGATCAAGCAGATATGGGCGAACTTCTTGGTAGTCGAGATCAAGGAAGGCCGCATGGAATCCCAGCCCGACTTCTATCGTCAACATAATCCAAGTGTTTCCGCCCTTCGGTGATTTGGATGTGATCACAGTTCTGGACACTAGTCAGACGGCGCGCACCTACGGAGAATGTCTAGCTCTCGCAAGGAAATCCCTCATGGAACTAGCCGCTCAAGAGAACCGTCTCTGGGACGAAAACCAAGCTCAAAAGACCCACAGGGACCAAGCCCTTAAAGTGTCACAAGCAGCTTCAGACAGAAAGCTAGAGGCCACTCTAGACCAGTTCGACCTCAGGGTTTTGCTCACGGCAACTTCCTCGACTACCGTCTGTTCTCATCCAACCCCCTCTGCCAAACGAGGGTGGTCAACGGTCCCGATGACCTAGGAGATGGAACGGCACAACAGAACGAATACCAGCGCTTATCTCCCTGAGGAAAGCAAGTTCTCTATGAAAGCGACAACGAAGACGATGAAACCATTCTCTTCCAAGCCAGGCATGAGGTCAACAAAATCGAAATCCCAAGGGTCCTGGGAGGTTGGGGACGGATCATCTCCGCACTCAAACTGAAAGGCCAACTGAGAGAGGAAGGTCTATTCAAAAGGAATAGAAAGATAGAAATACATCTCCAACAACTGCTCAAGGAGATTCCACAGTCTGCGGCATTCGTTTACAGAAACGATCAACTGGGACAGCAACCAGTCACATGGGTAGATGTTTGAGAAGCCGTGTACTCACCTTCCGACATACCCGCCACTCAGATAAAGAAGAAGGGAAAGCTCTCCCCGATGGAGGTTTATCTAGACTGCCGCGCGCAGTTCAAGGAAGCACTGGCTATTCTCATATGGGAAGAAACGCAGGCACTAACTCTCGACGCAGGCTCTGCTGCAAGAAAGTTGATCTGGGCCAAGAGTGGGGGAAAATTAGCAAACCACGAGTATCGCCAAACCCAACTCCAGAATGCCCTGAGTATGCTCAGCAAGAAGGAAAGGAGCGCGGTATACCGTGAAGAGATCAAGGAGACTGTTCGCTTGAACTAAGAACTCTCCAGCCTCCCTCGGAGGGTCAGCAACGCACAGTTCGGTTCTGATAACCACTGTTGCGCACTAACGTTCGAACAGCTGCGTCAAACCGTAGGCTACCTCCCCACGGAGGCACCCAAGCCAGTATCCTGGGACAAAATCCGTAAAGCTGTCAAAGCTCCCGGGAACACATCTAGGATCAATGAATTAAGGGAAGACATATGGCCCTACGCTACGAAGAATCCTCCTCTAACTATGGCTCAACTTAGAGCGGCCTGTTCAGAAGGAACCAAGCCTGATGTCAGCGTTCTAACCCGATCGGGTCAAATCCATGCATTACCACCTAAGGCCACCAAAAAGTCAACGGAGGCAGAACTGCAACCCGGCCAACCCGAAGACGCAAGTTCCCTGAAAGAGGACCCGATCCTCACTCAGCTCAAGCAAACCCACGCAAACATTTCCCTTTGGTCCCTGCTCACATCGTCCTATCCTCACAATCTCAAGCTAGAGGAGAGTCTGGCCCGTACCACGGTCCCCGTGGACGCAACCCCAGACGAAGTCATTCAGATGATTGGCAACATCCACTACGACAACATTATCACCTTCACAGATTTGGACCTTCCAAAATTTGGGGCTGATCACAATGAGCCACTCTACATCACAGTCCAGTTGGACGAGCATCGCCTTTCCCGCGTGTTAGTAGATGGAGGTTCCGAAATGAATGTCTTGCCCGCCAAGATGATGGACCTGCTTGACATCAAGCCTACAAATCTGAAACCTTCAGTCCACACTGTCAAGGCCTATGACTCTACTTCCCGTACAGTTCTCGGGGTTGCTACTCTTAATATCTGGTTCGGCAAGCGGATGATCCCCACCGAATTCCAAGTGTTGGACATTCCAATCACTTTCACAGCCATCCTGGGGCGTCCCTGGCTGCATCAAATCAATGGCGTGGCATCCACCCTTCACCAGTGCCTCAAGTTCATGCAAGGCAATGAGCTAACCACAGTCTACGGCGACAGCGTCACCACCGAGGGGACCAGCACCAACGACATTCCAGTGTTAGAAATCAAGCATAATGACGACATGCATTAACTGGATTCACTCTGAAGACCTCCAAGATCCAAATATGCAACGTGGACCTTCCACTATCTCACGATAAGATTCCTCCCGCCATGAAGATGATGAAACTCATGAACTTCATCCCGTGATCCCAGGGCTCGGCATAAGGTTACAGGGCCAACACCAAGTCATCGAAGTCAAGGACCACACCACGGTCCAGGGGCTCGGTTATGTGCCAACACCAGCTGACATCAGGGAGAACAAAAGGCTCGCCCGCACCAAGGCAGCAGCCCACAAAAGGGGAACCTCCAACGGCACACCCAACCTCCGACCTTACAGTTTCGACCTCGCTCATTACTTCACCAAGGGAACCGGCGCGAACCGAGGGACCGACAAGGGAACCGGCGAACGAGGGGACCGACAACGGAACCGACAGCAGAACTGAGGGGACCAACAGCGGAACTGATGAAGATGAGAAAGAAGCAGGGATAGTCAGCACAGAGACTACAGAAAGGATGGAACAGCTAGCACGGGACCTCAAGCATTTCAGAGGACTCAAGGCCAATCCGATAAGGGGAGCGTTCCTCGACATCACAGCTCTACCTGGACCAACTGCCACCACAGTCTAGCACGAGTACACATTCAAGGGAATCCCATATATAGAAGAGCAACTCAAGATACTCTTCACGGGAAACAGATTGTTCGGATCAGCCGCCGAGGCCACATTCGAGACAGTAGCTCCAAATCAGAAGGAACTAGAATTCATAGAAGACGCTCTCAGTGGACCAACTCCACAGAGTCTTTTTGAAGAAGTCATGGAGGTGCCAAACCTGATTGACCTGGGCTCCGAAAACAGCTTGATTGCCATGATTGGGACAGCAAAAGCCAAGCCTCTCGATCCTCGAACCCTCATCAAGCATCCAGCAATGCCACTGAAAAACTGGATAACTTTCACCGGATCAAGGGCAAGCCAGACAGAATTGGAAGACAAGCTGGGCTTCAAAAACAGCATGATCGTCATAGTTGAATGTTTTTTGATAGTTGACTTATTAGACGTGGTCTTAGGGAGTACTAGTTTAATTTACACTTGGCGGTTTACTCGATAATTTTACTGGTGTGTACAACAACTCTCAACTTCAAACCTAGTAACCATTTTTTTTGATAATTGTTATATAAACCCGTAAAATTGTTGAGTAAACCCGTAAGTTGGAATTTTCAAAAATGCCATCGAGTGAAATGACAAAAATATCCCTAAATCTATCCCCTCATTTACTAATGTTAAATAAACCCGTAAAATTGTTGAGTAAACCCGTATACCATTTTCACCACCTTCCCCTTCCTCCCTCATCAATTTTCACCACCTTTCCCCTCCCTCCCTCATCAATTTTCACCACCTTTATACTTAATCACTTCTTCTTTATTTTTTTACTCCAAAAAAAATTACCTCCTCCCTTTCCTTCCTATTCCTCTCAAAAAAAAAATTCATACACATTTGTTCCAAGACAAGAGATTCAGCAGGCTCATCATGGATGCTCTACCATCGAATGTTAATGTAAGTTTTCTAACCATTAAAATTTGTTAAAAATGTCATTTCTGTTTCGTAGCTCCAATTCGGCCAGTAGTGACCGAAAATTTGTTCAGGTTCGGCCAACCCCGGGCGAAATTCAGCTATGGTTCGGCCACACCCGGCCGAAATTTCAAAAATTTTCGGCTCTGGTTTGCCGAATCTGGGCTGTTTTTCGGCCACCCCCGGCCGAATATTTGAAATATTTCGGCCACACCCAGCCGAACCGTCGAAGAAAATTCGGCCACCATTGTTTTTCTGCTTACACCTCCCTTATTGTTTTATGTAATTGTTTCAGTATCCCCTGGGTGACAACAACTATGTCTCGGTTGATTTTGAAAGCGTTTTGCGAGACTACACTCCAGAATTCACAATGCCTTTGTTTTTTTGAGACAAAAAAATAATGTTTGAATGGGTGCGTAAAAAGGGGAAAGAGCATGGATTTGTCATCGTAGTCGGTCGGTCGGATAACGGGAGCCATAATTCCGCTCCTCGAATGACGCTTGTTTGTGATCGCTGGGGGACATACAAGGAAAAGCCAATCTCTCTGTCCTCTCAAGAATCTGTCAACCTTGAACAATTGGGGGAAAAAAAGAAAAATAGAGAGAGCGGAACAAAAAAATGCGGTTGTAAGTTTCAGTTGAACGCCAGACAAGTCACGGTTGATGGTGAATGACAATTAAAAGTGGTTTGTGGCTTTCACAATCATCCGATTTGCGAATCCATGTTGGGTCACTCTTATGCCGGTAGATTACTGAAATCAGAGGAGGAGTACGTGATAGAATTGTCACATGCAAATAGCCGGCCGAAGGATATTTTACATGGATTAAAAGAGAAATTTCCGGAAAACAAGTCCATAATACGGACTATTTATAATGCGCGAGTGAAGAACAAGGCAACTGAGCGTGCGGGTCATTCTCAAATCCAACAACTCATGTTTAAATTGACCGATCATGCTTATCACTTCGAATATCGGCAATGCGAGAATACAAATGTCATTAAGGAGATATTCTTTGCTCATCCGAAAAGCATTGAATTGATGAAGGCATTTCCATACGTCTTGTTCATGGATTGCACTTACAATAGGTACAACTTACCTTTGCTTGAGATTGTGGGCGTGACTTCAACCAAAATGACCTTCTTAATTGCTGGTGTATACCTAGAGGCTAAGAAAGAAGGAAACTACACGTGGGCATGCGAAGTGTTGAAACCTTTGATGGATCAATCATGTCTTCCTAATGTTATCGTGACCGATAGGGAGCTTGCCTTGATGAATGCAATTCGTGAGACGTTCCCAACGACAACTCATTTGCTCTGTCGATGGCATATTAACAAGAATATTCTAGCAAAATGCAAGAAAATGTTTGATATGCAAGAGATTTGGGAGGTGTTCATTCTTCATTGGAATGTAATGGTCAAAGCTGATACAGAGGCATCGTTTGATGACTATTTACGGCGATTATCAGAAGATTTCAGTCAATATCCCGATGCGGTCAATTATGTCCTGAACCAGTGGATTGTGCCTTACAAAGAAAGATTTGTCTCGTGTTGGACAAACCATGTTATGCACTTTGACAACTTGACTACAAACAGGTATATCGGGGGAACTTTATGTTTCTGTCATATGTTTTGATGTTTTGTTAATTGTATGCTAATAAATTGCGTAACCTATGTTAGGGTGGAGAGTCAACATGCCTTATTGAAGAAACAACTTGGATCGAGCCAGGGAGCATTTGAGACATGTTGGAAACAAATTCATAAACTCATCGAATGCTCCCATATTGCAATCATTGCCTCATTTGAGAAAAGGGGAGCGTGGTTCAACACAAATTCAAGTCATCGCTATGGAGTGAGGTTAGAGGCATGGTGTCTATAAATGCATTGGATTTGATTTTCAACTCACTGGATTCTCTATATGATGGTAGCCGAGATTCATTGTTGTGTGGGTGTGCGGTGAGATCGGCATGCGGGCTCCCTTGTCCACATGAGCTTGCACAGTTCATGCAATTCAACTCGCCCATCCCACTTGATAAAGTTCATGCATTTTGGCGTAAGCTAGATACCCTACCGATCATGAGTTACGATGATGATATTGAAGAAGAGATTCGAAATCGGTACAATGAGATTCGCAATACTCTTGATTTAAGATTTGAGGCAGCTCCACGAACCGGAAAGAATTTGATTGTTCGGAGATTGACCGAGATTTGTCATCCTGCAACAACAATGGCTAATGAACCTGCAGTTAAAACAAATAATAAGGGTCGTCATAAAGCAAAGAGTGCTAAGTTCCTCAAATCCACGAAGCGGGATCCTAGCGCATTTGAGTACGTGGAGGCCATACCCGACCAAGTGTTATTCAACACCGATGCAAATCAAGGGTCTCCGATGTTATCTGCAAAAGCCAAGTTACAGGTAACCTCAAAACTATTTATATTATTCAGTTAAACTTTTATATCATGAAATAATTTTATTTATGTTTAATTTTTTCTTTTTTTGAATTTATCTTATAGCCCGTTCGTCGAAAAAGTCAACATGCAATCAAATATCTTAATCAACTACCGGTTTTCATGCATGGTTATATTGAGAAAACAGTTGATGTGCGGGTTGATGGGAATTGTGGCTTCTGGTGTATTGAGGAGTTACTTGGCCGTGATTCAAATGAGTGGCGATGGGTTCGGGAAGTGTTATATCAGGAGATTTTTGGAAATCAAGAGTTGTATGCCGAGTTATTCATGGCCGAGGATAGCGTGGATAAAGTCCTTTCTGCTATCCACTGGTTTGATGGACCATGCAGAGAAGCAAATTGGTTTGACTCTGCAGAAATGGGTTACGCTGTTGCAAATGCATTCAATGTTGCGTTGGTGACTTTGAGTAACACCTTGTCTTTGACCTTCCTTACTCTACGAAAATCAATGCCATATAACCCAAAATTGATTTGTATATGCTATGTCAACGACAATCATTACATTCATGCCAAGTTGAAGGAAGGATGTCCATTGCCACCAGTACCATACAAATGGTATGATTGTCGAGCTGAATGTGCAACCGGATGGCTAGATTTTTATCAAGATCGATTAATACAAGTACCCGAAACATCAACTTATGTAATTGATATTAAATAGTTTTATTTATGTTAAATATTATGATTTGTGATGTTACATATCTTTAAATAATTTTCATTTATTATTACATTCCATTTTTTATTAACTAAATTTAACTAACTTTAAATTAAATTAACTAAATTAAATTAACTAAATTTAACTAACTTTAAATTAAATTAACTTGTTGAAAAAAAATGGAATTTTTTATTTTTTTGGAATGGTTCGGCCGGTAGTGGCTGAATTTTGTCAAATATTTCGGCCAGTACTTGCCGAAAAACTAAAGAAAATTCGGTCAGTACTGGCCGAACCTTTGTAACTATGGCAAAAAAAAAATAAAAAATTTCAGCCAATGCTTAGAACACGTAACAATGTTTTTTCGTGAACGGTTTCAAAAAAAAAAAAACTTATTCTAGGTCTCGGTCAGTAGTGGCCGAACAGTACCAAGGTTTTCGGTCAGTACTGGCCGAACTTCTTGACTGGTTCGGTCAGTACTGGCCGAATTTTTTCCAGTTTTTCGACATGTACTTGTTGTATTCTGCACTAACCAGGGCACGTCCCCGACTCGTCTATGCTGCAACCATCAACCATACACATATATATATACAAACCATAAACCATATATATACAAACCATAAATCCATACACCAACCAAACACCCCCCATACACATAAAACCATTAACCCATATACACACCCACCTCATACTTACACCAACCAATTACTCCATATATACACAAACCATAAATCCATAAATCAATTATTTCAAACATGAAATATAAAACCAAAAATAATTGTTCATACATGTAATTACCACATTTTCAAACATCAAATACAAAACCAAAAATAATTGTTCAAAAAAAACCAAAACTACAAATCTATTGTCGTCTTCTACCACCCTGAGAAGTTGATGTCCGCGCTGGGGTTTGAGTTTGAGTTTCTGCCAATGCTCTAAAGATGACGTCCATAACCTCCTCTAAACTAAATGAGCGGCCTCCATCTGTCCATCTCTCAGCAATAGGCATCATGACGTTCCGGACATTCATAATCATATCCCACGGATTAGGGGCAACAACTTCAGTTGTCCTCCTGACAGCGTGAGACCGCTCAGTAATGGGGTGCACAATGGGGTGTGAATATACAGAGTACCATTGCAGATAATCATCTGCAGCATGTTGAGGCACTCTACATCCCGATAACTTGCGTTTATCGACGCAATTCGACTTCCAGTCATAGAATGATTGGGCAAACATGATCCACCCCATTAGAGACTTCTTATCTCCTCTCGCCATCCCAAGACCAAGTGGAGGGTGAGGTATTGTCTGCATGTACCCAAACTGTCGCAAGACCCGGTCAGGAATGTTGGGCCCTACATTTTCAATCAACATGTTTGCAACTTACGCCTAAACAACTTGGTACTAACAACTTGGGTTGTTCTGTTTACAACTTGGTTTTTACAGGTTGGGACGCATAACGCTTTTCCTATTTTATAGGGAACGTGCCAAAGACCAGTTCAACCACGATTCTTCAGCAAGCCAACGATTATCTCTTTCCCAACGGATGAGTGCGGATAAATCTCCAAGGATAAACCTCAATTCCGAGTTTGTAGGCCCTCATTGTTATTTAGTTTTATTCTTGAGGTATAAAAGGGAACATACACTGTAAATTCACACACGCACTACACTAGCCTAAGCTCCCTTTTCATACGCTCTTAGCATTGTAATCTCAAGAAAATTCATAGTAAACTTTCGGTCAAGGCAGGAGCCACATCCTCCCGGGGTTTTATGCCGGCGAACAAGTTGTTCAAGGGCTTTCCCTAGTCAACAAATGTCTTGTGTCCATTTCTATTCAACTTGATAGTCATTGTACCTAGATTCATATCACTTTAGTCACTTTTCCCATCATACAAATCTAATTGTTGAAATTTGACCAAAACAATTTGGCGCCGTCTGTGGGAAACTTTGATTATCTAAGTAGAAATGGTTAATCCATCTTCCAGCGATCGAGTCGGCCGCTTCTCGTTTCCAATGCCCAAGGCAACCCTCCTCCAAGTGCGAAGAGCTGTCAACTTGGAGATAATGTCCAACATGGCGGACATGATGAGGAAAATAGGCGATCGGTTGGATGATCAGGAGCGTACGAATACAATGATCTTCAATGCCATTGATAGTCTGCGTAAAGGGAAGCAAGCGGAGACTCAAGTATCCACTCCATTTTCACCTTTACTTCCTAGATCTTTGTTTGGTGCGGAGTACGGGACCGAGCCATGTTGGAGATATCCCGATGTCCAACACCTTGCCGCCGGAAAGCACGATTGTGACATCCGTTCCAATTGAGCAACCAAGATTCGGCCTATCGGCTAGCCAATCCGCGCTATCATCTTGCTACACTTATGCTACACCCTCGGTGGGGCAAACGGGAAGTTTCTTTAATGCTTTCGATACTTTTGCACCTCAAGTTAATAATGCTCCTCTTTTCGCAGAAAACCAACTTGTTAAGGAAATGCAAACCATTAAGGAGTTACTCCGAAGCGTGCCTGAGTCAACTTGCCATATCACCAAGTCTCTCCAACTTGCTACAACGAGTCTCGTTTTGTGCCAGCGATAGCCGGTGTGGAGATCCCGAAGAAGTTCTCGAGTCCCTCATATGAAGAAGTATGACGGAAGTACCGATCCAGCGAGCACGTGTTCTTTGTATCAAGAGTCAATGGATATCATAAGTATCCCTCCTATGTTTAAAGAAGCATGTTTTGCGGGGCTTTGGCTCAACCTTGTCGGGACCGGCCTTAAAATGGCTAACGGGGCTTCCTCTCAACTCTATTTCATCTTATGCTCAACTTGTCAATATGTTCATTAATCGGTTTTCATGCAACAGGGCATTTGACAAGTTGACTAGTGATCTTTATAGAATTGTACAACGGCCTAATGAAAGTCTCAAAGAGTATTTGCACGGGTTCAATAAGGAGGCGGTGACTATACCCAACTTGGACGTGTCCACAAAGAACGGAGGCATTCCGCATAGGCTTGAAGAAGAGCTCATTGTTTCTGACGAGTTGGTGATGACCCCTGCTTGAAACAACTTGAAGAAATCGTAACCGGGGCCTTGCCTTACATCCGATTGGAGGAAGATAGCTTGGCAATGGGGAAATCAACCGGGAGGACTCCTACTCCTCTATTTTGAACCCTCTCGACAGACGATCGGACTCCCGTCACCTAAGTCCAAGGGGCAAACCCCTGTTAAAAGCTGAACCTTCTAGAATTCATGTTGTAGATGATGATCGGGAAGGTGATGATAATGATTATCCACAAATCTCACGAATCGCTTTTACGTGGACATTGCGGGAATCTTATGCGCCATGGGAAATCTTGGAGATAAAGCGAGATGGCCTAAGAAGAATGACCGATCAACAACTTGGAAGGACAAATCCAAGTGGTGCGCATTTCATGAAGATTTCGGGCATACCACCGAGAAGCTGTTTCGCTTTGAGGAAGGAGATTGCTCATTTGTTGTCCAAGGGTCTTCTCAAGGATTTGTTGGGCAAGAAGCGGGTCAGAGTGAGTCCAAAGAACCTGGTTCGGAAGGAGCAATCTAGGCCCGAGAAAGTTGCACCCCCTCAGGCCACCAAGGTAGTGAATGTTATTTCGAGTGGGTCTCATATTTGCGGCACAACTTACTCGCCGCCAAGCGTCATGCCAAGAGCTCTAAGGAAGATCAATCGAATTGCCTATAAGGCGCCGCGACTTCACGAGACGGTCATGTCATTTCTTTTGAAGATGGAAGATAAAGACAACACGTTGGACCCTCATCATGATGGTCTAGTCGTTCGGAGTGCGGATTGCTAATTGTGTGGTCAAGCGGATCTGATCGATGGTGGCGGTTCGGTCAACATCATCTTTACTCATGCTCTTGAAGATATGGGTATTCCTTTGTCGAAGTTGTGAAGAACTCATCCGTCTTGGTAGGGTTCGGTGGTGAGGTGAAACAGAGCGATCGGTGAGATCAAGTTGCCCATCTACCTAGAAGGTATGAATTCCATGGAGAGGTTTTGTGTGATCGAATGCTCTTCTTCATACAATGTCATATTGGGAAGACCTTGGATCCACAACATGAAGGCTGTACCATCAACTTACCATCAATGCGTCAAGTTTCCAACACCTTGGGGTGTTGCCAAGTTGAAGGGGAACCAGCAAGTCTCTAAGGAGTGTTACAAGGTCAACATGAAAGCAAGCTCGACCCCTCGGCAAGCATAGCAATTAAAGAAAAAGGCCCAGGATGTTCTTGAAGCGGTGGAGCACGATACAAAAAGCGTTCACATTGATGCATCAAATCCCGAGGCCCAAGTGCAAGTTGGGATAGACCTACCGTCCGAAATCGAAGAGGAGTTGATCGAGTTCTGAGAAGCGAGAGATCTTTGTTTCGCTTGGAAACATGAGGACATGACGGGGATAAGCGAGGATATTATTACTCACAAGTTGAACATCGATCCGACCATCCGTCCCGTCCGTCAAAAAAGGAGGAAGTTTGCCCAAGAGCGGAATCGGATCATTAAGGATGAAGTTGAAAGGCCGGGCTGAAGTCCAAGATGATCGAGAGAAGTTCAATATCCAAAGTGGTTGGCTAACGTTGTAGTGGTGGAGAAGAAGAATGGCAAGTGGCGAGTATGCGGGGACTTCACCGACTTGAACAAGGCCTGTCCAAAGGATCCATTCCCTCTCCCTCATATTGATTCTCTTGTTGATGAGACAGTGGCCCACGACATCTTGACGTTCATGGATGCATCTTCCGGGTATCAACAAATTCAAATGGAACCTTCGGACCAAGAAGATACAGCATTCATGACTCAGGAAGGTATATATTGTTATATTTCTATGCCGTTTGGTCTTAAAAATGCGGGGGCAACCTACCAAAGGTTGGTAAACAAGATGTTCAAAGATCAACTTGGCAAGACGATGGAGGTCTACATAGTAACGACATGGTGGTCAAATCCAAAACACATTGAGGATCATGTTGAGCACCTTGTCGAGGCATTCAACATCTTGAAAGCCTTCAACATGAAGCTCAATCCGGCGAAGTGCAACTTCGGAGTTAGAAACGAGCAAATTCTTGGGATATATGGTAACCAAGAGGGAATCGAAGCAAGTCCCGAACAAATCAAAGCCATTCTCAACTTGGAATCCCCTAAAAACATCAAGGACGTACGAAAGGTTAATAGGTAGAGTAGCCGCTTTGAATAGATTTATATCCAAATCATCTCGATAAGTGCGGGTTATTCTATGAAGTCTTGAGAAAAAACAAACTCTTTCAATGGACCGACCAACATGAGAGCGGCTTTCAAACAACTTAAAGAATATTTGATGACGTCACCCCCTACTCGCTAAACCCGAACATGGTGAGCCTCTTTATTTATATTTAGCCGTGTCTCGAAAATCGCCGTTAGTGCGGTATTAGTGAAGGAAATCCAAGGTGAGCAACATCCTGTTTACTATGTGAGTAAGTCTTTATTAGATGCCGAAACAAGGTACTCTCATCTTGAAAAATTAATATTAGCCTTAACTACTCAGCTTCGCTACCAAATTACGTCATTATTTTGAAACACACTCCATAGCTGTTAGAACTAATTATCCTATGAGGAATGTGTTAAGGACTCAGGAGATGTCGGGCAGTTGTCGCCAGTGGTCGATCAAGTTGAGCACGTATGACATATCATACGAGCCAAGAACGACCATCAAATCACGAGGCCACTAGCCGATTTTGTAGCCGACTTCGGTCAAGTTTGCGGCTGAGGTAGAACTGGAAGTGCAACAACTTGAAGGTAAAACTATTCCTAGATTTTGGACATTATTTACGAGATGGAGCCTCAAATTCCAAGGGAAGCTGGTTTGGGAATAGTCCTAAAATCCCCTCAAGGTGATATCATACCTCAAAATTTGTATCTTGTGAATTTAATGCAACAAATAATGAAGGCCGAGTATGAAGCCCTAATCATGGGTTTAACTACGGCTTTGAGTTTGAAAAATAAATATTACACATTTAAATGTATTTGTTGATTCTCAATTACTAGCTAACCGCCTTTAATGGCAGAGTTATATGGCGAAGCATTCCAAGATGACTCTGTACCTCCAACATGTTAAAGCTTTAGCTTCGAGATTTCTATCATTCTCTTTGGAACAGGTCCCCGAGAGAAGAAAATACAGAGTGCGCACGCCTTGGCCAACTTGGGTTCAACTTGCAAATCAATGTTGCATACTAATATCCCCATTATTTATGTTAAGTACCCGGTGATAGATCAAGTTGAAGAAACTCAAGTGGTTACTCCACCTATTGGGACACAAGATGCTAAGCCTTCTTGGACCCAACCCGTCATTGAAGTTCCTTCAACTTGGAACTATTCCCCACGATGTTAAGAATGTTAGGTCATTTAAGATTCGAACTTCAACTTTCGTTGTAATAGATAATATCTTTGTTCAAGAAGTCTTTTGCGGGGGCACTACTTGAGATGTGTCGATAATGAGCAAGTTGAGCGGTACTTAAGGAAATCCATGAAGGAATATGTGGGAACCATTACGGAGGAAAGGCACTTGCATCAAAGGCCCTCGTAACGGGATATTGCGGCCAACCATGCGTCAAGATGCCATGAACTATGTGCGAAATGTGACGCCCGCCAAAGACATAGCAACATCTTGCATCAACCTCGCCGAACCTCTACATCCTATAGTCTCATCTTGGCCTTTCATGCGGTGGGGCATGGATATTGTAGGCAAGTTGCCCAAAGCTCCAGGAGGCAAAGTATTCATGTTGGCTCTAACCGATTATTTCTCGAAATGGATCGAGGCGAAGCTTATGTGCGAAGTAAGGGATAAAGAGGTAATTTCATTTTTAAAGAAAAATATCATTAGCAAAAGTTTGGTGTACCATCAAAGATTGTATGTGACAACGGGTCACGGTTCATAAGTAAAAAGACCAGGGATTTTTGTGCTCGCTGGGGCATCAAGTTAATCATGTCCACACTGTCCACCCTCGAAGCCAACGGCCAAGTGAATCAAGCAACAAGTTGATCATCAACAACTTGAAGAAGCGTCTAGACCAGGAAGAAGGGAAAATGGGTTGAAGAATTACCACTTGTGCTATGGGCGAGATAGAACTACTTCTAAAGGAGCCACAGGTAGGACTCCTATTCTTTAGTATTCGGGCCGAAGCTGTGATTCCAGTTGAAGCAACTTGATCCCTAACGGCAAGGTATGGCTTATTGACTCAAGATGAAAATAACCTCTTGCTAACTCAAGATTTAGATACGATTGATGAGATCGGGGATTTAGCCAAGATAAGGATGGCGGCTTATCGGCCGAATTTCTAGGTCTTACAACAAGAATGTCGAGTTAGAAGGTTCCAGGTTGGTGATTTAGTTTTGAGAAAAGTATTTCAAAATACAAGAGAATTGAATGCAGTAAGGCGGCTCCCAAGTGGGAAGGCCCATATCTCATCGATCTAAGCCGGCAAAGGTGCATGCGGTTGTCAACCCCGAGTGGAGACAGAATCCCTAGAAGTTGGAATGCTATCCACTTGAAACTTTATTTCACGTAAGTCCGGTTATTTATAACTAGACTCTTGTACGGTTTAAATTTATGTCAAGTTCAATTACGCATTTCAATTTTTCTACTCTTATTAAAACATTACGACTTGAGCGTCGGAGGGGCGTTAGCTATGCTAACGCCCGGCTACTAACATAAATTTGTTTTGCGAGGTGTAACTTGAGCAAACGGAGTAGGCTCAACATGTTGACACGCCGGTTTACGGGCGATACTTGTTGAGACCTAAGGCTGGAACAGGACAAACATGTTGACACGCCGATGCGGGTGATACATGTTTGAGCTGAGGAAGGGCAAAGGTCAAGCATGTTGACACGCCGGTACGGTTGATACATGTTTGAACCTTTGAAGAAGAAAATTTCAACATGTTGCCACACGCCTTGCATCTACGGTGATACATGTTGGAATTCTAGCCGGCAGAGAGAGTATAGAGCTTGTTGACACGCGGGGACGGGCGATGCTTGCTCTATCCCTGAAAACGATTTACCTCTGATCAGAAGGTACTATTGGTTAAAAAGATTTACATCTTTTCTTACGAATTAAGGTTTTGACACCTTACCGCACAGGCGCACGATTTTCACACTTATTCAAGTTGTGGACTGTTGGTTGTTAACATTTTCATGTGTTACCTACGGTTTATAACATTTACATGTTTATCCGAAAAGAACAAGCAAGCGTCCTCGCGGGGGACATAACTTACTTTGCTAAAAGCCAGTTAAATGTTTTTCAAAAGATTTTTTCGAGTTAAAGGACAAGTTGGATAAGCTTGACAAGTCCCTAAAAACCTAAAGAAAGCTTGAGTACTAGGCAAACTAAATACCCCGAAAAGAAATTGTCTCGGTTCTTATGAACCATTACAAACCAAAAACATTGTTTTAAAGGGACACTCCCCCATTTGTTGTACAGTAAAGGTACCTGAA